>CM041630.1:4656001-4862572 GCA_023333625.1 Bothriochloa decipiens
GTCTCATATGGAGTGACATCCCCCAACTCCCTAGTTGGTAATCTGTTCAACACTACCTATCTGACAGCTTCACCCCATTATCTTCCTGGAACACTCATACTCTTCGGTAGAGCTCTGGCCATTTCCATCACAGTTCTATTCTTTCTCTCCACCACACGATTCTACTGTGGAGTGTATGGAGCTATGAGTTGTCTTCTGATTCCTGCTTGTTCACATACTCCTACAAACACATCAGCAAGGAATTCTCCCCCTTGATCAGACCTGAGAGTCTTGATCTTGCTATCAGTGAAGTTTTCCACTTCAACTTTGTACTTGACAAAAGCTTCCACTGCCTGATTCTTACTCTTGAGCAAATAGACATGCATCCACCTAGAGCAATCATCCACCAACAACATAAAGTATCTATTCCCACCTGCAGTTGCTGGCATAATAGGTCCACACAAATCAACATACACCAAAGACAATCTTTCAGTTGCATGCCATTATGCTGATTTTGGAAATGGTTGCCTTGTTTGCTTAGCTGCAAAACAATCACTGCAGAACTTTTCAGGATGTTGTATCTCTGGTACACTTGTAGCCATTTCCCTATTCACCAATTGCTTCATTGCTCTAAAGTTAACATGCCCCAATCTTCCATGCCAAAGCCAAGCTTGGTTACCAATGTCTGCTAACAGACAATTAGGCTCCACAAATTTCAATTCAATCTTGTACAGTCTATTTAAAGTCCTAGGTATCCTCATAATCATTCTATCTGAATGTTTATCACACACCTCCAGCACCTCATCATCAAGAGTAATTCTATGCCCAGTTTCAGTCAGTTGACCAAGACTAATGAGATTGCTCCTTAACTTTGAAATGTAGTAAACATCACCTAGTACCCAATGATCACCCTGTTTCCCTTCAAACACTACTGTACCTCTACCCTGAATCTCTACAGTAGAGTCATCACCAAACCTTACCTTGCCCAAGATAGCACGACCAACTCCTTGAACTTTTCAAGATCCCCAGTCATGTGGTTACTAGCTCCATTGTCAAGATACCACAAGTTGCTTGTAGGTACTCCCCCACCAGTCAAATGCAATTACCTCATTCAGAAGCATTGTTTGAATCTGTTTCTCTGAAGAACACTGTAGCTTGTCTGACAACACAGTCTCTGCAAGCAACACAGTCTGTTCCTTCACTGCACCTTTCACCAAGTGTGCCTCTTCTATTTGATGTGACTCTTGTCATGCTTCCCAGTGCCTTCTCTTCCGGCATCAGCTCCATTGCCTCACCGCCACTGCTCCCTCTACGACCACGGGCTCAACCCAGCCAACTGCCTTCACCTCTCTTCCCCTTACTAGAAGAATCACCACTAGCTACACGTTGCTTGGCTTCCCACTCCGCCTGAGTGAGCATCACCTGCCCCTCAGATCTTGTACCACGGCTACTCCACCGTGTGCGTTCTTCAAACGCTTTCAAGCGCCCAACTGCTTCATCAAACGCTAGGATCTTCAGATCATAAAATTGTTCAATACCTGCCACGACGGTGAGGTACCGATTAGGCACTATATCAAACAACTTCTTCACTAGATCTGCATCTCCGATGCTCCCCCCAAGTTGCTACTCTTCACTGACAATGCCGTTAGTTTCCCCACAACCTGATCCAGGGGCTCATCATCCTTCATCTCAACTGCATCAAATTGACTCTTCAATGTCTGCAATCGAGCATCTCTAACCCAATCCGCGCCAACGAAATGCGACTTCAGGGAATCCCAAACCTCTTTGCCGGTTTTATTCTTGGTCACTTGCATCAGTATATCATCAGGAATACACTGAAGCAAATTGGCCTTGATCTTCTTGTCCTTGGACTTGATCTTCTCCGCCTCGGTTGTGGTTGGTACCACCGCATCCGCCGCTGGTTCCACAATCTCCCACTCATCCCGATCCTCCATGATGGCTTGAACACGTATACACCAACTGGTGTAGTTCGTGCTCGTTAGGGTAGGATAGATCTGGCACGATTCCCCGCCGCCACGCACTCCCTCCCCGCCGTCGCCGCTGCCGCTGGCAACTAAAGACATGGCTCTGATCTAAAGTGGCTCCGCGTGTAATCCTCGCTCTGATACCAGATGTTACCACCAACAACACAATTACACGCTGTATGTGGCTGGATCACAAGAACAAGAACAAAGAACACATGATGAATTGGGCAACCGCCACGATGGCGACAGGGTGACAGCGCCCCTTTTCGCTTTCGAGTGTTCACGATACACAATGCCTAACTGGCTTACAAAGTGATAACACAACACATAGAGTCCCCACTCCTAATACATGGAGTTAATGACCCTTTTTACATAAACACACCACATAAAAACATGGATACAAGTTGCTAAAAAACACAAGCTTCAAATCCGTCCTGGTCGTGGGCGCGGTCACCGCTCAACCGCACATCCCGTGCGTGTCCCGAGCTCCTCCAAGCTTCAGACTAAAAACTTCCCACATCACTTGCTTGATCAGGCTCTGAAACACATCTTCAGCAACTCCTCTGTCAGGTTTACACCAACAGCCGGAGCTCAAGGAGTTCCATGTGTTCGACTGCTTCTCCGCTCCACCGGGCGTCAGGGAACTACCACCGCCGGTCGTGTCCACTACAGCGCCTGGGCTGGTAGAGATGGAATAGAGAGACATGATTACTGAAGATGCTATTGGTTTCGGCCACCAGCTGCCGCATCTCCACTCACTGGGAAGCTTCTATTTCTTTGTCTATGGAGATGATGACGCTGATAGTTGCAACCATGAATGTCTGAGGATCTTGCTGGGCTTTCGGTTCATCAAAACTTTGACATTGATCCTGGTTATGATGGTTAGTTCCACTAATCAGTCTTTTATTTGTTGGAAATATTACTTTGTTATTTATTATATATAATATGCCAAACATGATATATGATTTTGGTGCACACGTTTGAATGAATTATTGTATGCATGTGATACGAATATACAATACACCTAGAGCAAGAAGAATCCTAGCTACCAGGGAATGGGCAAGACTATATATATGTCATGTTTTTTTTTCTCAAATAAGTAAAAGGTTTGCACATCTTTGTATTAGGATTGATAAATAATGAAAGTTACAACAAGGCGCCACATGAACGACACACTAGGCAGGAGAATGATGGGCTACTACTCGCAAATCATGCTACCTAGCCAACATCGGCTATCAGGCGCGCCATTGAATAATGAAGGTTGTTGTGTCACAATAATAAATCTCTAGATGGTGGTATGTTTGATAATCAACCCAAGAATTCTCACCAGCTTTACTTCAGCGATGATAGCAGGGACTGGTAAACCTGGTGAGAATCCTAGAATTACAGTGCAGTTTATATGGCTTGAGATGGTTAGGGTTTTGTGGAAGCAACTGAGCTACAATTTCCTCATAGCTAACAACGATGGCGTCTGTGAATTTATCCTATATAGTTTATTCTTTTTGTCAAATAAAAATTGAGAAATAATGAACATATGTTTAAAAAAGCTGTTTCTGGAATGGACCATGGCATTATTGAGCTGCCAATGCAATGTGATACGTTTGGACCAATAAAATTAACGTCCAACCTAAGCACCCAGCACTGGACCTGCAGCACCTCTGGTATCAAAAATTAGTAGTTCTAGGGTGGTATATGTATTATTCTAGAAACATTTTGGTACTATATATAATTTGTTTCTTGAAATATATATGAGTCTGCTTTTTATTCTGATCCATATGGACAAACAGGATGAGGACGACAATAACTATTTGATGGAAGCAATCAGCGCGCTGCCAGACATTACAACTCTGCACCTCATTGTAATGTCAGATGGACATTGCTTTGGGTATAGCTCATTACATGTTCTTTGGATTTGTGCCGGTATAACAAAGCTGGTCCTGCAATTATCTACTCCTGAATTTGAGGTAAACATATGCTTTGCTTATCTATGACTCTCTCCAGCTAGTTAAAAGAAGAGCAAAATAGCACACCAGATGTACAACTTAGCTTGCTTGTGTGGTGGGTGCTAGTAGGTCACATATTTGTAAAATGCTCAGCTTGGTCACTTGAGTTTCTTTAGATTGTATGTATTGATCGATGACATGGATTGATTCATCAGCGCCACTAAAGATGCATGCATATGCTTTTCATGGTAGTCAGCAGCCTCCATATAATTGCTTGTTTGCTGATCACACTGTTCTTGCTTCTTGAGTGGAAATTGAATGTCTAAGTTGTTCAAGGTTTGAATAAATGATCAAAGTGAATGGTTAGTTATAAAAATAATCCAGGACATATAGAAGCAATGAGATACAACAACGTGGCTATACAATTATCCTAATACCCACCCGCAATCGTAGTGGTAGGGTCGCAATGCACAAGCCGGTCCTAAAATCTGTAAACAACTTCATGGGATCCTTGGTCATGACGTCCACAAACTAGTATGACCAAGGGACATGCATGGAGCACATTGACCTGTCCTAGTGCTCCTCCTAGACGAAGTGGATATTGATCTCGATATTCTTCGTGTGTTAGTGGTGAAAAATATTCGCCATCATGTAGATAGTGTTCATGTTGTTGCAGTATTGCTAGAGGAGTGGACGGCACAGACACACCAAAGGAGGGACTTCACGACCATCATCACATAGAGACTTGACAGCGATCATCGCATAGGTGATGACAGATATGGGTGATGCATGTCATGGACTTTTGGTAGGGTCCCCGAGCTAGAAGAGAACATGGTGTCACTAAATAAAATTGGAGCCCATAGTGTGCTCGAGTTCTATCCGTGTATATCACCAAATGAGTTGCACTTTTTATCTATACCTTGGTGTCTGGAGGTCTATCTGTGTATATCATCACATATATACACCGTACCTGAAGTCTATCTGTGTATATCACCACATGAGTTGCACTTTTTATCTATACCATCAGTTTGTGTCAATGACATGTGGGACTAGACAAGTGTCACTGAATATAGCCTTGTATTAAAAGTGAAACATTCCCATCAAGTGGTGTTATATATGATTCAAAACCTCTCTTCTGTGCAAGCTTCAATAATAGTTCCATTGCCGACCTATGCCCTAAGGTCAACTTCTGCTTTGTTTATTATGGGCTATGTCTACTGATAGAACAAGCCAGAATCATGATTTTTACAAATTATTAATATGTAGATTACGTTCATTTTACAACAATACAATCATATTAGTGTTGTTTCATTAATTTCTAGGTGGAATTTCCCTAAAATTTTGTTGACGATTTGATTTTCTGATGACATATATCTTGAAGTAATTTGGTTGTCTGATAATTTTCCTTTTAGATTCCTTTACTTTCATGGCATCAAAATGTTTAGTTGATCTCACAATGTTATTATGCTATGTTGTGTCAGGAACCATGCCCATCAGGCTGTTTTTGTCGGCAGCGATCAAACTGGCGAACCGAAGAGCTTGCGTTGGTTTCCCTAGAAGAAATAGAAATCCAAGGATTTGGAGAATCTGAACATTATATTGGATTTGTGCAGCAGCTATTTGGTTGGGCGACATCACTGACAAAGGCGACAATATTTTTTGATGAATCAGTCACTGAAGGCGTGGCCAAGGAGTTGTCCTGGATGTTTCAGTTCTTCTCTACGCCTAAATTGCACATAGATTTCAGGTATTATAACAACAAGAAGGTATTATGTGCACCTGAAGAATAGGGAAAAAGCCCGACCTGTTTGAGAACCGTAATCCGGATCGATTTGCTTTTAGTGTATGGACCATTGAGTGTATGCATGGAACGACTTATGTATCATGCTTGTAGTATAATATATTTCATCTTGGTACCAGCTCGAATGGATACGAACAACGTAAGCACTGTTCTTTTGACAAACTTGATTTGTACAAGGGGTTGTTATGTCGTTGTGTTGAGACTAGAAATAATCAGTATTGTTCGCGAAATGATTCCCATCCAGGAAAGAATCTATTCTACAATCTATTAGCATGCTTTTGGCAGCTGGACGTACAGGGATACTACTTGGGCTGTAAATATTACCTTTTTCTACATAGTTATCTGTCTGTTTGAATTTCGAAATATATACGGAGGTGGAAATATACATACAATCCCTGAAGTTTTAGCAGTTCTATTTTTATACAATCCCTGAAGTTTTAGCAGTTTTAGCTTTTGATGATATATCTCAGGATATTTAGGTAACAACATAATCCGATAATCTTAGGATTGTTGTATTATTATCTGAATGAATAACATCAGTTAGTATATATTTGCAAGGATTTGGCCCTTGTTTCAGGTACAAACACTGCATGCTCATCAGACACAGAAGTGCAAAATAACATTGTCAAGGAACAAGCCACTACCTGTACCTTGTTATCTGATACTTTCTGAACATCATCGTGCACTGAAAAACTGAAATTTCAAACAAATCTGATGGGAAAGACAAACAAAACAACGCCCTGTCCGCCAAGCAGCAAAACATCAACAGAGCTACATAGCGCCTATTTTGCAGCAACAGCAGACACCGGCGCGCCACTGCTCACCAACTTCTACCCTCACTTCTCCTACGTCGAACTATGCCAGAACAAACAACCGATCACTGCCGTGTTAGAACCCTGCATCGATCACTGCTGGAATTCGTGCTGGCAGAAGGTAATCGACAGTAATAGGGTGGCCTATCATCGCCGGCTTAGCGACCCAACAGTTATATATAGTAGCGCCTATCACTACAAGAAAACTGAACATCAACGACCATACTCTAGCGACCACGTATAACACGTGGTCCACTACTACTGAGATTTTTTTCCCACAGCGGGATCTTTTGGTTTCCTGCAGCTGGCAAAGCGGTCCGTCATGGTGGGAAGGTCATGGTAAATCGTGCCTTCCCGCGGCAGGCTGCTTTGCCCGTCGTGGTTAATTAATTTACTACGACGGGCATCTCAAGAATGCCCGCCACAGTAAATTATTCCAAAAAAAAAGAAAAAAACCTAGACAGGCCTGCTAAGCCCATCCATAGGTCCGTTGAGCCCGTCCAGAGCGCCGGGAGGTCCACCATGCCGGATCCAGCCGCCAAGAACCTCCTCACTAGACAGCGACCAGACTCCTCTCACCCATGGTGGGCTCCGTGTGCAGATCTGGCCGGCGCTCCTCACTGGGCTGCCAGGAACCTCCTCCGCATCGGATCTGGACTGGTCTCCACCGCGTGTGCCAGATCATGCCATGGGAGGGGATGGGCCTACAGATTAGAGGGAGGGCGATGGAGATGGAGATAGGAAGAGGCTAATGGAGAGAGGAAGAGGGAGATGAAGAACTTACCTACCTCCACCGCCACTGCTTGTGGATCAAAGCCTCACCGCCCCGCGCGCAACCCCACACCGCCATTCCCTATGCCTCCGTGGTTGAAGGGATAGGGAGCAAGGGCCCCGCTGGAACTCTGACGGAGGGCATACTGGCAAGGGAAGCCACCATGAGGTGCACCGCTGCTTCGCCGGCCACCGACTATGGAGGGAAAACAGAGCATGCACGAGCGAGCAAACTGACAAGTGGAAGCGCTGCTCGCGGGGTGATGGAGATGCACGAGTCGCAGCGCTGTGAGGTTGAGGGAGTGAAAGAGTGAGGCTGAAACCCTAATGGTCCATAATATATACATGTGTTGGGATTTGGGCTTTTGGGATTCGCCTGGGTTGAAGATTGGACCGGCCTGTAGGTACATCGATTTACCATGCCGGAAGTCTTAAGATGTCCGCCATGAAAAATAGGTATTTTTCGTGGTAGGCATCTTAAGGTGTCCGCCACGGTAAATCAATTTACCATGATGGACAAAAATACCAACCACGTTAAATAAAAAATACCCACAACGGTAAACAAAGAAATGCCTGTCACAGTAAATCGTGAGATTTACAACAGCGGGCACAAATAGACATCCACCACAAAAGTGCAATGCTGCGCATAATCGTTTGTGTAGTCATCGGATGGCTTTAGCTGGCTTTCCAGGCCCTTTAGACGTTGCCCGACAACAACAATATTGGCAGTCGTTGTCCAAACTTAGAATTTGTCCAAACTTTCCAGGCCCTTTAAATCGCTTGTTAGTTCTAGAAAGCTGTCAATTTATTATTAATGTATCGCGCGCGTCCGGCCATATGTAAAGCCTGTGTACGTACAACTAGCACGTGTGGTCATTTCTGCGTACACGTAGTTGCTGCGGCTGTTGCGCCATATATGTACGTACGGTCGCGATTGTTACACCCCACCAAACCTGGCCACGCACACTATATGCATGTTCCAGCAACGTCCCATCGTATGTAGGATATATATAGCCAACGACGATGGCGTCGCTACCGGCTGCAAGCGGGAGCTAGGGACAAATAAGTCACTTGTCATCTGTTGCCATAGAGCTGCAATCGTGAAACAGACCCACACGACTATACTCTTCTGTCCAACTTATAAGTCGTTTTCTCCTCTTTTTGGTACATTTACTTTGGTATATATCTAGGCATAAATTAAATGCACAGATGCATTGTGTGTCCATTAGTGATTTTTTTTTTGCTAGACAGGTGATGCTAACTGCTCATGGTCTCACTAGATTATTAGAGAATTTTTAACAGACTCCGTAAAACAAATATCTTTTAGTTGTGTCCTTCTATACTACATCATGCGTCCCGCGCCATAGCATTCACAATCCGCATCCAATGCTTATTATCTGATCATTTTGTCTTCACCGTGTGAAAGGTGAAACAGAATCAGCATCTTGTCTCTATCCTTTGCCTCCACGCGCCACGTTCCATGGACAAGCAGCGCTGCAGCGTCGTGCTGGCATGGAGGCGGAGCCACCACGCAAGCCGGAGCTGATCTCCCTCCAGCTGTTTGGTCCCATAATTACAGCAATTCACCTCTAGGCTGGATAATCCCCGTTCCTCACCCACACCTTGTACACGGTGGATATAGTGCACCAAATGTGAGGAAGTTACGTAAGTCTAAGCCATTAAAATCACAAACTTAACTTGCTTTCAGATGCTGCCTATGCAATGAGACATGGGCGAGAGGAGGGAGTGTTTTTTTTTTGAAGGAAACAGAAGGGGGGCACCCTACTGTGCTTTTATTTATAACAAAAGAAAAAGTATCCAGTTACATGATCAAGATACAAAAAAGGAGACAAAGAAAATTAAAGCTATTACACATATGCTTCTAGCCATGAATCAATTTGTGGGTGAAATTTTTGTTTTGCCCTTAATATGAGAAGAGCAAACTTTTTCTTGAATATGATCTTGCATTGAGACAGGGAGGGGGGAGTCCTTTTAAACATTGCATTGTTCCTGACCATCCAGATAGACCAGTACATTGTTATAATAATCTCCATGAAAAAAGGCACCTGCAGCTGAATCTTGTATGCTTCGAAAATTTCTTCTGTAGTAGAGGCATGTGGAGTGATCAGATTCATAGTATTCCAGCAAGTCATGGCATAAGGGCAATCAAACATAAGATGTGACAGGGGCTCCTCAATGTTGTGAATATAGAACACACAACTGTAGTCTTGCAGATGCATTGATTTCTCTTGTATTAAGCCTGTCTTTGAGCAGTAACCAAAAAAAGACTTTCCTCTCGTTTTGACAAGATGATTTCGAAAACCATTTGTAAATTGCATGCACATTAGAAGTGGCCAACTGAAATTTATATGCTCTGCTGCTTGAGTAAGTACCTGAACCCCATCTGTATGACCATTTGTCCTGCTCATCTGTTAGGTGTAAATTTTGGACAAGATTGATTAACTGAATGAACTAATCATATGCTTGTACTGATAATGGTAAATGGAACCTCTCTGTGCATGAACTGAACTGAGGTATGGGAATCTTTACAGTAGGAGAAAAGTTCAGTGAATTGATCTTGCAGTGTCTGGTCTCTCAAGGGATCCAACTAGAACAAGACCGAGGATCCATTTTCTATGGATATTGAGGCTATACCTTTATAAGATTGCAGCAGCTTTAAGATGTCTCTCCACCAAAAGGAGCCCCTGAAATTCCTTGTTAGTCTAGGTAGTTTGCAACCTGTGTAATATTTGTCCCATATCAATTGTACCCATGGGATTGGGGCTCTGTTAAAGAATTTGTCTAGATGCTTCATTAGTAGACATTAATTCTGTTTTTCTAGATCTTTGACCCCAAGTCCCCCTTCCTCTTTGGGTAAACATACCAGTGGCCAAGCTGCTTGAGGGGGTTTCTTATTGTTAATATCAGAGCCCCTCCAAAGACAATGCTTTCTATACTTATCTATTTGTTTGATAACAGTCTTAGGAAAGCTAAAAGTGCACATACCAAAAGTTGGCAGAGCATAAAAACTGCATTAGTGAGTTCTAACCTTCTAGCCTGACTAAGCATGGATGAAGTGCAGATTTGTCTCTTTTCACATTTATTTACAAGAGGCCAAAAATCAGCCACAGTTAGCTTAGTGATACTAAGAGGAAGACCTAGGTATGTAAATGGCAGGGATCCTTTTGAACATCCAAAAGCATTAGCTAATTCATCTAGTTTGTCTTGCTGCACATTGATAGGGATCATGAAGGACTTTTCATAATTTACTTTTAATCCTGTGGATTCCCCAAACCTTTGAAGAAATGACTTGAGAAAAATAATTTGATTCATTTCCCCTGCCATAAAGATTAATGTATCATTAGCATGATGTAGGATTGGAAAATCTGCATCACTTCTTAAAGGTAAAGGTAAGTTGATATCCCCAGCAGCACATGATGCATTCAGCAGAGTTTGGAGGAAATCAGCTGCTAATACAAATAAGAATGGAGATAGTGGATCACCCTATCTTACCCCTCGGTGACAGTGGAACACTTTCCCTGGTGATCCATTCAGGATGATTGATGATGTACCTAACTGAAAGATAAGTTGCATTCAATCTAACCATTTTTTAGGGAAGCCCTTTCATCTCATAATTTGAATCATAAGAGGGTGCTCCATTCTATCAAATGCCTTTTCAAAATCCAATTTAAGGATAATTAATTCCTTTTTCGATTGATGGCACATGTGAAGGTATTCAAGGGACCAAGCAAGGCAGTCCTGAATTGCACTAGCTCTGATGAATCCATATTAGTTTTTGTGAATCAAATGAGGCAGCACTAACTGAAGTGTGTTTGCTAGAGCCTTTGTAATTATCTTGATTGAGGTATTCAGTAAGAATATGGGTCTGAAGTCTTTAACCTTCTGGGCATTATCTTTCTTGAGAACCAATGTGATGTAGGAGCCATTTATACTTTAGATGCAGAGCTTGTCAATATAGAATTCCTCAAACAGCCTATAAAAGTCAACACACATGATAGGCCAATATTTCTTCAAGAAATCGATGTGGAAGCCATCTGGTTCAGGAGCTTTATATGATGATAAGTTCCTGACAATTAGATCAATTTCTGCTTTTGAGAATCTCTGAATAAGCTGTGATAGATCAATGTTAGTCTGAAAATAATCATTCAAGTTAAATTGAATGCCATTGATTTCAGAAGTATCAACAGTGCTTTTATAAAATTTCCATAAAAGATCTGCTTTGCTGTCATGGTCATAGACTATATCCCCATTGTCTCTTTCAAGACGGGTGATGAGATTTTTTCTATACTTGATTGTGGCATTTTGCATGGAAAAAATGTGTACTAGCATCCCCCAATATGACCCACTTGATCTAGCCTCTTTGCTTCTAGTATGATCTTTGTTGCTGCAGTAAAGAAATTAGTTTATTCTCAAGAACTGATCTAAAATTCCATTCCACCAATGATAAATCCTTGAATCTTCAATATAATGGATAAAATTGAGCACAAGTTTGATTCTTGCAACTGTTTCCTTTAGGTTGGACAATGTATGGCTCCAGTCCTTCAGAGTTTTTCTGAGATTTTTGAATTTTGCTATTATGGTTTTTGCAGCATCAAGATGATGTGCATTTGAGGACCAACCATTATGAACCTGTAGCATAAATCCCTCATGTTGCATCCAAAAATTTTCAAATCAAAATAATTTGGTCTTTGGAATAACTATACTGACTCAAATTAAACTTGGAGTATGATCTGAAGTCTCCATGCACATGGTTGTTACATCAGTTTGAGGGAAATTCAATGTCCAACAAGCTGAAGTAAAAAACTAGTCTAACCTTTCAGAAGAGGGTTTGGTTGCTTGTTAGTCCATGTGTATCTTTTGCCTCTTAATGGTAATTCAATGAGCCCTAGTTTTCTAATTGCTTCATTAAACATCAACATTTTAGTATAATCAGCACCTGGTTTGTTTCTGTCATGTGGATGTCTGTATAGGTTAAAGTCACCAACAACTAGCCAATTCACATGGTCAGGCATTTGGATGTGTTTGAACCAGGAGATGAAGTTTCTCTTCCCAATAGGAGTGCATGTGGCATAAATATTGGTAAGAATTCAATGCTCATTATTGTGTAAAGAGTAAAATTCAATTGAGGCAGCAAACTCATTTTGAAAGATCTTTGTACCCTTAAACATAGCACTTTTCCATATAACAATTGAGCCAACAGAGGCTCTAACAGATGGAAGAAAATCAAAACTATCAAAAGAAGGAGGGGAGAAGAGCCTGATAAAGTTGATATCAAAATGATCACGCTTAGTTTCTTGCAAACAAGCAATGTCACAGGAACTTTCAACCAAACGATCTCTAATACAGTTCTGTTTCTTGTCTGAGTTGATCCCTCTAACATTCCAACTTAACACTTTCCAAATTCTATTAGCCATAAAAACAAAGGAGAAGAAATGATGCACAACATCCAAAAGAAAGCCTATACTAGGGCTTCATGCCTTCTCTTACTAGAACCACCAGTGGTGTCCTCCTCATCACCTGCAGATTTGGTTCTTTTCTCGTTTGGTCTTCCAACAGCTCCCTTGCTTTTTGGTTTGGATTGGAGCTTCTCCTTTATCAGCTGGTCAGGCCCAATGTTGCAGAAGCCGGCACCCAGATTCCTCGCTACATTGGAAGATATAAGGGGTGGCTTAGTGGAACAGCAGAAACAATTTCTATCCTTAGAAGAATTGGGCTTGAAACCATGGTTATGTGATTGTAATCTGGGGCTGCGTCTGACCTCAGATTCACAGAGAGCAATACTCTTACCTCTTTTAGTGCCTTTCTTAGGAGTGGCAGGAATGGATGGAATTTGGGACTCCAGAGCTTGGGGATTATTTTCTCCCATCACTATATTCTGTGGTGCCTCTATGGAATTTTCAAAATCCTCAATATGCTCAGAGCAGCAGAGTTTAGGAGAGGAGGGAGGTCAAAGGAAGGTGAAGGCGAAGGCCGAGTGGAACAACTCATGAATGTGTTGTGCTTGATCAAATTGCAAATTCGGTCTGTGGTGGAGCGCACCTCCGTGTAGGGTTCCACGGTCTGCTCTGTTCATGAGTTAGTCACGATGTTAATGTTGTTCGCGACCAAGGATCTGGGATTCGACCGAGATAATTCGAATTATGGCAAATTTCATCCATTTCGGTTAGGTCCAAAACTATTTTTTGCTTCAAATCTCGAAACTTTACCAAGTTGAGTTTGAAATTTGTCCAAATTTTTTGAAATTCATCCATTTTGGCTGGGACAATTGTTTTTTTGAAAATGAATCCTAGAACCTTGCTCCCAACTATTGTTGCGCTGCCATCATCGTCGAGGTGCTCTTGCCCTTACTTGGTGCTGGCCCGAGTTCGACTTCCCATCGAATGCAACGCCATGCATGTTGTATGCTCCTTCATCCAAAATCTGAATGGGAGAAGTTCGAAGACACAATTGATGAAGAAAAAATTTATATGTTATGACACAAAGACAAATAACAATTTACAAGGTAACAGTATATACTAGTTAATGATACAAGAGTGTTGCTTGAAATCATCTCTGTACAGCACATAGGTACCGTTTTTTTTTTAGGTACCAGTTAAAGGCTAGCTAAACAATAGCGGTCGTCGTCAAACCAGAAAGCCAGCTGCTCCCTGTATATATTCAGAGCATTCACGCTCCGCTACTGCTGCTGCTATGCATATGGTAGGAGCGGATCGATCATCAGAGTGCTAGCTAGCTACAGCGAGCTGCATATATGGCATCGTCTAGCCGCCGGAGCCTGAGCTGGGGCGGCTCCTCCGCCGCCTCCATCTCGCAGTCGTTCCGGCAAATGGACGCGGCAGACGACCCGTTCGCTCGCGCGCAGTCGGAGCACGACCACCACCGCAACGAGGACGAGGAGGACCTGCGCTGGGCGGCGCTCGAGAAGCTGCCCACCTACGACCGCATGCGCCAGGGCATCCTCCGGTGGGCAGCGCTCGCCGGCGACGACGACGACCAACAGAGCGGCGGCGGCGTCGAGGTCGTCGATATCCAGGAGCTGGCCGGCGGCGCCGGCGCCCGTGCCCTCTTGGAGCGCCTCCGCTTCCAGGACGACAGCGAGCGGTTCCTCCGACGGCTCAGGGACCGAATCGACAAGTAGGATCCCATTCCTAACAATTAAGCTCTACGATATCATCGATATATACATATGTATTCCTGAAAAGCATGCATTGCAGGGTTGGCATCGAGCTGCCGACGATCGAGGTTCGCTACGAGCAGCTGACGGTGGAGGCTCAAGTCATCGCCGCCGGTCGCGCCCTCCCCACGCTCTGGAACGCCGCCACCAATTTCCTCCAGGAGCTTTTTCCTGAGCCAGCACACTCTCCATTGCACCCGCTAGACTAGCTTATTATTATTACAATACATTATCTTTATCGAATCAACATAAAGGCCATGTTTGGTCGGGAGACGCTAGCTCATGGATGGGATAGGATGGTCCCGTCTGGTATTCTGGTGTTTGCTTGAGAGAGGACGACGAGACTATTTCGTTTTTTTCTTTTGGGTTTTGTCTTGAGATAACAGAAGTAGAATATCAGACAACTAACGTGTGTGGTATATTTTCTCTTGTCTCTCTCTCTCTCGCTCTGTCACTGAAATCAAACTTTGACGGACATACATGTATATTTGTGTGCATTTTGCTTTCACCAGCTCACCGTTGTATACGTACTCACGCACGTGCTCAAAATAGTACCATGCAACACAAGTCAAGCTGATAACGTGTGTGTACCTGCTGTCATCATTTCTTTTCCCGATCTGATCCGTAGTTTGTGCGCGTAGACAATGATTACGATGAGGATTTTTTTTTTCTTTCAAAAAAAAGTCTATCTCGATGAGGGCCGCTACATGAAAAATAGTAGATATTCTATCACGATCGTAAAAGCGGGCAAACCAGTACTTAACATGTTATCAAATAATTAACTTCTATTCAAATTTAATGAAAGATTAGAATTGTAGATTTTTGTTAGTATTCAAAATTAAAGAAATCACCGAACTCATTACTTAGCCTTGAATAATGGCTCCTAATTGATGGCTTCTACTTCTCTTAAAAAATGGCTCTAAACAGCTCTTAGTACTAAACCATTTGGTAGAGCCTTCAATGGCTCCTAATTGAAGGCTTATAGTTTTCTTAAAAAAAGGCTCTAAACAGCTACCACAGCCAGTACCGGAGAGGAGCTCGAGCAACCGGGGCATTATAACTATGGTGATGTATGGATGGCATGAAATGAGTGAACATTTTTATTTGATGCAAGATTACAACCTTTAGATTATATAGATGCCATGATCGCTTTACATAAATTACAATATTTAAATTTTATAGAAAGAGAAAATTCGATAGATAGATATATAACATTCCTATTCCTATTTTCCACGGATACCAACAGCTTATTTTTTTAGTAGTACTGCACTAATAAAATAAAAACAAAAAAGTCCCTTGCAGGTTGTGTTCTTCCTTGAAAAACATACTACTCGGAGGCAGAGATTAAAAATACGACTAGTAAATGTATATTGTTCTTTTATATAGTTGATGATCGATGACCATTCTATGGGCCTGATTGGCAGGGCTTCTCGCTAGCTCCTCTAGAGAATCCTTGCCAAATATTTCTTTTTTGGACGAGACATTTTCAGTAAAACACAAAGGAGCCGGAGCTAATTCGGAGGAGCGTGAAATTGTGGCTCCTCCAAAACGGATTTGGCTCCTCCGAAGGAGCCTGTTAAGAGGAGCCTTGCCAACAGATTCTATAGGTGCATATAGCTGTGTAGGCCTGGTTGAACATGCTCGTTCGCACATGTTTCTTGTGTCTATGTTTGCATTTTGCTTTCAAAAGCTCAACGAAGTATACGTACACATACACGTACGTAGGAGCTTGATCAATAGTACCAATCAACACAAGTCAAACTGAGAACGTGTAGTTTGTGCACGTACACAACGATTCACGACCTTTTTTTCAAAAAAAAAGTATTAAAAGTATCTCGACGAGGGCCGCTATATGAAAAGAGATTTCGTATTTGAAGTCACCACGCGCTGCCGTCTTGCCTTGCTAGGGGTTACGGGATTGTGTCCTTAAAAAGACACACTACACTTAACTAAAAAAAATACAAACAGACCATTTGCAGGCTGTGTTCATCCATAAAAAAACACACTGCTTAACTAAAAAACAAAACTCCACAAAGACTAAAAACACAGTGAAGACTAGTAAACTATTATTATTATTATTATTATTATTATTATTATTATTATTATTATTTATGTAGTTGATGACCGCACTACTGAAAACTTACGACCAAAGGGAGAGGAAGCAAAAGATAAGAGATTAGGCACCAACCATCAAGCGAGAGGAAGGACACACACCAAAGTGTAGGATTTGGTACAATTTTGCTCGTACAACTGTGTGACCGAAGCCCACGGTACAGACAAAATCGTCGGTGCACCGTCAAGAAAAAGTATAGAGTATATAAATAAATATAAGAAGATTAAAAGAAAAAGCGAAATGACTTATTGTCCATTTCTGGAACTATGAGTCGTGCATATTGAGGGACACATTCTGAGATATCTCTTGTTAGAGGGGTGCTTCCGTAAAAACGTAAATTTTCTTTTGTTGCGGACCAACTGCGCAAAACGTCGTCGTCTGACAGGCAGACGGTAGAATCGAAAATGAAAATCATCCGCGGCCGGTCGCCGGAGCTCGGATGCTGGAGGGAGAGGCGCGCGGAGAAGTAGCAGTAGTTGGTGAGGGCCGATGGAATCGGGGGCTCGGCCTCATTTTTCCCAAAATTCCTGATCCCTCACGAAAGGAGCTAAAAAATGGAAGAGGTGCGAGTAGATCCAGTGGGGAATCGTCATGTTATGGATGCGAGGTAGCTTGAATCTCGTCCTCCATTCCTTTTCGTTTTTATAGTCAGTGCCTGTTCTTACTACCAGCTGCTTTCCTTTCTTTATTTTATTTCACCCTCTTTCCAGTGAGATATGAATGTTGACTGGCTGCAGTTAGTTTAGCATGTTCTGAAACCATCTCCTATCAGTATCAGTTATTTCGAGTATGATTTGTTGATGTGTAGTAATGTAGTATGATCGACGTATCATGAGTTGGTCTGAATGCGATGCTTGCTATATGATATGCAAACAGTTACAGAGTAGTAGTAGCAACTTACTGATGTGATGCGCTGCAGGGTCTCGCTGGACAGTTTGGTTCTTCAAACAAGAGGAACATCACCATAGTTAAGAATGTCAATGGCATCCTCAAGCCATCCAGGTACATGCAAGTACCATTGAGTACTTTTGTTGGTGCTGTGCTACGTCACCATATATCCAATCGAACTGCTCCCTTGACTTCTAATCTAACTGACATGCTTTGGTCAGCTAAGTGATTATATTGCCATATTGATCAAGCTAACAGTACCATTTTCCTAACACAATTGATAATTATGTTTATTTTATTTACTATGAAAAAGGCGTAATGAAGAATTTGGTACTGCCATGATGTATCTTTCTCATTCTTCAGCTTTAAAGAAAATAGATGTGCTTTCGTGTACTTGGTATCAGTCTGATTATCGTTGCAATGAATCATCCTAGAAGCAAATCCCATCCATAAGTTTTATTGCTTAGCATCCATGTAATCTGATAAGTGCATCCATCATTTGCTTGCACTTTTAAAAGCAGAGCAAGTACTGAACTAGTATTTTTTTTTTCAGGATGACGCTTCTTCTTGGGCCTCCATCCTCGGGAAAGAGCACGCTCATGCGGGCACTTGCTGGCAAGCTTGACAAAAATCTCAAGGTTTAACCTGAATCCGCCGTCCTGTGCCACTGTCAGTTTCTCTAGCTTATGCCTTTATGTCACTTGCATGCTAAATCCTTGTACTACAAATAAAACAAGTCTCTGGCAGCATCACGTATTGTGGCCATCCAATTTCAGATTTCTATCCTGAGAGGACCAGCGCGTATGTTGGTCAATATGATCTCCACAATGCAGAGATGACTGTAAGGGAGACACTGGATTTCTCCAGGCGGTGCCTAGGCATTGGTGCAAGATATGAGATTCTTGCAGAACTTGCTAGAAGGGAGCGGGATGCAGGCATTAAGCCAGATCCTGATATTGATGCTTTCATGAAAGCTACTGCAGTACAAGGACAGGAGACTAATATTATAACAGATGTCATTCTCATGGTATGATTCTGATTTTACTGATAGGCTGAAAAAACGTCCTTATCGTTATTGAGTTTATTAAAACTTCTCTTCGTCAGGTGCTTGGGCTGGACAGTTGTGCTGATATTATAATTGGCGATGAGATGATCAGAGGAATTTCTGGCGGGCAAAAGAAACGTGTGACAACTGGTATGCATGGAAAGCCTGCAAACCATGCAGGATCTGTAGACCTGTCATCAATTTATAGTTGGATTAATCCCTAAACCGTTCCGAATTATCTCAGGATCTGTCCATTCTTTTTTTCCCTTTTGTGTAGGGGAGATGTTAGCTGGACCAGCAAGGGCTTTGTTTATGGATGAAGTATCCACTGGTCTGGATAGCTCGAGCACATTTCAGATAGTGAAGTTTATGAGGCAATTGGTCCATGTAATGAATGAAACTGTCATGATATCTCTGCTGCAACCACCATCAGAGACCTACAATCTTTTTGATGACATAATCCTACTATCAGAAGGATACATCGTCTACCATGGGCCACGTGAGAATGTATTGGAATTCTTCGAGTCGGCTGGTTTCCGGTGCCCTGACAGGAAAGGTGTTGCCGATTTTCTTCAAGAGATTACCTCCAAGAAAGACCAGCACCAATACTGGTGCCTTGATCAGGAGCAGTATCGTTATGTATCCGTGTCAGACTTTGCAGAACGTTTCAAGTCATTCCATGCAGGCCAGCAGATGCAGAAGGAGCTGCAAATTCCTTTTGACAAGTCCAAAACCCATCCTTCTGCGATGGCCACCAGAAAGTATGGGCTTTCCAGCTGGGAATCTCTCAAGGCGGTGATGTCGAGAGAGCAGTTGTTGATGAAGCACAACTCCTTCATCTACATTTTCAAGGTCACCCAGCTGATCATCATTGCACTCATGTCCATGACTGTGTTCCTCAGAACAACGATGCCATATGGGCAGATTTCTGATGGCACCAAATTCTTTGGGGCCCTGACTTTTGGTTTAATAACAATAATGTTCAATGGGTTTGCTGAGATACAATTGACCATAAAGAAGCTTCCTGTATTCTACAAACACAGGGATTTCTTATTCTTCCCTGCATCGATCTTAGGAGTGGCAAACATAATCTTAAAAGTTCCTCTCTCAGTCGTGGAAGCAGCAGTATGGGTTGTTCTTACGTACTATGTGATAGGCTTTGCACCTGCTGCAGGAAGGTATCCATATATAATTCTTGGACCAACTTTCATCATTTATGTACGTAATAGTTGGATTGGATTTTTGTTGTTTAGATATTATGGGACACTGCAGCTTCATGAATCATCTCTGTGTTGGTATATAGGTTCTTTCATCAGTATATAGCTTTCTTTGCCACACACCAAATGGCAATGGATTTATTCCGGTTTCTTGGTGCTATTTGTAAAACAATGGTTGTGGCTAATACTTTTAGGACACTTGTGCTACTAATTATTTTCATCCTTGGAGGATTTGTCATCCGTAGAGGTAAGCATACTGTCATTCATTTTTTTATTTCTGTAGGCACACGAAATCATTGGCTGTCTATATCCATGTGTGGATATAGAGGATGGATTTCTATCTATTATCTAAAAAGAAGGCACACCAAATCAGATTCTGTCATTTATATGGGTGGAAATAACCTTTGACCTCTGAATGCAATGTCAACAGATGACATCAAACCATGGTGGATCTGGGGTTACTGGGCATCACCTATGATGTATAGCCATAATGCAATATCTATCAACGAGTTCCTTGCTAGTAGGTGGGCTATTGTAAGTTTTTGCTATGAACCTACTTGTTTTCTTCTTGTTGAGGTTCAGATGACAACAATACTCTATAATCTTGGAATTGTCATTTTAATTTTGAATTAATGATTGTTTTTTACTACAGCCAAACATTGACACAACTATTGACGCACCAACAGTAGGCAAAGCAATCCTTAAATCCAAAGGCTTGTTTACTGGAGAATGGGGATTTTGGCTTTCCATCGGAGCCCTTATAGGATTCATTGTTTTATTCAATGTGCTCTACCTTTGGGCCCTTACATATTCAAGTCGTAAGCACTATTGTTTTTTCTTCTTGTATGATGGACACTTGTTAAGCCAGGACTTATTCTTTATATATTTCGTTCCTTCCAGCTAGTAGTGACTGGAATGCCAAAGTTTCAGAAGTTGAAAACAATGTAAATGAAATGGTACTGAAATGAAGAAACTAAGATGCAAGAAACATTGATGAAATATCCCAAGCTGTATACAGTGATCCATGTAGCTATCATGTTTTAATCTCTTTTAGTGTATCGTGCACATGTATATATATTAGACTGCTACATCATCTAAAACATTCTTTTGTCTAGTCTGTTGTTGGACTTTTCCTGTTTTACTTTACAAGCATTAATGCTCTATGCATATCTTCATATCCTATTTTTGCAGGCGCTAATGGAGCAACAAACACACTAGCTCAGTCACGCTCACGTGTCGATTTGCCTTTCCAGCCTCTTTCACTTTGTTTTAACCATATAAACTACTATGTTGACATGCCTGCAGTAAGTAAATATATATAAAAACTTAAAGGCAGATATGAATTGAAAAACAGATCCTATCTAAAATCAAAATATTTGATATTCAAATGTTGTTCTTCAGGAAATGAAGGAACAAGGATTAACAGAAAGCCGTCTACAGCTGCTCTCTGATATCAGTGGTGCTTTTAGGCCAGGGGTTCTGACAGCATTAGTTGGTGTGAGTGGAGCTGGAAAGACCACTTTAATGGATGTCCTGGCAGGAAGGAAAACTAGTGGATCTATTGAAGGAGATATTACTCTCTCTGGTTACCCCAAAAAACAAGAAACTTTTGCCCAGATTAGTGGTTATTGTGAACAGACTGATATCCATTCTCCAAATGTTACTGTATTTGAATCCATCACCTACTCTGCCTGGCTGCGTCTTTCCTCAGATATTGATGATGGTACGAAAAAGGTAAAGGCAACCAGCAAGGTCTTCTCACTGAATTAAATATTGTTTTATATATACATATATGAAATTTCAAACAGCAATAGTTTCTGACCAAGTTATTTAAAGTTCAACCACTTAGATGTTTGTGGAGGAAGTGATGGCCATTGTAGAGCTTGATGTGTTGCATGACACACTTGTGTGTCTCCCTGGAGTTAGTGGGTTATCGACTGAGCAAAGAAAAAGGCTGACAATTGCTGTGGCGCTGGTAGCGAACCCTTCAATCATCTTCATGGATGAGCCAACTTCTGGTCTTGACGCTCGAGCTGCAGCAATTGTCATGCGTACAGTGAGATATACGGTTAACACTGGGCGTACTGTGGTTTGCACAATTCATCAGCCCAGCATCGACATATTTGAGTCTTTTGATGAGGTCCTCTCTCTCAAAAACTCTCTATGTGTGCATCTAGAAATCATTAATGTTTTCTTTTCATTAATGTGATATCATCACAACTAATTGGTCTGTTTTCCAGCTTCTGCTTTTGAAACGTGGAGGTCAAGTTATTTATGCCAGTGAACTTGGTCGCCACTCTCACAAACTAGTCGAATATTTTGAGGTTAGATCTCTGTTCTTACATGTTTGAGTTTGGGGTTCGAGAAGTGTTTAGATGTTTCTCATGTGGAATGCATAACTTACTCACAAATATGACCAGTTCAGCAAAGACCAAATAAGGCATGGACTCCATGCAGGTGTACCAAAAGTGGGCATTTTAACCTTTGCTGTGCTCATTTCCTGCAGGCGATTCCAGGTGTTCCAAAGATCACAGAAGGATATAATCCTGCTACATGGGTGCTGGAAGTTAGCTCTCCTCTATCTGAGGCTCGATTGAACATGAATTTTTCTGAAATTTATGCTAACTCTGTGCTTTATAGGTAAGCACCCTAAATTTTTCGACAAGGCCATCCTTTATCGTCAATTTGTTTTACCAATCCTTGTTTTGCTCATGGAAAAAAATCACTGAAAGAGAGTGAAAAATGGGCTCTATTGTCATTTTACTTCCTACATTCATATTGTTGTTTGTTTTCTTGGGAAGCATGGTTTCACAACGCTTGTCCATTGAGGAATAAATAATTTGGTTCCTATGACATCTAACTAGGATACGTTGGTCATCTTCTACCAACTTCCTAGATTAGATGATTCATTGTTTTGTGCTAGGATTGGACTGGACAAAAAATTGAGAAATGCAGGGGATGTATTTTACTTTATATATTGAAATTTGAAACATATTTCTTCCTTCGTAACTATGACCATGAAAAATCAAGAGCTTATCAAGGAGTTAAGTATTCCCACACCAGACTACCAGGATCTGTCATTTCCTACAAAATATCCACAGAAGTTCTACGGTCAATGTGTTGCAAACTTTTGGAAGCAATACCATTCCTATTGGAAGAATCCGCCATACAATGCCATGCGCTATCTGATGACATTTCTCTTTGGCCTTCTATTTGGTACAGTATTTTGGCAAAAAGGAAAGAACATGTACGGTCCTAGCTACTTTAATGCTGTAGTTGAAACAAAAAATTGTTGGAAGGGATTCTATGTTTGCTTTTATGGTGGCAATAATTATGTTTCTTATTTATGATACACAGAGATTCACAACAAGATTTATATAATCTACTTGGAGCCACTTTCAGTGCTATCTTCTTTCTTGGGGCTTCAAATTGCTTCACGGTTCAGCCTGTTGTAGCGATTGAGCGAGTGGTTTTGTACCGTGAAAAAGCAGCGGGGATGTACTCTCCATTATCCTATGCATTTGCTCAGGTAACCTTTACCCGTCTTGGTAATAGAGTGAAATATAATCATTTTGGATGCATTGAACTTGTTTCAAATAAGTCTCGGAGCTCATGCATATAACAGTGGCCCTCACAGTTTTTTATACTACTACTATATAATATTCAAATGTGGCCAACACAGTGATTAAAGAAAAAAGTGGGACTATAAAATTCTGTAATGGACAGCAGGGTTTAAATGAAGAAAAAATTTATTGGATTTGAGAGAGTAAAAGGGAATGGAATTTCCATTGTTTAGTTTTAGTGAAATGAAATAGCCCCTTTTACATATATAGATCACTCATCAATGTGATATGAGCATCTTATCCGTGAGCTACTAAATCCTTCTACTTACGACTTTACTTGCCATAGAGTTTTGGCAGACGTGTGGAGGTCATCTGCAACGTCTTCCAGGGGATTTTGTACACAGTGCTCTTATATTCGATGATCGGATACGACTGGAAAGTAGATAAATTCTTCTATTTCCTGTTTTTCATCACTGCAAGCTTCAACTACTTCACATTGTTTGGCATGATGATGGTAGCATCCACTTCCTCTGCATTGCTCGCAAACAGTCTCGTCACGTTTGCACTACCGCTTTGGAACCTCTTTGCTGGATTCCTTATCGGTAGACCGGTGAGCGAGCTGCTTTTACTTGTCTAGGCTAAGCTGTGTGCATTTGGGTTCCAAGTTGAGTGAGACTCTAATCTTATGAGCTATGCGACTGTTGCAGGGGATACCAATTTGGTGGAGGTGGTACTACTGGGCGAACCCCGTCTCATGGACCATCTATGGCATTTTTGCGTCTCAGTTTGGGGAGAATGACAGTGAGCTTTCAGTGCCAGGTGGGAGCCCCGTGGTGGGAAGCAGTTCTTGAGGGATAATCTCGGCATCCGGCATGACATCCTCAGCTATGTTGTGCTCGCCCATTTCGCCTACATCATTGCATTCTTTTTCGTCTTTGGTTATTCCATCAAGTTTTTCAACTTGCAGAAACGTTAGCTCCACAGGCCGTAGGAATCATCTGTACCATCGTACGGAATAAATTCTATTTCAATCTAGCCGAAGCAAGTGATGTCGAAATAGTGTCATTTCGAGGACTTGGGCACTTTTTTCATAGAACCATACCAGAATGTACATTTTTGTAGTTTAATATTTATATACCTAATAAAAAGAAGAAATCATGGATATTAGCTCAGAGCAATAGTAATTCTGGCTAGCTTTTTTATATTATGTATATAGTATAAAATACTGAGGGAATCCGATAATTGTTGAGTTTTGTCGTCTTACCTTTTTTTAGAATACTGAACAATATCAAAGTTAGTTTTTTTTTTCTTTCCTTTGGTTTCGGCACACTGCATCAGGCTCGCTAATCGGGCTGACCTGCTGATGTTAATGGGTTGGGCTTCCTCATGTACCAAATGGACATATTAAAAAAAAGAGAATATATTTTGTGGTGTATCTGATGATATTAATTTAGTATCATAAATCTTAACCCTATTTTCTATAACCTAGGTTAAATTTAAAAATATTTGACTTAAGATAACCATAGTAATTGATTTATTCAGAAATGGAAGGACTATATGTAGATACATAAGAAAAAATATCATGCATAGTTCTGCAATATGCTAACTTATGTGTGTATATATACATACATAATAAAAAGTATTGATACAATCTGAGAATTTTAGAATTTCTATTTTTATGAGAAAGAATTTCAGAATTCCCTTTGCATCTGGATGGACTGAACACTCGTGTTCCAACTTTTGCATGGACTTTGTTGTAAAAAAAAAAAAAAAAAGAGCCTCTCGGGCTAACCTGCTGAAACTAATGGGCTGGGATGGGCTTTTACACTCCCCCGTAATGGACTGAACACTCGTGTTCCCAACTCCCAAATCCAAGTTTCCAATTCCAGCCGTCCCTTGCATGAGCCGCCGTAGGAAAGGAGGGAGTATATTTATTAAATGCTCGCAAGGATAGATGATAAAGATTCATGTTTTTGAGGGAAACTGGAGGAGTACTGTGAATCCCTATTGGAATTTTTACTGAAAGCGAAAGAGTATTATAACGACAACACAGTAATTTTTATTCTTTTTCTTTTTTGCCAAGAACGTGGTGATAACTACGGCTGGTCTCACTAGATTATTAGAGCATTTTCAACTTTGACTCTGTTAAACAAATATTTTTTAGCTGTGTCCTTCCACATTACACGTGGCGCCCCATGCTTATTATCTGATCATTTCTTCTTCACCGTGAAAGGTGAAACAAAATCAGCATCTTGTCTCTCTAATTTGCCTCTCCACGCCATGTTCCATGGAAGGGCAGCGTGCTGGCATGGAGGCGGAGCCACCACCCCAGCCGGTGCTCTCCCTCCAGCCGTTTGGTCCCATAGCTAGAGCAATTCTCCTCTACAGGCGGATAATCTCTTTTCCCCATTCCCTACCCACAACTTGTGCACAATGGATATATATAGTGCATCAATGATGAGGAAGTCAGGTAAGTCTAAGACATAAAAATCACATATTTAACTTACTTTCAGGTGATGAGGTAGGGACAAGAGGAGGGACGATGAAAGGAAGACGAAGATGAAGGCCTAGTATATGTGCTAGGGTTTCCTTGGCTGACTTCAGTCAAGACAAATACGTCTTCCAATTATATATAGGATTCGAATTTTCTTTTTACATCATAATCTTTTGTTTAATTTTATGTTAACTAGATATATGCCCATGTGTTGCGTGGGGTCGCGGACACAGGCGCCCTGAGTGGAAGATTCGTATCGAAGCCGGATAGGATGCGTAAAGGTGAGCTCTGAGTGGGCGTTGTTTCACATGAGACCTGGGCACGTGGTGATATAGATCATGGACGACTTTGGTATCACCTGGTAGATGATATTTGGTGCTTTTTGAGGTGTAGATGTAGAAAAGAGATAGAGAAAACAAGAAAATGAGAAAATAAATTTTAAAGAGCCCAAATTTCTTTTTTTTTGGTCCGTCCTCCCTAATTTCTTGACATAACTTTTCTTCCATCACTTACTTAGCATGGAGTTGCAAAAACCTCATCAATCTACCTTTTCACCAATAATTACATAGTCACATATATATTTAAGTTTAAATAGATCACTTTATATATTTTAGTATGAGGTTATTTTTTATCGAACTAACTTTATTATGAGTCTAGAAATTTGTTTAGTTCAACCTAGCCCAATTAAATGAGGCTCCTGTTATCAATGTCCGTTTTTCTTTCCTTCCTTTGTGGCATCTGAGAGTCCGAGTGTTTTTCTGTTTTCTTTTTACTCTCCGTTTTAACCAAGCCGAATTAAATGAGGCTTCTCGTTTCCAGGTCTGTATACACTTCGGACGGTGCCGTGCTGCTGCTATGCTGGCATGCGCGCGCCTGCGCTGCTCACAGTGCTTTCCATGATTATCTGAAAAGCATCAGAGAGCACGACTGCTTCTCTATTTCTTTTTTTCACTTCGTTTTTGTCACCCTTCTGTTTTGTTTTTCTCCGTTACGCGATGGAGGGACCTGCGCGCACACCAAACGAAATTGGACGAAAGCCATCGGTATTTTTCAGATGGTATATACTAGATATATATGCGCACGCAGTTGCAAACTCACCCGCCGGCCGCCGCAGCTACCTGCCACATGGCTAGCTATTATTGCGTCGTCATGGCTAGCTATCGCGTCGTCTCTCACGTATTTTTTACGTGGAAGCTAGCTATATATTTCGTCGTCTCTCTCACGTCTCTATATAGCACATGGCTACAGCTGTTGATTTTGTGTTTACAGCATAATCAGGACGCGAAACAAAGTAGCGCAGCATATGGTGTCGTCTGGCTGCCGCCCGAGGGGCGGCTCCTCCGCCTCCATCTCGCAGTCGTTCCGGCAGATGGACGCGGTGGACGACCCCTTCGCGCGCGCGCAGGAGGAGGAGGACCTGCGCTGGGCGGCCCTGGAGAGAATGCCCACCTTCGACCGCATGCGCCAGGGCATCCTCCGGCGCGCGCTAGCCGGCGGCGACGACGACGACCAACAGAAACAGAGCGGCGTCGAGGTTGTCGATATTGAGGAGCTGGCTTCCGGCGATGGCGCCCGTGCCCTCTTGCAGCGCCTCTGCTTCCAGGACGACAGCGAGCGGTTCCTCCGCCGGCTTAGGGACCGAATCGACAAGTACGTAGTGTATCCATGCCATGCATGTGGGCATGGGGTAGTCAGTGTGCAATGAAGCTAGAGCTACCTGCTAAAATCATCCATAGTGTGTACTTACTGTATATGCTTTCAGGGTTGGCATGGAGCTCCCGACCATCGAGGTTCGGTACGAGCAGCTGACGGTGGAGGGTCAAGTCATGGCCGCCGGTCGTGCCCTCCCCACGCTCTGGAACGCCGCCGCCAATTTTCTCCAGGTTAATTTGCGCCCACTAGACTGGGTTAAATTTCATTCCAATACAGTATCTTCTTTATCAAACCAACAAGACTTAGGCCATGTTTGGTACGGACTCATGGTCATGGACGGGATGGTCCCGTCTCTTATTTGGTGTTTTGTTTGAGAGAGGATGAAACTATTCGGTTTTTTGTTTGTTCGTGAGATACAAAGTATAGAATGACACACGTAACGTGTGGGAGCGAGTTGTCGCCAAAAAAAAAAAAAAAAAAAAACGTGTAGGAACGAGTTCTTTCTTTTTCACCTCCTCCCATGTTTCCGCCGGCACAGCAGCTGCGCGCGTGTGGAACCGAGGGTGGAGCTCGCTCGCAGAGCAGCGTGTGGTGAAGCAGGCAGAGGAGCTTGCACCGTCACTGTAACCAAACACTACCTAAGTTTGACGGACATACCCGTTTTAGAGGACAATGGGATTTAGAATATATACCTGTTGGATTTTTTGTTTGTCCTTGAGATACCAAATAAGTATAGAATCACACACCTAATGTGTGGGAGCGAGTTGTCGCAAAAAAAAAAAAAAAAAAACGTGTGGGAGCGAGTTCTTTCTTCTTCCCCTCCTCCCACGTTTGCGCCCGCACAACAGCTGTGCGCGTGTGGAACCGAGGGTGGAGCTCGCTCGCACAGCGGCGTGCGGTGAAGTCGTAACCAAACACTACTAAGTTTGACGGACATACCCGTTTTTTGAGGAAAATGGGATTTATAATATATATATGTATTATATATATATATATATATAATACATATGTATATAAATGTGCTAGCAAAGCAATCTCGTTTTCAGTTTTTTTCTCGAATACAATCTCGTTTTCAGTGTCCCTAACAAATTTTTCCATATATGTAAATGTGCGTATTTTGTTTTCACTGTACGAGCTTGAGCAATAATACCAATCAACAGAAGGCGAACTGACAACACCAAAGTGTATGGTTTGGTATATACTTTTGCTCTCGTACAACCGTCGCGGTTGGAAAAGGCCAAAATGACTTATTGTCCATTTTGGAAAAGATACATTCCTAAAAAAAAGAAAAAAAAAGCCGAAAATGACGTGTTGTCGATTTCATGCACTTGGGTGCTTTGACCGTGTACATCGAGGGATACATTCTCAAATATCTCCTGTTAGAGGGGTCCCTTCATAAAAAATCAATTTTCGTTTTGTTGGAGGCCGAGAGCGCAAAGCGTTGCCGTCGGGCAGACTGTAGAATATGAACAATGAAAAACATCCGCCGCCGGTCGCCAATCGCCAAAGGTGCGGACGCCGGAGGCGGAGGCGGAGAGAGAGGGAGGGAGAGGCGCGCGGAGAAGGAGCGGTATCTGGTGAGGGGCGATGGAATTGTCCATTCCTTTTCGTTTTTATTGGTGGGTGCCTGTTGTTACCAGCAACTGATTTCTTTTCTCACATTTCCTTTTTATTTTTTTACTCTCTCTCCAATAAGAATGTAACATAAGAATGTTGATCGGCCGCAGTTAGTTTAGCAAGTTCTGAAAGCATCTCCTATCAATATCACTTATTATCAGTATGATTTGTTGATGTGTAGTATGGTCGACGCATCATGAGTGATCTGAATGTGATGCTTACTGACCCATCATCAGTTATTCTCAATATATATATACAAACAGTTACAGAGTAGTAGTAGTAACTTACTGACGTGATGCGCTGCAGGGTCTTGTTGGACGGTTTGGTTCTTCAAACAAGAGGACCATTACCATACTTAAGAATGCCAGTGGTATCCTCAAGCCATCCAGGTATCATAGAGTACTTTTGTGGGTGCGGTGATACGTCACCATATATCCAGTAATTCAACCGCTCCCTTGACTTCTAATCTAACTGATCTGCTTTTGTCAGGTAACCAAAAGTGATTATACTGGGCAAACTAGGAGTACCATTTTCTTAATACATATTGTTTATCCTTTTATTTTATTTATTATTTATTATGAGAAAGGCGTAAGGAAGAATTTGGTACTGTCATATTAACTAAGATGCCATGATGCATCTTTCTCATTCTTCTCCTTTAAAGACAATAGGTATGTTTTCGTGTACTTGGTGTCAGTCTGAGTATCGTGCCAATGAATCATCCTAGAAGAAAATCCCATTCATGAGTTTTATTGCTTAGCATCCATGTAATCTGATAAGTGCATCCATCACTTGCTTGCACTTTTAAAAGCAGAGCAAGTACTGAACTAGTTTTTTTTTTTTTTTTTTTTTCAGGATGACACTTCTTCTTGGGCCTCCATCCTCAGGAAAGAGCACGCTCATGCGAGCGCTGGCTGGCAAGCTTGACAAAAATCTCAAGGTTTAACCTGAATCCGCCATCCTGTGCCACTCTGTCAGTTTCTCTAGCTTATGCCTTTATATCACTTCATGCTAAATCCATGGACCGCAAATAAAACAGGTCTCTGGCAGCATCATGTATTGTGGCCATCCAATTTCAGAGTTCTATCCTGAGAGGACCAGTGCGTATGTTGGTCAATATGATCTCCACAATACAGAGATGACTGTAAGAGAGACACTGGATTTCTCCAGGCGGTGCCTAGGCATTGGTGCCAGATATGAGATGCTCGCAGAACTTTCTAGAAGGGAGCGGGATGCAGGCATTAAGCCAGATCCTGATATTGATGCTTTCATGAAAGCTACTGCAGTACAAGGACAGGAGACTAATATTGTTACAGATGTCATTCTCATGGTATGGTTCTGATTTTATTGATATGCTGGAAAAACGTCCTTATTGAGTTCATTAAAACTTCTCTCGGTCAGGTGCTTGGGCTGGATGTTTGTGCTGATATTATTATTGGCGATGAGATGATCAGAGGAATTTCTGGCGGGCAAAAGAAACGTGTGACAACTGGTACGCATGCAAAGCCTGTGAAACCATGCCCCCTTATGTACACCTGTGATTGGGTCATCAATTTACAGTTGGATTAATCCCTAAACCATTGCGAATTATCTCAGTATCTGTCTATTCCTTTTTCCCTGTTGTGTAGGGGAGATGTTAACTGGACCAGCAAGGGCTTTCTTTATGGACGAAATATCCACTGGTCTGGATAGCTCAAGCACATTCCAGATTGTGAAGTTTATAAGGCAATTGGTTCATGTAATGAATGAAACTGTCATGATATCTCTGCTCCAACCACCCCCAGAGACCTACAATCTTTTTGATGACGTAATCCTACTATCAGAAGGATACATAGTCTACCATGGGCCACGTGAGAATATTTTGGAATTCTTTGAGTCTTCTGGTTTCCGGTGTCCTGACAGGAAAGGTGTTGCAGACTTTCTTCAAGAGGTTACCTCCAAGAAAGACCAGCAGCAATACTGGTGCCTTGATCAGGAGCAGTATCGTTATGTATCAGTGCCAGACTTTGCAGAACGTTTCAAGTTATTCCATTCAGGCCAGCAGATGCAGAAGGAGCTGCAAATTCCTTTTGACAAGTCTAAAACCCATCCTTCTGTGTTGGCCACCAGAAAGTATGGGCTTTCCAGCTGGGAATCCCTCAAGGCGGTGATGTCGAGAGAGCAGCTGTTGATGAAGCGCAACTCCTTCATCTACATTTTCAAGGTCACCCAGCTGATCATCATTGCACTCATGTCCATGACTGTGTTCCTCCGAACAAATATGTCATATGGGCAGATTTCTGATGGCACCAAATTCTTTGGGGCTCTGACTTATGGTTTAATTACGATAATGTTTAATGGGTTTGCTGAGATACAATTGACCATCACGAAGCTTCCTGTATTCTACAAACACAGGGATTCCTTATTCTTCCCTTCATGGACCTTAGGAGTGGCAAACATAATCTTAAAAGTTCCTCTCTCAGTCGTGGAAGCAGCGGTATGGGTCGTTCTTACGTACTATGCGATGGGCTTTGCACCTGCTGCAGGAAGGTATCCATATATAATTCTTGAACCAACTTTCGTCATTTATTTACATAGTTGGATTTTGTCATTTTGATATTATGGGACATTGCAGCTTCATAAGTCATCTCTCTGTTGGTATATAGGTTTTTTCGTCAGTTTATAGCTTTCTTTGCCACACATCAAGTGGCAATGGCTTTATTTCGGTTTCTTGGTGCTATTTGTAAAACAATGGTTGTGGCCAATACTTTTGGGACGCTTGTGCTGGTCAATATTTTCATCCTTGGAGGATTTGTCATCCGTAGAGGTAAGTATGCTGTCCTTCATTTTTTTTTGTCACTCTAGGAACTACGAAATCACTTGCTGTATATATCTATGTGTGGATATAGAGTCTATCCATTATCTCAGAAAAGACACACGAAATCAGCGAAATCCTGTCATTTATATGGATGGAAATAACCTCTGACTTCTGAATACGATGTCAACAGATGACATCAAACCATGGTGGATCTGGGGTTACTGGGCATCACCTATGATGTATAGCCAAAATGCAATATCTATCAATGAATTCCTTGCTAGTAGGTGGGCTATTGTAAGTTTTTTCTATGAACCTACTTGTTTTCTTCTTGTTGAGGCTCAGACGACAACAGGACACTATAATCTTGGAATGGTGATTTTAATTTTGAATTAATGATAGCCTTTTTATTACAGCCAAACAATGACACAACTATTGACGCACCAACAGTAGGAAAAGCAATCCTCAAATCCAAAGGCTTGTTTACTGGAGAATGGGGATTTTGGCTTTCCATTGGAGCCCTTATAGGATTCATCATTTTATTCAACACGCTCTACCTTTGGGCCCTTACATATTCAAGGCGTAAGCATTATTGTTTTTTCTTCTTGTATTTATGTTGGACACTTTGGTAAGCCAGGAACTTAATCTTTATATATTTCGTTCCTTCCAGCTAGTAGTGGCTCCAATGCTATAGTTTCAGAAGTTGAAGACAATGTAAATGAAATGGTACTGAAAGCAAGAAGCAAAGATGCAAGAAACAATGATGAAATATCTCAAGCTGTATACAGTGATCCAGGTGCCAAAACATGTAGCTGTCATGTTTTAATCTCTTTTAGTGTATCGTGTACATGCATGTATATTAGACTGCTACATCATCGAAAACATTTTTGTTGTCTAGTCTGTTTGGACTTTTCCTGTTTTACATTACAAGCATTAATGCTCTATGCATATCTTCATATCCTATTTTTGCAGGCGCTAATGGAGCAACAAACATACTAGCTCAGTCCCGCTCACGTGTTGATTTGCCTTTCCAGCCTCTTTCTCTTTGCTTTAATCATATAAACTATTATGTTGACATGCCTGCAGTAAGTAAATATATAAAAACTTAAAGGCAGATATGAATTAAAAAATAGATTCTATCCAAAATCAAACTATCTGATATTCAGATCTTGTTTTTCAGGAAATGAAGGAACAAGGATTCATAGAAAGCCGTCTACAGCTGCTTTCTGATATTAGTGGTGCTTTCAGGCCAGGGGTTCTGACAGCATTAGTTGGTGTGAGTGGAGCTGGAAAAACCACTTTAATGGATGTCCTGGCAGGAAGGAAAACTAGTGGAGCTATTGAAGGAGATATTACCCTGTCTGGTTACCCCAAAAAACAAGAAACTTTTGCTCGGATTAGTGGTTATTGTGAACAGACTGATATCCATTCTCCAAATGTTACTGTATTTGAATCCATCACCTACTCCGCCTGGCTGCGTCTTTCCTCAGATATTGATGATGGTATGAAAAAGGTAAAGGCAACCAGCAAGCTCTTCTCACTGAATTAAATATACTTTGTTATGAAATTCCAAACAGCAATTGTTTCTGACCAAGTAATTTAAACTTCAACCACTTAGATGTTTGTGGAGGAAGTGATGGCCATTGTAGAGCTTGATGTGTTGCGTGACGCACTTGTGGGTCTCCCTGGAGTTAGTGGGTTATCGACTGAGCAAAGAAAAAGGCTGACAATTGCTGTGGAGCTGGTAGCGAACCCTTCAATCATCTTCATGGATGAGCCAACTTCTGGTCTTGACGCTCGAGCTGCAGCAATTGTCATGCGTACAGTGAGAAATACGGTTAATACTGGGCGTACTGTGGTTTGCACAATTCATCAGCCCAGCATCAACATATTTGAGTCTTTTGATGAGGTCCTTTCTCTCAAAACTCTATGTGTGCATCTACAAATCATTTAATGTTTTAGTTTTTACCAATTTTATATCATCGAAACTAACTTGTTTGTTTTCCAGCTTTTGCTTTTGAAACGTGGAGGCCAAGTTATTTATGCCGGTGAACTTGGTCGCCACTCTCGGAAACTAGTCGAATATTTTGAGGTCAGATCTCTGTTGTTATCTGTTTGAGTTTGGGGAGTGAGAAGTTTTTAGATGTTTCTCAAGTGGAATGCATAACTTGCTCACAAAATATATGACCAGTACAGCAAAGACCAAATAAGGCATGAAGTCCATGCAGGTGTACCAAAAGTGGGCATTTTAACCATTGTTGATCTCATTTCCTGCAGGCGATTCCAGGTGTTCCAAAGATCACAGAAGGATATAATCCTGCTACATGGGTGCTGAAAGTTAGCTCTCCTCTATCTGAGGCTCGATTGAACATTAATTTTTCTGAAATTTATGCTAACTCTGTGCTTTATAGGTAACCACCCTAAATGTTTCGACAAGGCTATTCTTTATTGTTGATTGGTTCTACCAATCCTTGTTTTTCACAAGGAAAAAAAACACTGCAGTCATAAAAAAAAAAAGGAAAAAAAATCACTGAAAGAGAGTGAAAAATGGGCTGTGTTATCATTTTACTTCCCACATTCATATTATTGTTTGTTTTCTTGGGGAGCATGATTTCATAATGCTTGTCCATTGTGGAATAAAAAATTTGGTTCCTATGGCATCTAACTAGGATATGTGGGTCATCTGCTGCGAACTTCTAGATTAGACGATTCATTGTTTTGTGCTAGGAATGGGGGCTTGGACAAAATTTGTGAAATGCAGGGGATGTATTTTTATTTTATATTATTGACACTTATTTCTTCCTTCATAACTATAACCAGGAAAAATCAAGAGCTTATCAAGGAGTTAAGTGTTCCGCCACCAGACTACCAGGATCTGTCATTTCCTACAAAATATTCACAGAAGTTCTACAGTCAATGCGTTGCAAACTTTTGGAAGCAATACCATTCCTATTGGAAGAATCCACCCTACAATGCCATGCGCTATCTGATGACATTTCTCTTTGGGCTTCTATTTGGTACAGTATTTTGGCAAAAAGGAAAGAACATGTACGGTGATGCTGTAACTGAAACAAAAATTGCTGGAAGGGATTCTACGTTTGCTTTTATGATGGCAATAATACTTTTATGTTTTTTATTTATGATATGCAGAGATTCAGAACAAGATTTCTATAATCTACTTGGAGTCACTTTCAGTGCTATCTTCTTTCTTGGGGGTTCAAACTGCATCAGCGTTCAGCCTGTTGTAGCGATTGAGCGAGCGGTTTTGTACCGTGAAAAGGCAGCAGGGATGTACTCTCCACTATCCTATGCATTTGCTCAGGTAACCTTTAACTGTCTTGGTAATATGATTATACGGAGTGAAATATAATAATTTCGGATGCATTGAACTTGTTTGAAATAAGCCTTGGAGCCCATGCTTGTAACAGTGGCCCTCTTAGTTTTTTATACTTACTAATATATAATATTGAAATGTGGCCGACAATGATTAAAGAAAAAAGTGGGACTATAAAATTCTGTAAAGTACAGCAGGGTATACTTACTATAAATGAAGAATAATTTTATTGGCTTTGAGAGAGTAAAAGGGAATGAACTTTCCTTTGTTTAGTTTTAATGAAATGAAATAGCCTGTTTTAGCTCACTAAGACATAACATATATAGGTCGCACATGAATGTGGAAATGAGCATCTTAACCATGAGCTACTAAATCCTTCCATTTACATCTTTATTTTCCATTTGGTTTTGGCAGACATGTGTGGAGGTCATCTACAACGTCTTCCAGGGGATTCTATACACAATCCTCATATATTCAATGATCGGATTCGATTGGAAACTAGATAAATTCTTCTATTTCCTGTTTTTCGTCACTGCATGCTTCAACTACTTCACATTGTTTGGTATGATGATGGTAGCGTCCACTCCGTCTGCATTGCTCGCGAACATCCTCATCATGTTTGCACTACCCCTTTGGAACCTCTTTTCTGGATTCCTCATCGGTAGACAGGTGAGCGAGCTGCTCTACTCGTCTAGGCTAAGCTGTGTGTGTTTGGGTTTCAAGTTGAGTGAGACTCAAATCTTATGAGCTATGGGACTGTTGCAGGAGATACCAATTTGGTGGAGGTGGTACTACTGGGCGAACCCTGTGTCATGGACCATCTATGGTGTTATTGCGTCTCAGTTTGGGGAGAACGATGGTGAGCTTTCAGTTTCGGGTGGGAGCCCCGTGGTGGTGAAGCAATTCTTGAAGCATAATCTTGGCATCCGGCATGACTTCCTCGGCTATGTTGTGCTCGCCCATTTCGTCTACATCATTGCATTCTTCTTCGTCTTCGGTTATTCCATCAAGTTCTTCAACTTCCAGAAACGTTAGCTCCAAGGGCCCATAGAAATCATTCGGCATCAAGTTCTTTGACGTCCAGAAACAAGTGCAGAGAAATAGTTTCATCATGAGGATATAGGAGTTACCACTGCTTTGGGAAGCATATATGCGTGGAAAATATAACAAACTGGCCAGGACGGTGATTAGATTGTGGCATGTATTATTCCTTTTTTTTTATAGAATCCATACGTGAAGCTTGTGACCAAGCTGTAATTAAGGCTAACAAAAAAATTCTTAGTGAGTAGGGGCATGTAATAAGATTAATGTGGCACTTTTTTTCGCAAAATGGTACCAGATCATTTTTTGTTGTTTTATTTATACTTTATATTTAACAATAACAAAAAGAAATCATGCATATTAGCACAGAGCAATAGTGATTCTGCAATCGGCTAGATTTTGTATATACTCTTATCTTATTACATTTATATATCGAGGCACTCCGATAATTTTTGAGTTTCCTCCTGTCCTACTTTTTTTTAGAATGGCTCTAATCCCAACCTGCTTTTTTTTTTAGGGGATCTAATACTGATCTGCTGATGTTAATGGGCTCGGCTAGGCTGAATACTCCCCGACGAATACAATACAAGATGGCCAATTCGACTCGATTGCAGTTTGGAAACTCTATTAATTCCTTCCAAATCCAACTGCGCCTTGCCGGCCACCGCCGCCATGGAAGAGGACGACCGCATCAGCCGCCTCCCCGACGCCATCCTCGGCGAGATCGTCTCCCTCCTCCCCACCAAGGAAGGCGGCCGCACGTAGGCCATCGCCTCCCGGTGGCGCCACATCTGGCGCTCCGGCCCCCTCAACCTCGACCTCCACGACGGGCCCCCTATCAAGCGCCGCATCGTGCTGGCCGAGGTCTCCGGCATCCTCTCCTCACATCGGGGGCCCGGCCGCCGCTTCTCCGTCCCCAGGCAGTACTTCGTGAACGACGCCCACCCCGCCATCACACTGGACGTCTGGCTCTGCTCCCCTGCCCTCGACGGACTCCAGGAGCTCGACTTCCACTACGGCTCAATGTGGTACTCGCCTCAGAGGAGGTCGAGGCCTCTGCCACCATTGCCGCCATCGCCGTCGCTGCCTGCATCGGTGCAACGCTTCTCATCCACCCTTCGCGTCGCCAGCTTCGGCGGCTGCGGTTTCCCAGATGAAAACAGCGTCAGGGACCTTCACTTCCCGGTTCTCAAGCAGCTGAGTCTTATGAGTGTCCAAATTCCTGAGAGCTCTCTGTATGCCTTGCTCGCTGCTTGCCCTATCTTGCAGAGCTTGATGCTAACTCAGAGCATCAGCTGCTCTCGCATCCGGATTGTGTCGCGCACCCTTAGGAGCATCGGCTTGGATGCTTCGATCACCCTTAGGAGAATCGGCTTGGATTCTTCAAGGGGAGACATCATCTTAGACAACCTCATCATCCAAGATACACCCTTTCTAGAAAGATTGCTTCTTCTTGGACATGGGTTTCGTGACGAAATGGTCATCTCAGTAATGTCGGCTCCAAAGCTGAAGGTTTTGGGGCAGCTACCTGTTGTAAAACCCATACTGAAGTTTGACACCTCAGTTTTATTTGAGACCTCAGTTTTTAATGTACGTACTGCTTGTCTACATCCTTGGCCCTCTCACATTCTTGATTGAGGGAATCCAGTTAGCTTTGCCCTTAGTATTTATTTCGTGCTTATACTAATTATTAATGCAGGGATCGTTTGTTGTTAAGTCACAATTGGTGCTGCACACTGTCAAAGTTCTATCTTTAACGCATATCAACCTTAGTTTGGATAAGGTCATTGCCTTCATGAAATGCTTTCCCTGCTTGGAGAACCTATACATCAAGACGTCAACCATTTACTCTCGGGTGATTAATCATACTCTCTAATTGAGTATCCACCTGCATTCTTTTTCCATTTGCTACTATATATTTCGTCAATGCTTGTTCTAAAGTCAGGTTGTCACCATTTTTATTTTCAGATACCAAAGCCTTATGGGTACCCTTGACATTCGTCTAAAGAAAATCGTGTTGTCAACCTATCTTGGCAATCAGGCACATGTTGACTTTGTTGGGTTCTTTGTATCGAATGCAAGAGTCCTTGAATCAATGGTGCTTGAAGTAGATGTTAGTAATTATTGTAACAAAGCATGGATTGAAAGGCAACATAAATTGCTCCCGACTGAAGATCGAGCTTCAAGCGGTGCGCGGTTTGAATTTGTGTGTCATCCTTGTCGGCTTGTATCATGTGACCATATCGGGTATGAACAAGCACATGATTTGTCAACAGCTGATCCATTTGTAGGGTTCGACTACTAGGCCACCGGTTAGGCTAACCTGATTGGCCACTTGTTTGCTGTTTTTTCACATTTAGCATCTCTGTTCCTAATATTGTAATTTGTCAACAGACTAAGTGCTATATTTTGGTTTACCATTCAAGTGCTTGTTGAGCAGAACATCTGTGTGGTACTATTGGTATCTTGTGGCATTTTTTTTTTTGTAAAAATTCCTCTCATTATGCTTTCTTTGCATTATATGTAACACGAGTCTCACATATTTGTGCATATCTCTCCTCTCTTTTCTGCCATTTCTAAATTGAGAGCAGTGGTTATTATATACTGATGGCACATTTTGAACAATACCTATGTTAATTTACATGTTGAATTCGCATGCTCTGTTTGTTTTTCATGTCCAGATTTTTGTGCATGTGTTTTCATATAAAGAGATACAAAAGCCATTGCCTGAGTTTAGGGATAGGGTGGGAATGATCGCCACTTGCAAGGTGAGGAATTCACCTTCACAACAAGTCTCAGATAATCTCAGATTCTAGGCGGTACTAAATGATGCAACTTTTGGGTTAGTTATATTTAGTTTTCTAGGATGATTTTGAGTTGTTGGGTCAGCCTTAGTTTGATTATCTACTTTTGTTCCTTTTTTAATGAAAAATAAAGTGTTCTGGCACACGATTTAGTTTGAGATTATTTGTATGTCAGAGCAAGGTAGATGGGGAGAGGGCAGATTGTGTCAGATATGGTTTTTAGTGCTGCTTCGGCTTTTGGCACTGATAATGCTGAGCGGTATTTCCGTCTGTAGCATAGTGGAGTTCTGTCTTGGAAAGTGCTAACTGTTATACATTAACTCAGGAACTTCTCTGCAAGCTTTCTGTCAAATGTTATCAAGTCTTAGACTTTGAGATAGGATGGAAAAGCTTCAATTGTGTCTGACAGATGTCTAAAGCTGAAGTCAGTAATGAGAGAATTTTAATTTTAAAATAAGGCGAATGCACATCGACAAACTTTGTATTTATTAAGAAGTTCTTTTCATCCCCCCACGTCGCTCTACCTCAGGGGCGACTCGGGCGGGTGCCCGCACCGGAGCGCCGTCACCCCTTCCCACCCTTCCTCCGACCTCGCCGCCGCTTGAGCGGGACGTCGGGAATCCGGCCGAACGCGAGGAAGGTGGCGGCGGGGCTTCCTCGCGTGCTCGCGGGTGGGGGCGTCCTTGGTGGCGCTGTTTTCTTCCCCGCTGGCGGCGGCAGGCCATGGGGGGCCAGATCCGGTTCCCCCTCGCGCGGATCCGGCGGTTTTGGCTGGTTTCGCCGCGGGGCCGGGCCAGGTGGTGTTGGGGGGAGGAGCTTGGTGGTGGCGGGGCAGTGCGACGCGACGGGATCTTCGTGCGGTGGCAAGCCTGCGCATCCTCCTCCCCCCTGGACGGAGTGCTCGGGGCGGGGGTGGTCTGTGCTGCTAGTAAGGGGCGGGCCTGCGCAGCCCCCCTGGCCGGTGGTGCTCGGGCCAGTGGCGGAGTGGCTCATCCTGCAGGATTCTACTGTCGGTGGCTGCTCTGGCCACTGGTTCGGGCTCCCTAGGGGCCGGATCCAGCCTTCTTGGGCCCGGATCTGGGCCCCGGCGGAGGTGGTGGCCGTGGCGGTGTTGCTGACTTAGCCGGGCATGGTGGTCGCTGCTCCTCTCCAGTGGGGGATCACCGGCAGGGCATCGTGGGGCTGCTGCCCTTTCCGGTGTGGGGGCAGCGGAGGGGTTCCCTCCTCCTCTACTTGTCCCCTGCCTTCCTCTTGATGGTGACTGTTTCGTGGCGGTGGCTGGCCCCGTGCTGGCGTTGGGGGGGCGGTCATCGTCTCTCCCCAATGCCTCCGGCTGCCAACGTGGGGCGGTCGTTATGAAGACGGAGGCCATGGCGTCCACGTGGGTGGCGGTTTGGGGCTCTACTCTAAAATCAGTACCTTCAGGGGGTGGCAGTGCCTGCGATGGGACCTCGGTCGACAGTGGTGGCCGATGGTGGCTACGGCTACGGCGGCCGGTTGGTGGATGTGCACGGTTGGTGGATGTGCTACGTCGACCCCGGTGAGGCTTCTTCGGGATGGTCGGCAGCGACGTCCTGGTGTCTGGCGTGGACCCAACATCTTGACCGACGTTCGTGCTTTGGGTTCCTTGGGCGAAAGTCTGGCGACGGCGACATCTATGGGTGTCGTTCCCCTGTTGAGGGCGTCATGTCCCCAGTACACTCCGCGGGTGAAAACCTAGTTCTACTTTGGATGAGCGATGGCGGCCCGTCGTAACCTTCTTGAAGGCGTCATTGTGTAGTTTGACTTGGTCGGATATCTCGGGTAGGACTAGTTCGTCATTTCCGCCACTGTGTTCGTAGTTGGTGTCAGGGGTGGAGTAGGGATGTTTTGTTTTTTCAGTTGCTTAGTTTTTGTTTTCTCTGCTAGTTTTTGGTTCTTGTTGCATCGGTGGTGGAGCTCCTAGTGGTGTCAAGTGGAGGCTCGTGTCGATGACCCAATCCGACTGAGTTATAAGTTATTAGAGGCGTGTGTCAATGTCCCAATCTGACCAAGCGTTGAGTTGAGTTGGCGCTGTTGTGGCGCGAGTTGAGTTGAGTTGACTTGGTACCTAGGTGTACAGGTGGAGTAGGGTATCCTCCTCAATTGTATGGTTTTTCTGGCTCGATTTTCAGCAAAAAACTGGGCTGACACTTGCCTTCTTTCTTTATTCGTTTAATAGAAATTATGGCACAACTTTTGCCGTCCTTTCGAAAAAAATAAGGTGAATGCAACTTCCCATTTGAGTCGTGGATTGAAAGAACCAAAACACCAGATGCCATGATTTATGAAATTGGAGCCATTCACATGTATTTTTGAAACATAATAAACATCTCCGTATCGAAAATAGAAGATGGTGTGTGCACCTGAAGACTCAGGCATCAGACTTTCGTTTTGTTTACGGTTTTTTGTTGTTTTTGCTTTCAAGTTGGTATAAACTGCAATTGATGAGAACACCAGAGTGCTAGTAGATCAGTCAGAAAGGTTCACTTCCATTTCTTACAGGTTATAGTTTGAGCCTTCTTTCCCCTAATCTTGAAGTTTATTAGATCCTAAAGTTTGTACTCCTGGATCCTGTTTGAGTTCAGTCGTAGCAAGCAGAATAATTTCATCAATTCCTGTGCATAATGTTTTGGCATTGCTACAATTGCCGACTCCACCTGTGAATTCAGAACGAGTCAAACCAGCATCTGGTTGTTGCCACCAAAGCATCAGGTTGTGTGATCGCTGAGATACTGACTAGACATCATACATGGAAAATGGGAGAAACTCCGTTTGCCAACTAAACAGATGTGCAGAAACACAGAAGTTCATGGCCATGAGGAGGAAACATCCCAAGTGAATACTGCAAGTTTCAGACATAGTCTTAGATCATTACTGAAAAATAGAAATTTGAAAGACGAATTTAGACTGCTAACCTTGACGGCACATTCTTAACTCACTTGTGCATACTCATCTCCCTTTTTTCACTGAGGAGTTTCTTGCACATATATCTGCATACGACCAAATCTGGAATTCAGCTGTACGACCAACATTGCAGGAGCGTCATGCCTGCACCAAAGCCTCCATGGGCCGTAGGAATAATCATGTGTATCAGTTGTCATAAATTATAGTTAGTCGAAACAAATTGTTGTTGAAAGTGTCACTATGAGGATTTAGGAGTTGCCACTGCTTTGGGAAGCCTATGTGCAAGTAGCAATGTATTCCTCTTGTTTCTTCACTGGTACTACGTGGAAAATATAAGGAAAACTGACGAACACTAAAGTGATTAAGATTTGGGCATGTATTTCTTATTTTTTTCTGATAGATTCCATGCTTGTGACGAAGCCCTACTTATAAGTGTATCAAAAAATCAATCTCAGTGAGTTAGGGCACGAAATAAGATTTGGGCACTTTTTTCATAGAATTATGGTACCAGATCATTTTGTAGTTTTGTTATCTTTTATAGACGTAACAAAAAGAAGAAATCATGCATATTAGCACAGAGCAGTAAGTGCCTGTGAGCCCTTGCAGACTGTATATTATTGACTGGATTCCACTTTCAGAAAAAACTAACAAAAGACTAGATATTTGAAATGGATCATCCATGTCTATTGCTGGCAGATCTGCCCTGATAACCTTCAGCCTAAATAGTGCCCCAATATATCATATGTCTATATATAGATTGTCAAAAACTATCATCAAGAAAATAGACAAAACCAGGAGAACCTTTTTTTGGCAAGGTAGCCATACTAAAAGAAAGTATCATCTAGTTAGATGGATCAAAATTTGCAAAAGCAAAAGAAAAGGAGGACTGAGCATTAAAGATATTAATCTGATAAATGTTAGTCTACTATGCAAGTGGTAGTGGAAGCTGGAAAAAGAAAATGGCTTATGGCAAGACATCATATGCTATAAATACATCAGAAATGAATCAGTGCCTTCTGTAAAACACAGGCAAATAGACTCTCCCATTTGATCTGATCTACTAAAGATTAAATATATCTACTTGCAGGGTAGAAAAGTCAACATAGGAAATGGAGCTGACACTAGAGTCTGGCTAAGCTTGGTTATATGATGAACCCTTGGCTTATTTGTTCCCTGAACTTTTCAAGTTGTGTGATTAACAAAATATTAAAGTATCCCAGTTAATTAGTGGGGAGAAGCCAGTAACCTTCTGTAGATGGCTCACCCCAAAGCTTCAAAATTAATGGGACAACATTCTTAATGATATCCATAAAACTCAGCTCAATGAAGAGAATGATCAAATTTTATGGAAACTAGGAGGAAAAAAGATTCACGGTGAAATCTGTATACAATGCTCTAACTCAAGCTGACAGTGGTCAATCCTTCAAACACATCTGGAAAGGAAACGTTCCACCTAAAATAAAAGTCTTTCTGTGGTTGATAGTTAACAATGCCATTCTGACCAAAGATAATCTCCTTAAGAGAAGATGGCATGTTGATCCGGCTTGCCTTTTCTGTGATCAAACAGAATCTGTGAATCATCTTTTCTTCACTTGCTCTACAGCTAAGTGTATCTAGGCCACCATTGCAACTGCAATTGGTGCATCTGACATCTCTAAGACGTTTGACCAATGTTGGTCATGATGCTATAAATGGATGAAAAATACTAATCAATTTCATGCCATTGGTATTGGAGCTGTCTATTGGTCTATCTGAAAAACAAGAAACAACATATGCTTTGAAGGAAAAAGATATCAAAACCCATCATTAGTCATGTCTGTACTTTGATGAAATATTAGGCAGGTCTTCTGAAGATGGGCGACAAAGAGATGCTGATCGCGGGGGTCGACTCCATGTTCAAGCTCGCTGTGCAGCTCCTGACGACGAAGACGGCGGCTCCAGCTCAGCTCAGGATCATGCCAGCGCCAGCTGATGCCATTCAAGAAAGGGAGGAGACCGAAGCTTCACCCCTGAGCACCCACAATGAAACTCAAGAAGATGAATCGCAGGAGTAATCGGGAACGACTCCTTCATCTACATGTTTACTTTTCAACATGCCTCTGCAACATTTATATGTGTGACTCTATGTGCCCTACTGTAAGGCCCGGCTTTCAGTCATATAGCGAGTCGCTAGACGTAACCAGCATGACGATTTCTGAACGCTCTTGCTTTTGCTTTTCTGAACTGCTCTTAAAACTCTCATGAATTTCCCTTAAGTCATTAATAGAAATGGGGAATCCCCTTGTTCGAAAAAAAAATTAGCACAGAGCAGTAGGAATTCTGCAATCTGCTAGCATTTGTATATCTATAACAAATATTGAGGCAATCTTATAATTTTAGAGTTTCCTATCGTCTTACCTGGAGCAAAAACAGTCATTTTTTTTTGAGAAACTAAAACAGTCAGTTTTTCTTTTTTTTGAGAAAAGCCAGTTAGTTTCGGCAGCCTGTAGCAACCTCATCAGGCTCTAACTGGGCTGAACTGATGACGCTAATGGGCCGGGCTGTGAACTCCGAGACGGATACAAGATGACCACAACGACTGAACACTCGTGAGCAAGCTCTTCCACTTCCAACCCTCCCGCCGCCGTGCTGCCGGCGGCCATGGAAGAAGACGACCGCATCAGCCGCCTCCCCGACGCCGTCCTCGGCGAGATCGTCTCCCAGCTGCGCACCAAGGAAGGCGGCCGCACGCAGGCCATCGCCTCCCGGTGGCGCCACATCTGGAGCTCCTCCCCCCTCAACTTCGATCTCCACGACCGGCCCCCCAATCCAGCGCCGCATTCCGCTGGCGCGGATCTCCGGCATCCTCTCCTCGCACCGGGGCCCCGGTCGCCGCTTCTGCATCCCCAGACACTACTTCGAGGACGACGACCATCCCGCCGCCACGCTCGACGCCTGGCTCCGTTCCCCCGCCCTCGACGGCCTCCAGGAGCTCGACTTCCACTTCGGCTCTACATGGTCCCGGCGTCAGCGTCAGGGGCGCCGTACATTCCACCTGCTTCGCCTGCTTCCGCATGAGTGAAGCCCGTCGCCAGCCCCGCTGCAGCCTGAATCGGCCCGCCGCTTCTCGTCCACCCTTCGCGTTGCCAGCTTCGGTGGCTGCGCTTTCCCAGATGAGAGCAGCCTCCACCTGCCGCTTCTCAAGCAGTTGAGCCTTATGAGTGTCGAAATTTCCAAGACCGCTCTGTGTGCCCTGCTTGCCGGTTGCCTCTCCTTGCAGAGCTTGATGCTAACTGAGAGCATCGGCTGCTCTAGCATCTGGATTGTGTCGCGTACCCTTAGGAGCATCGGTTTACAATCTTCTTGTGGTGACATCAGGTTAGACCACTTCACCATTGAGGATGCAGGATGCACCCTTTCTGGAGAGATTACTTTTTCTTGGGCCTGGCTTTCGTCAAGAAATGGTCATTTCAGTAATTTCCGCTCCAAAGCTGAAGATTTTGGGGCAGCTGCCTGCTGTAAACCCCATACTGAAGTTTGGCACCTCAGTTTTTGAGGTACTGCATCTCTGCATCTTTGACACTCTCATTCTTGATTGAGGGAATCCAGTTAGCTTTGCCCTTAGCATTTATTTCGTGCTTAATTTATGCAGGGATCTAATGTTGTTAACTCGACAATGGTGCTGCCCAGTGTCAAAGTTCTAGCTTTAACACATATCAACCTTTGTTTGGATGAGGTCATTACCTTCATGAATTGCTTTCCCTGCTTGGAGAATCTATACATCAAGACGTCAACAATTTGCCTTCCGGTGCTGCATCCTTTTGTCAATTACTACTATTGCAATTATGCTTGTTCTAAAGTTAGGTTGTAACCATTTTTATATTCCTTGTGCTTTTTTAGTCAGAACGAGAGGGGGTTACAAATGAATGGCATCATAAATACGAGAGCCTTATTGGTACCCTTGACATTGGTCTAAAGAAAATTATGTTGTCAACCTACCTAGGGAGCCAAGCACATGTTAACTTTGCTGAGTTCTTTGTATTGAACGCTAGAGTCCTTGAAACAATGGTGCTTGAAGTAGACGTCAGTAAGTACCATAACAAAGCATGGATTAAAAGACAGCAGACATTGCTCAAGATCAAAGATAGAGCTTCAAGGGATGCACGGTTTGATTTTGTGTCTCCTTTTGGTTGGCCTGCATCTCGTGACCATTACTGGGAAATAGCTGTTGGAACAACTTCTCATGCGTGATGACCGCCGCAGCAAATAGGTGTGGCGTGCACTGCAGCGCCAAGAACACTAACTCTAGGGCCTCGCCGCCCCAGTTGACCAGAGAAAAAAGGAGTAGCACGGTGTAGGCCAGACAGGGTTTTGAGCCCTTACCCACAGCGAGCCAAGGATGACCCGAACGCCTTCGCTTGGCAGCAGCAGCACGGGCGGTGGCATGGGCTAGCTCTAGTGCCCAGCCATGGTGATGCGGCTCCTAGTCATGGTGCAGGGCGGAGTGAGCCGAGCTCTAGCCATGGCATGGGGCGACGAGGCGTGGGTAGTCTACGACACCACCTAGGGGTATGCCTCCTGCCCATACTCATCGTGTTGGAGCGCATTCCAGGTGTCAGCGATAGGGAGTGTGTGCTCGTTGTGAGCAACCACCGGCTACTTCTGCTAGCGTGGAGTGCATGGATGTCCGCTGGCTGAACTTGAATCTTGAGTTTCTTGCTTCTGAGACCTGTTTTCCTCTTCTTTTTTGCTCTCCATTTTATACAAATGGAAATTGGGTGAAGGCCTTTTATGGAAAAAAGAGGGCAAGGTATCGGTTGCATGCCAAAACACAACCGCTAGTCCACATTGGAGCTCCACCAAGGTATGCTCCTAGACACCATGTCTCTTCTAGTCACGGCGTTTGCTTCAAACCAAAAGCAATAGGGTCACCAAGTCTCCCTATTCCGACTATCCCGGTCTTGGTGTTGGACTACAACCAACCAAAAACAGTGCCATGAGTCACTAAGTTTCACCACTATCACCCAAGCTTACGATGTTGGATCACAGACCAAAGGAGGTGTGAGTCTAAGTCTCACTTCTCCACATCCACACATTCCACAGGTCACCATAGTGCCATGTCCACTACAGAGTTTCTCAATGTAAGCACATGTATCCTCATCACTCATACATCATCAACGCAGCTCCTCCACATCACCCTTGAAGTAGGACACCAGCAACTTGAAGACCATCATCTTCGTTCACCAGAAGGTCACACATCATCTCAAGTGCTCTCACTCGTAATCTTAACTATCATGTCTTACACCTTACAATAGTAGGATCACTTAGTTATGTGTCTCTTATGTTGGATAGTCGACTCAACTCAACAATGCATATAGTCAAGGGCATGCATTTGCATAGTGCACCTTCAAAGGCTAACTCTGACACCTCCAACAGCTAGTTCACATCACATGTCAAATTGATAGTGCTTACCGTCACTCCATCACTGGACAATCCTTTGCTCACTCTTGCACAATTCGCTTCAGTAGTCAAATGCATCAGACAAGATTGTCCGGTGCTCACAGCTCTTACACGAATTGGTGAGTTCATTTCTACAAAGACTTTAAACCCTAGTATCTTTTCATTATCTAGTGATTGTCTGGTGCTCTTATTTTACCGTAGCTAGACAATCCACTCTTCTTCCTTGAACAATGCTATTTAGTCAACTATTTTTACTAGGAATTTCTCACATTTTTCGGTGAGTACAATTCTGCCAGCATTAGACAATTGTCCATATCTTGTATGCCCTTTCTTCTGTTCTTGAATCCATCTTCTTCATATGAATTCCCATTGAGGCAAGAATTGTTCCATTGGATTACATGGAGCTTAGCCAAGCTCCATATGCTCATCAAGGTTGCACCACTCTGTGTACACTTGAACATTTGGTGGAGCTTTTGCCTGGCATTGTGTTTCCTCAAGAGTCGCACAAACATCTGTGCTCCTGATCGAGCTAGCGAATTTTGATGGGACTGATGAATATGACCCGAGCTCTGTCCACCTTGGCAAGATGTCCCATCTCCTATGCCTAGGCACAAACTTCATCTTGTTTATCCACAGGGCCTCATATACAATCACTCTTGTTTAAGTCTCTGACAGTTCATTAGTTCGTTTTTTGTAGAACACGACTTCACGTGTATTTCATTAAGAGAAGGGTATCGAAAGAACGGCTAGTTTGGCCACAAGGCGTCATATACAATCAGTCTTTTTTAAAACATTGGCACAATATGGGACTAGTTTGTCCAGTAGAATGTCTTCCAAGTAACCATGGAGTGGCTAACCGTGGAGTGGTTTTAGCCTGATTTTTTTCCAAATTAACGGAGTCATTGAGGGTTTTGTCTTATTTTCCCTAAAATAGGGTTGTGCGTACATATCTTCTTTGTTATATGAGGGCTGAAAAATTGTTTTAATGAAGCTGGTTCTTCTAAAAAAAGAACGCAGGATTGCGAAAAATGCTGATGAATTTGTTAAAGGGATTTACGGGGAAGAGGCTATTATCTTAGATTTGCTTGACGAACATGAACACGTCATAAAGGCACCCACGAATAAAAAAATCCTGCTGAAGGTGGCAGTGGCAGTGAAAATGGTTTTTCTGGTGTGTTTTTGGCTCCTCTATTCTTATGCGCCAGCCACGGGCCTGTTGATATCAGCGTGGCGTCTAATACGGCAACAGTATGGTGATGCAAATGGAGATACAGTCAACAGAGCAAAACTGACCGCCGCAGTGAATGTCTTCTATGCTCTGATTATGTTGCAGAGTTTATTCGGCTTGTATTACTTAGTTATTTCGACTTCCCATGTTACGCCATCAGTGAGGAACCCAGACTGTGGATTTCAATGGGGTCAACAAGCTTTGGGCGAGTACCGTTCAGAAACAGAAAGGAAGTTTGCTAGGGACGATGAGTTGCCCAAGGGCTGGAACTTGATCACATATGGTGTCGAGTCGCTCCGGTCTGCATCTGGGGATGATCATCTTTGGGGAGCAAGAGTATTAGACCAGCTTTTGGATAAGGATACAGATGTCATAAGGGAGAAGCTACTATCTTCCAGGTTGTCAGTTCAGAATCTGATCAGCATGCATGGTTAGTGCTGGCAGAGGCAGAACAGATGACGATGACATCGAGGAAAGAGCTCAGAATAATCTGTTGGGCGTGGTTAGGAAATGCAGAACAAATGATCGCATCGAGAAAAGAGAACGCGCAACAAGGATTCTAGCACGTCTCTCCAATGACCTCAATATCACACAGTTCCCTGGTACAGTCGAGTGCATTTGTTGCCTAATTGAAAGGCTTAATAAGCAATTCTGTGACTCATTGTTGGCCGTCCATCGGAGGATAATAGAAATAGACTTGCTCGTCTTCATCGTGCTGACAGAAAGGATGATCAACAAGGCCCACTGGAAACTTGCAATCATCAAAATAATACACAAGTGGTAGTGCCCGTCAAAGACGACCAAACTGGCCCTCGATCCGTAGAGCCAATTACTCAAGGCCTGCTGATTCTTGAGAAGCTCACACGAGATGGTCATGAAGGGAACTGCACAGAAATAAGCAAAGACCAAAGGCTGCTGTCTAAGATCACAACACCACTACTGCACATCAACCTCGGCAATGTGTACAACAAAAGAATGTATTTATTTCTAAACTTCTCAATCACAGTGCTGAGCAGGCTGCTAAAAATTTCAGGAGATGGAGCCACAAGGCTGTGCCAGGAGCTGGCGAGTACCTCGGAAGCCGTCAGCAATCTGATGACTATTTTGGAGAGTAACAGCGAAGGTGCCCAAGAACTGAATGAACAAGCCCTGGAGATCCTAACCGAGTTAGCCTTGGCATCTTTCACAAAATCAGCTTTTGGTGAATCCGTGTTCATGCTTAACAAGCTTTGCGATAACCTGGAGATCTTCGTTGAGGAAAAGGTGGCACTCATATAGCGGCAGAACCTGACAGAGGGAAAGCTCTTGGACTCAGCAGAGTGAGGGTAAAGGCCAGGGATGCACTGCAGAGACTGCTTTCCTTTGAATATGCAAGGATTGTTATGACTGCTGCTAAAATTACCAAGAAAGATGCGATCGACAAATTGACCAAGGTAACTCAATTGCTGCCTCTGCCACCTGGCAAGTTGATTATTAATTTCTCTTACTTTCTGCATCAATCTGTATCATGTGTGTATGATATGATTATAACATTGCTAATCCTTTGTGTTAAATTATTATGTTGCTTCAGCTTGTCGATCGAACATTATCTGGTAAAATAGCAACAACTGCAGAGGCAGCCACAAGGGCTGGTTCAAGTAACAGTTGTGCAATACAGAAGGTTGGAAATGGAGAACAATCCGAGGAAAGAGACGTAACTGCTATCAGTAAACAAGCTTTTATGGAAGACATGTTATTCTTCGCTGCAGCAATGCGCTTCATAAATGTGAAAAGTGAACAAGATTTTACTCGTCCCAGCCCTGAAGACGAAGAACTGGTGAAGAAGGTCATGATAATATTAGAAATGAACAGGCGTAGCACTGCTGAGTTTTTCAGAATACTAAGAGTCATCTGCCAGGTGGTTGTGCCAATGTTTCAAGCCGTTCCCAGCTGCATCAAATATTTGAATGAACAGAACTTCCTCAAGGAAACACTGACCGAGATTTTGGAAACCATGAATGGTCGCGAGCTTCCAGAGTTTCAGGTTGGTCGCGTGAAGGAAATGAAGGAATGACTGTTCTAAAGACAGCACAAGAAGATGGCAACATCAACATCATTAAGTACTATTACAGTCATGCATGTGTTGTGGGCTAGCATAGTATTTGTGTGAGAAAACAAGAACGTGCATGTTGCTATTCTGATTTTGCTTTGTTATTTATATCACAGTGTTTATGCTATGCCTTCTGTCTGCGAACGTGCCTTCAGTCCCATGCTTGGAAAGAAAGCAAAGTCCATAGCTCCTTTCTATCTTTATTTATCAAACGAATGTATCCAAGAGCTTGGATATATACCTCGATCTTTCACGTACTAGGTCTGGTTAACAAGCTGTGAACATGGTTGTTGGCAACTTGACAACAACCTAGCCTGACATTTTGCACTTGTTTGAACCTATGAATATGTGTAACACTATTGAGTGCTACTATGGGTAGTACTGATCTATTATGAACTTAGAACCAGATTCAGGAATTCGATATAGGATAATGGAGTTGGCGAACTCGAGCCGCATGCAGCACGCCACCAGAACCAACGACTACCAACAAGCAGCCCAATAAGTTAGTACTGCCACTCATACGCATGACGACAAATAACTATTGCGTGGCGGAGCCCGATCTGTGAACATGCCATGAATATCTATTTGTTCGTCAACTCCGCTGAGCGCAGTTTTTTTGTTTTAAAACCCCTAGGAATATTTACGTTATTTATAGACAAGGGGGTACTGTAGAATATTTATAATCTTGAGCTATTCCCAATCCTTTGCATCTTATCACATTCTCCGAAGTTTTTTTTTCATGTCTTAGGCAACAATTAACCTCAGCTAGTCAACCGTTAGGTGTGTTTATTATTACGACTATGAACTGGCTCACTTTTTTGTTGTCAAAAAACTTGGCTCACTTTCCTAGATTAGTTTCTTTGTAATGTGTTGGATTTCGTGCACAAAGTATTTAGGAGTAGTGCAAATTTCTTCTGCCTCTCATCACTAGCTAGTTTGCAGCTGCTAAGTTAGCAAACAAGATTTATTAGCCTCTCTATATTAGTACACAAATCATGTATTGAATTTAAAGAGTAATCTAACGTCTCCATTAGTTAAGATTTAAGAACGAAAGAGAAGGATAATTTTAGAAAGCGAAATGGGCAGAGTGCTGAAGAAAATCTTTATTTTTCGTTTTGTTTTCCATAGTTTATGATAAAGGACGACTATGTTGGCCACTCAACTCGATGAGGACCTGGAGCCAGTGGACTCATGTGCTTTGTGGACCTCCCCTCCACGTCCCATTCAATAGGCGGTGAGCTCTCCGACAACAGTTGGCCCTCTCGGTTCATTGTCGGTGCTCAACTTGTGATTCACACACCTAGGCTAACCCTAGAAGGGTAGCAATATAGTTTTCCATACATGGGCCTAGCCTCATGGGCCTAAACTCATACTCCAACACCCCCCCCGCAGTCTGAGCTACCGGCGCAGCGGAGTTGCAGACTGGACATGAAAAGAAGCACACACACGAGCCCCCCACAGACACAATTAGCCACCGGTGATGTTGAGGCTGGAGCGAAACTCGGCGAAGGTCGAGGACGGGAGACCCTTGGTGAAGATGTCGGTGAACTGGGAGGTGGTTGGGACGTGGAGGACCCGAACATCGCCGATGGCGACCCGATCACAGACGACGTGTAGATCAATCTTCACATGCTTGGTCCTCTAGTGTTGAACAGGGTTGGTGGAGAGGTACACTGCACTGATGTTGTCGCAGTAAACCAGCGTGCTCCAGGAGAGAGGGCTATGGAGATCGGCGAGGAGCTGCCGGAGCCAGGAAGCCTCAGCCACGCCGTTAGCAACAGTGCGGTACTCCGCCTCGGCACTGGAGCTTAGTGGAGGAAGACCGTTGAAGAAGCAACCCGTAGTCGACGGTGCCATGGAGGTAGCGAAGGAGGCGCTTGAGAGCAGTGAGGTGGGACTCTCGGGGATCATGCATGTGAAGACATACATGTTGCACTGCATAGGTGATATCTGGCCTGGTGAAAGTGAGGTACTGAAGTGCACCAACAAGACTCTGGTAGGCAGTGGGATCTACCATGGGAGGGCCCGCGGTCTCAGACAGCTTGCCCTGTGTGTCAACCGGAGTGGAGCAGGGCTTGCCAGTCATCCTTGCTCGCTCTAGGATATCAAGAGTGTAATGCCACTGGTGAAGAAGAAGCCCGGTAGGGCGAGGCTCAACAGTGACCCCGAGGAAGTGGTGGAGCACACCCAGGTCCTTCACAGGAAATTCCTTCTGAAGAGAACTGATAATGCGACGGAGGAGGGGCAGACTGGAGGCTGTGAGGACAATGTCATCAACATAGAGCAGCAGGTAGGCAGTCTCCGCTCCATGGTGATAGATGAACAAGGACGTATCTAACTTGGCCTTCACAAATCCTAGTGACAACAGGAAGGAAGCAAGTCGAGAGTGCCATACCCGAGGGGCCTGCTTGAGGCCGTAGAGAGACTTGTTGAGCCAGGAGACGAAGTTGGGATGTGAAGAGTCAATAAACCCCGCCGGCTGGCTGCAGTAGACTGTCTCATTGAGGGTCCTGTGGAGAAAAGCATTCTTGACATCCAGCTGATGCACGGGCCAAGAGCGGGCCAGAGCAAACAGAGCACCATCCGGATGGTGACCGGCTTCACCACAGGACCGAAAGTCTCATCATAGTCGACCCCAGGGCGCTGAGTGAAACCCCAGAGGACCCAGCGAGCCTTGTACCTCTCAAGGGTACCATCAGCCCGCCGCTTGTGAGTGCAGATCCACTTGCCAGTGATGACGTTGGACCCGGGCGGACGGGGCGTCACTAGTGGGTGGCGAGCTGGGGCATAGGCCCGACGCCGGGCACGGAGGAGCAATACCTACAGGAGACAGCGGTAAAGGTGGCTAGACCACCATGTCAGTGGGAAGTAGAGAGAAAGGGTCAGGGTCCAGGGTGGAGTCAGTGGTGGTGGTGGTGGTGGAGAAGGGGAAAACAGACTCATCGAACACCACATGGTGAGAGATGAGGACCCGACGAGATGTGAAATCATAGCAGCAGTAACCCTTATGATCAGGGGAATACCCAAGGAAGACACACAGAGTCGAACGGGGGACTAGCTTGTGAGGAGCAATGGCAGTGGTGTTAGGGTAACACGCACACCCAAAGACCCGAAGGTGGTCATACCGAGGAGGGGTACCAAAAAGAGCGTGGTGTGGTGTAGGAGCTGGACATGCAGCGAAAGGAAGGCGATTAAGGAGATACGTGGAGGTATGTAGGCTCTTGGCCCAAAAGAGAGCAGGGAGGGAGGCCTGGAGAAGAAGGGTGCGCATGATGTCGCTGGTGGTGCGAATCATGCGCTCAGCCTTGCCGTTCTGGGAGGAGGTGTATGGGCAAGACATGCGCAGCTGGACACCGTGAGAGAGGAAGAAGGCACGCGAGGTGGTGTTATCGAACTGACAACCATTGTCACACTAGACGTCCTTGATGGTGAGGCCGAACTGCGTAGACACCCAGGCGAAGAAGTGGAGAAGTGCGGGAAAAGCCTCAGACTTCGCACGCAAGGGAAAAGTCCATGAATAGTGAGAAAAATCATCAACCACCACAAGATAGTATTTATAGCCAGAAATACTGATGACAGGAGATGTCCACAAGTTGTAGTGCACAAGATCAAACACATGAGAGGCATGTGAAGAAGAAGACTAAAAAGGAAGACGAACATGTCAGCCCAGCTGGCACGCATGACACAAATGCTCATTATGAGTCCGAGTACACCGAATATCGAAACTACGACTAAGTTGCATGAAAGCATCACCCCTAGGATGGCCGAGACGATGGTGCCAAGTGGTGGAGGAAGGAGTGGTAGCGAAAGCAGCTGACAAAGTCGTCGGCGATGAAGAGGAAGCAGATGCCAGAAACTGAAGAGTGTAAAGGGGCCCCGTGCTATCACATCGGAGAAGAGGACATCGGGAAGCCAAATCCTTCACAGTAAGACCAATAGAGTCAAACTCAAAAGAACAGGAATTGTCAGCTGTAAAACGACGAATAAAAAGGAGGTTGTGAACCATAGAAGGTGCAACAAGAACATTAGGAAGATGAAAAGAGCTGTGAGCGCCGGCGGCACCCACGGACGTGACGGGAAGACACAACCCATTTGCGACCATGATGGATGAAGGAAGAGAGGAAGAAGAAGGGTGAACGGAAGAGAGTATACCAGGGTCGGCAGTGGTGTGGTAGGTGGCTCCCGAGTCAGTGATCCACTCTGGCCCAACAGGTGGTGTCAGGGTCATGGTGCTGAAGGAGTGGGCCAAAGCCATCGGGTCTCAACCGACAGGCCCTGGCGCAGCGCCAGGAGGTGGGCCCCATGGAGGCGAGCCGTTGGGAGGTGGGCCCCATGGGGACGAGGCGTGAAACCCTGGAGGAGCACCAGCAAACATGGCCGTCGGCGGGCGAGACTCGCCATCGGGAGCCTAGAAGGGCCACATAGAGATGCGCCCTGACCACGGGTGGTGGAAGGTGGGCCAGGGTGCACCTCGTGGAGGCGCTGGTGCCGGTGTGTTCCTTTTGCCACCATCGCCACCACCGGGACAGCCCCCTCGCGGTGACGACAACCACTACCGCCACCACCACCACCACCATCGCCACGGTCCCCCCACCCTCGCTCGGCCTGGGAGGAGGAAGACCAAGAAGAGACTACGACGGCGGAGCGGACGGACATGGCGGGGGAGTAGCGGCAAGAGCAGTCGAGGAAGACAAGGACCCCGACATGGAGACCGACATAGCCTGAACTCCTTGAGTGAGCTCCTCCATGACGAGGTCGTCACGGACCTACAGGAAGGTGGGGAAGGGTCACTGTCCGGAGGTGAGCGTATCGGTCACTGAGCCCATGGAGGACGTTAAGGACCAGGATGCGGTCCTCCACGGGCCAGCCAAGGTTACCGAGGGAGTCCGCCATGGCCTTCATCTTGCGGTAGAAATCGCCAACGGAAGGTCACCCTAGACAAAGGTCCGGAAGCTCGCATCAAGACGCAGAGCCCGGGCCTCAGCATTGCCCAAAAACTGCCCCTCAAGTGCCAGCCAGGCCCCCCGTGCTCCAACAGTGTTGCAGACGAGGTCATGGAGGTCGAGGGAGATCGTCCTGAGGATCTAGGAGAGGACAATGCCGTCGAGGCGCAGCCACGAGGCGGTCTGGACCACGGCCAGGGTGTCGAGGAGGACGTGGTCGTCGAGGGCGTAGTGGCAGAGGGTGAGTAGCACCAGGTCCCTCCACTGGGCGTAGGAGGGCGACTCAAGGTCGAGGACGACCGAAAGGAGGAGCAGGATGTTCTGGACACCCCGGCCTGGTAGTGAAGCTGCGCCACGATCGGATCGGCCGGGTCATGTGTCGGACCCTAATTTTAGGAGTCCAATTGCAAAGGCATTTGCGCCAGGATCAAGCACAAATACGTACAAAATAATAGAAATAGCACACAGATTGATTTGATGAAAATACCGAGCTTTATTGATAATAGAAATAAGGTCTTACAATAGTCAATGTTCAGATGACATAGCCATAGGACTTACATAACTAACGATGTTCCATCACCGCGAGGTGGCGGATTTATTACATAGGGGTGGTAACTACTACAGCGGAAACTACAGCGAAGCGATACACACTATTCCACAGGCACGCTTGAGCGCGGTCGAAACCCTAAGACCTAGTACATCCTTTCAGCTTATCCAATCAGTCCTTGCGTGGCTCCTAGTCCTCGTCGTTCGTCTCCTCGTTGACGTCGTAGTCTTCCTCAGGATCGTTATCTGTGAGTCATCAACGGGTGAGTACATAAAGTACTCAGCAAGTCCCAACAAGAGTGGACAGTGGAGATGGTAATATATTTAATAAATGGGGTTTGGGCCCTGGAGAGCATCATCCTTCTCGCCAGTTCCTAAGTGAGTATTAAATATAAATAAATCATTAGCACAGTTATTAAAGGTAACCTAATCAAAGGGACCTCATCCTAGCGGTTGCCCATAACCAAGGACGTGGCTATTCGAATAGGATTAATACACTCTGCAGAGGGGTACAATTTTCCCCACATGAAAGACATAGTCTAACCATGATTAGTGGTTAGGACAGGCCTAACAAGATCTCGTACCCGGATGGTGCGACCTCAGGTTTCCATATAATTCCACCACGAACTACTTAGGGATCAGAACCCACACACATGCTAGGATGATCACACAACATCCTAGAATATTGAGTGGTTAGATGATCACACAGCATCCATTGGATGATCACATAGCATCCAGATTAAATTAATAAAGGGTGCTCTTACATGGCACAACAATAAACTTTACATGGAAGACCACATAGCAACCATGCCGATCGGACCACGGTAGATCACACAGCAGCCGCGTCCTTTCCTGTTATTCCGTTGCATCACCATCCTCCTGGTGGAAATTATACTTCTACCTAACGGGGTGTGAGACCAGGCCTACCTATATAGACATGTGGCTGCCCGTAATATCAGACTAGGTGAGATAGCCTCTGAACTAATCATTACGCGACCGAAGAGAGTATCTCCCGTAGGAAACCACACAGGTGAACCTACCAAAGTAATTTATTCCACATAAATTACCCCTACCCGCTCCCGTCAAAACATGATTAGTTTCATTAAACATCTCATTCATGATTATTCATATTCATCTATATTATAATACAAGCTTATAGTATAAATGGTTTAACATGGTAGTGGTGGAGAGAAAGGGAGTTAGTACTTGCCTTCGTTCAACTCACTTTCCAATCCCACGTAATTCGGGTCCTCGCCTTCCTGGTAGTTGTCACCCTCTGTCGATAGTCGCGAGTGAATAAGACTACTGCTAAATAAAAAGGCAACACAAAACATACAAAGAACTATATGGTGATATTATGAGTAAGATTTTAGATGAATTTTTGGTGGTGGTTTGGTGGAAAACGGAATTAAAATGGTGGAGCTATGATTTTTAGATGGTAATATAAGGTGTTGGAATACTTGCAAAATTTTTAGGAATATTCTATTGAGCAAAGGGTCGTGGAAAAGATATGGGTAGGTTATAGAATGACTAGTATTTTTGGGGATTTTCTGTGAATTTTTCTATGTAAAGAAAATAGGTTTCCAATACTCTGTGTACACTGCCCGTGTGACCCTGGCAATAATCTGTGTGTAGTGCATTGTATATGAGCTGGTGGCGCAATGTGTTGCTGACTCCTGGGCCATTTCGGTCTTCCAGCTCCTAACGGTCGGACGCCGTCCTATGCCCGGGCCCGTGAGAAGGGAACGGAGGGAAACGACAAGGTGATGGCAACGGAACGGGAGCTTCCGGTGCGGCAGCAGATGCTGAGCAGAGTCCGCAGCTCGCCGAAGTTTTCTTCGCCGGCGATGTACGTATTCGGAGCTCGACGTTTCTAGTCTGCCGGTGCTCTGGAGTCCCTGCTGCAGCTGCTGATGGGGCTAGCAGTGGCGGCGTGGGTCTGTGGCGCACTACAAGAATTCTAGGATTGTGTGACAAGATTAAACTGTCATGTAAAGTACAAAAACTATCGTAAAAAGATCCTTGTGATGATTTTTCTAGCGTCACGCCCGTCGTCACAAAACGACCGCCATATAAAGTCCTCGTGACGATTTTATGGTCAACCGTCACAAAATGTCAGTACCTTATGTGACGATATTTTTTTGGCGTCACATATTGTACCCTTTTATGACGATAGGTATTGTCACGTTTAACTTAGTCAACGCATCACATTACATACGTGTTGTCATAAATGAGCAGCCCGAGGTCAAGTTTGGATGAGTTTTTGTGACGCCACCTTATCGTCATGTATAGGTAGTTAACCATGGTTAAGAAGTCGTCATGCATTATAATTCATTCAGTGATGAATCTCAACAAAGGTCACATCACATTGATATAAAAGTCACACCATCATTCACATACAACTCAGATCATATGATACATTACATAATGCAAAGATTCAAATACATCACACAAGTTTGTGCTATACATTTGCAAATAAGTTTATATAGTTGCTGACAAGACAGAGTTTGTAGTCCTAGCAATACATTAGCTCCTATGTCCCTCACCACAAAGGAGAATAATGTGCACCTTTCAAGAATATGTAGCTCCCATGTCCCTCACTTTCCTCCATGCTGCACCTTTCAATTGAATAAAACAACACAAGTGAAAATAAGTAGTTAGCAATAAACTTAAATAGGACTAACAACAAGTTATCTTCATTTCAAATATATACAAAAGGTATATACATATATGTGCCTAAGACAAATATCACAAAGTATTGTTCAATTAGGAATTACAGTACCCACCAACATACAACTTGTAGAAGAAATGAGACAATGAAAATAGGCCTACATACCACTGAACTACTTTGTTCAATACTTGTCTCCAACTGAGATGGATAGAATAATAGTTTACAGAACTTGCAACTATAACAAGTTGCTCCTGCCCTATAAAGCTCAACACACAAGAGAATACCAGAATAGCTACTATTCTCCACAATGAAGCAATAAATGGAGGGACTTGAAATCTCATGTAGAAAACTGCTATTTAGAGGGCAGTCATCAGAAACTATCCCCCAGGTGCAGGTGCAGGCAAAATATAACACCCGATTTTGGTTCCCTTGTTAAACTGCAGTGTTTTGGTCCAGTGCAATGTAGCTATAGGCAATATATTAAAAAAATCATGAAACATCATCATTCATGTATTCAGTTGTGGAGAGGCACTTAGGTGTTAGCAGATAGCTGTTATGTTGTTTTGGTGCTCATTGGGAAGAATATATAAGAGATAGATGGCGCACTGATAGGATGTGTATTGTTTTATTAGAGTAAATTATCACCAAATCAACTACTGATGTAGCTACTCAATAAAAGTAAAACTTAGCAAAAAAAGGAAAGTTAACACAACCACTGATGAGTTCAAAATATGGGTGTGCTAAATAACTTACACTAAAACGTAGCTGGAAAATAACTTACACTAAAACGTATGACTAATGTCCACTCTTCCGTAATCAACTCCTGTGCTATAGTGGTTGCTGACTGAAATCCTACAGGATTGACAAAAGGAATATTCAGAACCACCACATTGGACTGATGTGGATCACTTAATGTGTTAAGAAATTAGAAGGGACAGAAGTCTTTCACATTCCCTACAAAAAGTACAACAATGTTCAACATAGTATTAGCTAGAATATTAACACAATACATAAGTGAATCAGGGTTCCAAAATGGATTCTGCTTAGTAAATAAATAGGCTTATACACTTTGTTATGTGCTCCTAAGAAAATATTATAGATCAGAGAGGAATAGGTTGTGCTCTATGGGAACTGCTAGAAGCAAAATGGAAAAGTGATATATATGCTTAGTATCAAGCTGCAAATGAAAATTATATAAATTATAGAAGGAGTGGATTAGTTTATCATTAATGAGGTTATCAACACCATGCTAAGTAACAAGCAACCATTAATGAGGTTATCAACATTACAAACCTTAATTTGAAGAACAATTTTTGAACTCAAATATACCATATAACTACGGTTATTTTCATTTTACCATTCATTCTATACCATTTTACGGATATCCAAACACCACAAATAAAAAATATATAAATATGTAAATAAATTACACCTGCAGATGTAACGTGAGCTGTGCAACACATTATCAAAGCTAGTGCTTCTATAGCACGAGTGGTCACATCGAAGAATGGATCTAAAATACATACACGAATCATCAGTTCACAAATTAGAGAGATGACAGTTACTTCACATTAGTTTTGATTATAGTCACACAACATGAGTGGTCCATTCATATTGGCATCAAGCAGCAGGTTCCCTCCTTGCTTGCTGCAACTTTCAACTGAATAAAACAACACAAAAGAAAGTAGTAGGCAATAAACTTAAATAGGGTTAATAATAATTTGTCTTCATTTCAATCAGTATATACAAATGGTCCATTTTAACTATTATTCTATAAATCATCTTGTTCGGTCCTAACTAACAACCATATCAGTCAAGAAGGCTGAGCTCGCTGGCATCAAAATAGTCTAGACAATAATAATTTCATGTAGATAATGCAATGGTTTCGTATTGTAAGAAGGATCACAGGGTTCTAGTAGTAGGAAAAGGTAACTGTAAGAAGGATCACAGTGGTAACATATATTCCTGAAATGCATCAACGCTGCCAAAGAGAACACAATCTCAGTATTGTTGCATTAGAAACATTTTCCCAGAGAGCTACATCAAGTATCTAAAGATATTACCCAAGTATGAACAACTACAGCTTCACTGTACCAAAGAATGTTACACATGTATTTTATATTTCTAATCAGCAAGAGCAAACTAAGGATTGGTACAGTAAGATATAGCAAGGTACGTAGCATTCTACTTTAGTCATTCTTACAGTTTGGATAACTAGGCTGCAGTTCAGAGTACTAGCCATTTTTGTACTAACTAAATTGCTCTATTATATCACCAGCAAGGCAGTGCTAGTAACGGTTAATGTGCAAGCAATATTACATGTTCTAATAAATAAGAGTACTACTTCTACTAACAGATCTCCGGTATCCAGTCTACTAAGAATAATACAAGTAGCAGTACTACTTCAAGCAAAAAGGATTGGGATTTCAGAAGAAGAATAAGTGCATCATCGTAGCCTATTTCTGGAATAATGAAATCAAAACCATGACCAATACAAGTACTAAATCACCACAACTACACATCCAGATCTGAGTGGGAGTGGAGAGTACAGCCAGTGGTGTGGGTTTGAGTACTCACGGTGAAGGTGCTGCTCAGGCGGGAAGTGCATGAGACCGGATCCGGCTCCTAGATGTGTCGTGGGACAGCACTGCTCCAGCAAAACGACGTGAGACAGCAAGAATAATGGATCCAAAGCCTTGCTGTCTCCTCGGAGTCCCGCAACGCGACTCACAACAAATTCATTACTAGACTCGATCTGGGAGAAGCAACAGAAGAAAAACTAGGAGAGGAATCAGAGCACAAGCACCTGGAATCGGCATCAGGGCTCGAGGGTGGTGAGATCGTGGACTATCTGGAGGACGAGAGGACGGCCGGTGCCCATCTCGACCTCGCGAACATTGAAGCGGAAACCGAGGAGCGCCTCCAGGAGGGAGCTCTTCCTATCGCCACACCGCCCATGGTAAGATCGAGGATGGGAGGCCGCCTCTGCGCCGACGTCGATCAGATCGACGGGGCCAGGCTCCTTGGGCGGACGGCCACCAACCATGAGCGATGGGGAAGTGGCCGAACATGAGCTGGGGATTGGAGTTGGCGGTCACAGATTGAGCGGCTGTGAGGGTGGCCGCATCTGAGTCCGAGAGAGGTTGAAATTTTCACACGCCATCTAAGGTTTTGATCTGAAGCGTCAATTTGATCCATCCAATGGTGGAGATAGAGATAAGGTTGCTAGGCCTTGGGCCTTCGAGTTCAGCAAAGACTATTTCATATTAGTTACAATTTATTATTTATTTTCTTTTTTGGCTAAATATGACTTCTTTAAAACAATAAAATGATGTCGTATGACAAATTTGTCAAAAAAAAAAAACTGTATAACTCGTCGAGATCTACAAATTTGATAAAGTTTGACACCATTTCGAATTTTTTTGGATGGACTCAGTTCAGCATATAATTACTTGGTGAAGTCGCATAAAAATTCAATTAAACTAAAAAAATTACCAAACCAATTTAGAAAAATTTTAAACTTTGTTCTTGCTTCACATAGGGCATTTGCAAGCCTGAAAAAAGTTTGGGACTAATACAGTACTGGAAAGCACATGAAACTCAGAATCTCTAAGAACCTAAGTGGATAGTTATGGTTCGATAAAATGTTATATATGCCTTTGTAAAGTATGTAGACTTTGCTTATGATAAAATGGATTGAAATTTTTTTGGGAGTCATTTACACCCAAAATATGGTCCCACACAAGATCTTAGATTTTTCTGATAATTATTTAAATTATTATATTTTTTGTGCTATGTGATCAATTTTGCTAATCAAGATCTACATAAATTGTTTTGGTCAACTTTTCATTTGACAAAGTTTGAATGGTTCTAATTTTAAATTTTGAATTTTTTACGGCTCAAAACCAGTTTTCAGAACCCCATATGGTCTAAACTCGAATAGTCCTGAATACCAACATTGGTTTAGTCGTTAAGATCTACATTTGATACATAGGACATTTTTGCATTCGACAAAGCGTTCGTAAAATATAGTTCTAAATTCACAAGTCTCACGTATAGTTTCATAAATTCTATGAGATTCAAGATTTTTTAATATTTAAATAATTTATTTTCCTGTGTGGGTCATTCCTCGGTGTTCCTACTTTAACATCTACATGTATATATAAACAAGGAAAAAACATCTTGTAACCAAACTGAGCAATGTAGAGGTGGTAAGTCTTGATCTCTCTCCTCAAGAGGTTCAAAGTTCGACCCCTACTTGTGGCAACAATTTTGCTATTTTCTTCCTTTTTGGGAAAATAGAATAACTATGTCAAATAAAATTTGATAATCAAAAACTAACAAAGAAGCATGCGTACCCTGGTGGTTTGGTCACTCTCTTTCGTGCCGGAGGTGGCAGGTTCGATCCTTGTCTGCCACGCTTGTTTCATTATTTTCTTTTATTTTATTATTTCTTTCTTTTTAATGAGATCAAAGCACGCTAGTCCTTGCATGCTCGGTTTCATTCCATGAGTCCATGTTTGATTCCCATCATATTTTTTTAAATATTGTTTAACATGTTTTCTTGTGGTTCAAATATTTAAATGGGATAGGACACCACGCTATAGCATTAAGGGATGCATGTCTAAATGGTACTAGGTTCAATCCCTAAATATATGCATAATATTATTTTATTTTATTAGTTTTTTAACCTTTAATGCTAGGAGACCTAACGTATACTAGCATTTATAAATTAAAATAAAAAAAGAAAGAAAAAAGAAAAAAAAAGTCTCTCAACCTTACGCTTTTTGGCCAGTCCGTCTCCGCCAAGTGTGCCTCCCCTTCCTCTAGGCCGAGGCCCAGCTTTAGGCCCAATAGACGTGGTAAATTATTGAAGTAACTAAATATGATAACGCTAAGTAGTCATAAAATGATGGGTCCTAGCGCCACAAAAAGTAAACAGACGAACGTCTCACGTCGCCAGACAATTTGTGACGATATTTGATAACTTTATGTGACAACAAAACAAAGTCGTCATAAAAATCTTGCTCTCCTATATTTGTGATGACACAAATTTTTCTGTCATATTATGGTACATTATATGACGAAATCAGGCACCGTCATGAAGAATTTTGTCATAAAAATTAGGATTTCTAGTAGTGGCGGCGGCGAGAGCTTGCCGTGGAGAACGCGACGGAAGTAGCTGTTGCTCAGGCGCTTGGCGGCGCTCGGTGTAGTGACCCGAGGCACCGGTGGCTAGGCGGCGGCAGTGCCGGCCATGGCTCCAGCACGACGACCTTGAGCGGCTGGGCGGCGGCAGTGCCGACCATGGCTCCAGCGGCGGCTTCCATCGCGGTGTGGTGATGATGTGCTTGCTCTCACACTGAGTGCCTAGGTGCGTGTGGGGTGTATACAAGTGTGTGTATGTGTGTGAGGTATATACGTGTGTGTGTGAAGTACATACGGGTATATTTGTGTTCTTGGCCAGGCCGTTGTCTGGCATGGCGGAGGGTGTTGCACGGTGGCAGGGCACAACAGAGTGAGGGAAAGAAGCTAGAGATGATGGGGAGGATAAATAAAGGTTCCAGAACTCACCTCGTGCTCATGATTTGGCCAGAGGTGCTCTCGGTGGAGTAGAACAGGAGCTCAGCTCCAGTGGCGACGACGGCGGCGGCAGCAGCGGAATTGGGGGCAATCGGGATTGAGCCCAATTTAAGAAGGAAGAAGGTGGAACGTGGGGGAGATGGTGTGTTCCAGGCTCCTGCGGAGCTCGGAGTGGTGGTGATGGCGCCGGAGACTCACCGTCTGGCTCTTTTTATAGGCAGCAATGGCGGTGCGCGCGGTGGCAAGATATTTGTCCCGCTGGCTAATATTTCTCTGGCATTTGCGTACGAGCCCGAGCTTAGGGCAACCTCGTATGCTGCGCTGGTTGCCTCCGCGTTCGTCCAATGCTTCGGTAAGGTCAGTTCCTCATGAGGTCACGTCTATGGCGCCAGCGGTGTTCTCGTGTCTGTTTCTCTGGCGGCGTTGACGTGCTATGCTGAGCGATGGGGGAAAGGACTGCGTGATGAGATGGCTCTAGCTCAAGGTCTACGTTGCGCCTTTGCACCGGTCTCCCTTGTCGCCAGGTCTGGGCCATGGAGAGGTCAACAAATGGGCACAGGGTGGTCTGTGCGTTGGGAGAGATGAAGCTGACGGCCGGGTCCCACATGGAGGTGAGAGTAGAAGAAGGAAAAGAAAACGACTGCTGCTGCGCCATGCCTTACTGGGCCGAGAGTGGCCAAAAGAGGAGGGTGAGCCTGAAATGGTTTTCTATCTTTATTCTTTTCCCAGAATTTATGTAAGAGATATTTGAAAGATTAAAATGGAATTCGAATTTAGGTTTCAAGGAGAAATACCACCATACGTTCGCAATCAAAAGCAAAGCAACATATTCTCAAGCATGCAAGTTTACTTTTATTTATAAAATATACTCGCGATGTAAATTAGACCTATGCACATAATTTTTAAAAGTTTATTTTATTTATAAAATCTACTCGTGATGTAAATTAAACCTATACGCATAATTTTTAAAATTTCAAATTTTTAGTGATTTTCAAATCCGGTCGAAAATTCAGAGTGTTACATCGTGCCAGAGGACCGCGGAGGGGACACGCTGTGACCCGCCAAGCCAGAGGAAGTGGCCCCGCCGGAGGAGGTGGCCCCGCCGTTGAAGGAGACAGGAGGGGCGAGAAGCTGCTCTGCCTCGACGATCTGGAGAGCCAGGGCATCGGCCGCATAGCGCTCGCACTCCCAAGCAAGGGCAGCCTCCCGCAAACGGGCCTGCCCTGCCGCGGTAGCAGCCCGAGCAGCAACGAGGGCTGCGGAGACGGCGGACTCGGGGCGCTCCGCGGTGAGCTGCGGGGGAGGTGGAGCGGGGAAAGGGTTGGTGCCAGCTCCAACTCCTGTAGTTGCCGCCATGATGCGAGGAGTGGCTATCCACGGCGGCATGCCCAAGGGAGAGACCCCTGCGGCCACAACCAGGGTGTCGGCAGTGTCGATGGTGGGATCGGCGACGGCGTCGCTGGACTCGGCGTCTGCGGTGGCGTCCTCAGTGCCACCGGCGCCAGGCCCTAACAGCAGGCGGCCTGCGCCCGGTGGCAGCCCCTGGCCACCTGCGCCCGATGGCGGCTGCTGGCCCGTGCCCGGGCTGCCTGCGCCCTGCGGCGGCTGCTGGCCCGCGGTCGGGCCTGTTCCCGCGCCCCCGCCCGTGGCCATCAGCAGAGGCGTGGCGCTGGGGCGGGGCACGCCCTGGGCGAAGCCTGGCTGGGGCGGAGGGCGGCCCGCACCTCCCGTGGCCGGCCGTGGACAGGAAACGGCAGCAGCGGCGCTGGACAAGCTGAGGGCGGCGGCGGCGGCCATTTGGGCCCAAGTCTGGGAGGATGGGAGAGAGGGGAAGTGGTAGAAGTAGGTTGGGGATGGGGGAGGAGGAGGTGGCCGGCCGGCCATGGCAGCTCCGGGCTGCGGCGGCGCGCCTGCCAAGAGCAGGTGATGGCGGCGGCGGCTGGGGTGGCAGGAGGGGAGAGAAGGAAACCTAGCTTGATACCATGCTCAACTTGTGATTCACACACCTGGGCTAACCCTAGAAGAGTAACAATATAGTTTTCCATACATGGGCCTCATGGGCTTAGCCTCATGGGCCTAAACTCATTCTTCAACAGTCGGATGACTCCTCCAGCAAGGTTAGCAACGACACCGCCAAACACCACCTCGACAGCTTCATCAATAAAGTGTAAAGTGACGCGTAAGAGAGACTCTCCTATTTTTCGTGAGCCTCCAAAGCCGCGGGTGCCATGGCAGAGCAGGTGGTTGGCGGCCCAGCCCCTCTCTCGAGTGCCCATTTCCAAGCGAGGGGAGGTGCTGCTCAAGCAGCGTATGGGCTCCATCAAGGCTCCACCGACATATGGGCTTCATCACAGGTCCGCGACGAGGCCAGAGGTGTATAACAAATTCTTTGGCGTCGCCACGATGGAGGACCTATCGGTGAACCTGACAGTGGCAGATGACGAAGTGTTGGATGTGATCTTCCTAACCTGTCAGCCGCGAAGACGCTAGGCAATACGCAAAGCCACCTCCTAGGTCGTGTCATGGCATCGACATTGGTCATTTCTTTTATTTAATATCAACCTAGAGTTCTTCTTCCAGGATGGTCTGGCCACAGCTGTGTTGACCTCCTTGGCGCTCATTTAAAGTATGTTTTATGTTTGTCTAAACTCTTCTATCTAATATAATGATATACGAATCTTTTGCGTATTCGCGAAAAAGATAGATAAAGGACTATTTTGAGAACCTCTTGGAGACGCTTCTTTATTGGTCGACTTAAAATCATCAGGCATAAGCAATAGAAACATTAAATTGGATTTTTTTAAAAAAATATCACCAATATATGTCTTACATTTATTTTGGCTCAAAAAACATGTTTGCATATAGAAATCCTACCGACCAGTATTGTAGATCATATAAGAGTATAGGATATGGTTACTCCATCCCTATTTAACTGCATGTTGTTCTCGCTTCCGTGTGCAGTTTATATTATGTTTGTTTTGTTCTATTATATTATGTGTAAATATGTTAATATCATTTATATCCATGGTTCCATCTTTCTTTATCAGCAGGCAACACAGTGGTATTCATGAATTGTATTTACGCTTGATCATGTCTATGTACACATAGCAAAACAGACACTATATCATAAGCACCGTATATGTAACCTGTCGCATATATATGGTCCCATATGTTAGTGTGACTTTTTTTTAAAATAACAATGTAGTGTGACATTATCATAGGTTGTACACATGCCTAACGGGGTCTCGTGCTCGGTGCCAGCTTTGTCGTGAACTGAAAGCACACATCTGCTTCCTCTAGCTTTTCGCGTGGTGGCATGGCAGAGGCTACATGTAGGGGGGCGTTCCCAAGGATTGACTAACTTGGTCAAGGTCTTCTAGGTTCTGGTCCACCTCATGGCCTCATGGGGTCGCGAGAGCGGGGAGTGGCCCCTTTTTCCTTCTGGCCACTGTTAACACTTAGCAGACGGTGTGACGAACCGGATCGAGCTGGAGGAGGAAGGAAAGGAAGGAGTGCCCCCTGTAGATTTCGCCCTCAGGAGTCCGGACTGTCTTCCTCCTATCGCTGACAGCCACAGCCAACATTACGAGTGGTCTCGGGACGCTGGCATTGCTATGGTCCACCGTCGTCCTCCTCGGGGGCTTCGTCGGCGTTCTGAAGATAAAGGAGTTTTGGGTTCTCACTGTGCTCAGCTTCTTAATGGCGTTCAGGTATGTCCCGTAATTTTTCATGCGGAACACCTAAGCTGCTCTTCGTTTCCTTAATTTGGTCTGTCTTCTCATCCTATCAATTCTATTTTGTCTTCCATTCACCAGTTTGTTCATCCGACCCTCCCTTAACTAACTTTGTGAGTCGAAGAAACTTCCCCTTCGGCTATCTACAACCCTCCTATTTTATATGATTATGTCCAAGCTTCTTGGACTAAGACTCCTAATCCAAATAGGTTCTGATCTTGAATAATCTGAACAGGAGTACTAGTTTTGGTCGTTCTATTGTTTCAGAGCAACTCTAACAGATATGTTAAAAATCTATACCTATCTATAAATAAGCAAAATTTCTCCATCTCTTTTTTCTTTCACCAATCCGTGTCCTATATGTTTACGGTTAGAAAACCATAATAATAATAAAACGCCAAAATTTTCACCTAATAACCTGTCCGCTCCCTGATTCAGAAAAATTCTGTCCGCCCCTCCAGCCGCTCCACCCCGTCACCTCTCCGACTCCAACTCCAGTACGGTAGTGGTACAGAGATTAGATTGGGAATAGAATAAAAAAATAATATAAGGTTTCAAATGAAAACAATACAAGAAACACAACCTCATTGGTCATTGTCCCCCCAAGTCTTCACGGACATTCCGTTGTCTAATTCCTATACATATTAAAACCATATGCATGCAACCTATATAAGGATGATTAACACACCTGTAGACAAAAACACAACCTAATTATATTCACAGCATATATGGATGGATCATATTTTTATAAAACTAATAAAATTAGTTTGACATTTTTCTGATTTTTCTATGATTTTTTGGTGAATTTTATAACATTTTAACATTTTGCATTCGGAACCCTGGCCTATTTTAAAAATTATTAAAGCCCTTCCATCTTTTCCTCTTTCTTGTATTGTCTTTATTTGAAACCTTATATTATTTTTTATTCTATTCCCAATCTAATCTCTGTACCACTACCGTACTGGAGTTGGAGTCGGAGAGGTGACGGGTGGAGCGGCTGGAGGGGCGGACATAATTTTTCTAAATCAGGGAGCGGACACGTTATTAGGTGGAAATTTTGGTATTTTATTATTATTATGGTTTTCTAACTGTAAACATATAGGACACGAAGAGGTGAAAGAAAAAAGAGGTGGAGAAATTTTGCCTCTTTATAGATAGGTATAGATTGCAATCCAGAATCGAGTGTGACGGCATTTGCAAAGGCTTGGTATGCTGAACTAGAAGAATATTCCTTGTGGCGTCCATCTCTAGATCATGCGGCCTGTGCCATCCATGAGGTGAACTTGCATGACCTACCCCACAACCTTTCGTACTCTCGCTTGGCTGGCTTGGTGATCTCTCTGGTAATTTTGTAGGCCCGTACATGACCTTATAGCCCTTTTTCCATGGTTGTGACTTGGAGGCTCCAATGGCTGATAAAATTGGAGTAACGATGGCGCAATGTCCTTTACCGCTTGCCCCTGGATCCAGTGGCCTATATCTAGAAGGGGGTCGACCACCCATCTCCAGTGACCTAAGTATGTAGACATGTTGAAGTCCTAGAATTCCTGCATCGTGATCAGCAGTAGAGAGGCCTAAGCCTAGTTCTCATTTGTTTGCTAGAATCAAAGCCACTGGGTCTATAGAGCTATAGTGGTGAGGTGCAGGTCCGGCATGTCAAGGCCACCTAGGCCCGTTGGTCGGCAGACGGTTGACCATGCCATCATGCATTTCCTCTATTGCCCATGCCGGGAGACCCTTTGCTATGATGTTGTAGATCGGTATTGCCAGTAACACTGATTTGATCCACACTAGCCTCCCGCTTTTGTTCATGAGTGGCCCATGCATGCTAGCAATCTTCTAGCCATCGCATCCACCGTGGATAGGACTCGTGCTTTTGGCACCTTCTTTACGCTGAGTGGCAAGTCAAGGTATGTGTTGTTGCATGTTGTCCTCTCAAGTGTATTTTGGCACGATTGAGCATTTGCTGAGGTTGGTCCTAAGACTAGATGTATAGTCGAAGATCCATAGGGTTTTGGTGATCGCCATCGCTTCTCCTAGGTTTGGGTGCATAAAGACGATGATATCATCTGCGTAGATGCTGCATTGATTGTAACACCCTGGTGTTAAGCAAGCATAATCATTCGCATTCTTAAGCATAAGCATCATTATGCATAGCATTAATGAAAAGAGTGATTGTCATTTCATGTATCATGCTTGATTATTCGAATTTTGCTTGCCTTTCACATGAAGTACATATGTGGTGTGAGTGTTTGGTGTTGGATGACACCTAAGGTAACCTAGACATGTTTAGGACACCAAATTAACCTAGGTTTATGTTTATGGTTTTGGTTAATTAAGCTTTGTTGTCATGGTTGACCAAGGTGGACCATTAAAGTAGTTTTGTTTGACTGAATTGAAAGTGATAGCTAGAGTGCTTGCATGTGTGTGCACCCTAAATAAAGTTTGTAGAGAATTTTATAAGGAATAAAAGTTTTTTACCACTTTTCATGAAAATGCTTGGAAGGTGTTCAAAAATATTGAAAAAGGGCAGAATTGGGGGCTGATTTTCCATTTTGGGAATTTTTTTAAAAGGTATTTTAATTGGATTTTTGTATTTCAAAATCTAGGCAGAATCTGGTAAAACTTCTTTAAGATGAAATGTTCTACTCTTCAAAAGCTACATTTCATCTATTTTGAGTTTTTGCTAATTCGGCTTAGTTTAAGAGTTATTAAGCAGCAAAGTTTGTTCTGAATTAGTGAAAATAGCTTTTCGGTGACGGTTGGTTCCTGGCCGTCAGGGAAATCCCCGACCAGAAAAGCGCCGTGGCCGCCCGCGGCAGCATGCGTCGGCCGCGTGGCGCTCGGGGTCTGCCGAGGCCGGGCTGTTTTGGCCGCGTGGGGCGTCGTCCGAACGCGGTCACTCCTTCACTCGCCCGAGCCCTCGCTCTCTCTCCCTCGGCCCCTCTCATTTCTTCTCTGCTCGCCGCTGCGTCGCCCGTGCTCGTCTCGCCGCCGCCCGAAAAATTCGCCACCGTCAGCCATGCATTCTCTCGATTGACCCCGCAATCGAACGCGCCCGAGTCCGCTCCACCTTCCTCCACCCTCGCCTCGGCCCATTCCGTCAAGGTTCGCCCGAATCGGATCATCTTCTCCCTGTCCGCCATGGCCGCACCTCGGCTTCACCGTGGTCTCGCCGCTCTGGCCATCCTCCCTCGCCATTAGGGTGCTAATCAGACGCGTCGTGGTAGATAGCTGCTAGGACGATGCTCAATGGCTCCGATTAGGGTTTCGTGGGGTCGGATTTTGGTCGGGCCGCCGCTCGGAGTGCCGCCGCTCCGCCGCGCTCGAGCTCCGACCACCTCCAGCCGCTCCCTCCCATCTTGAGTACCCTCGATAGATGCGCGCTGCTCTCCTCTCTCTTCTCCGCCGGTTGGTGACGCCGGAGCACCGCCGGGACGGCCGGCCGAGCCTCACCGCCGACGAGGACCTTCGGGTTAGAATTTAGGAAACCCTAAGGTTCTCGGTGTAAAGCTGCCAGACACAGAGATTTACTTAATAGGGCTTGGTTAGTTTCTGGAAATCTCAGGGTCCCCGGTGTAAAGTGACTTTTTCTTTTTCTTTTCCAGAATAGATTTCAAATTTTGTTTAAAGCTTTGAAAATTCATAACTTGCTCATTTTTCATCCAAATGAGTTGGTTCAACTTGCAGTATTTTTCTTATGAATGATCTATGCATGAAAAATATGAAATGTGGAATTTGTGAAACTTTTCTGTATAGCTTTATTTATCTCTATTAATTGTATTTATCTTAGGAAATGCATAACTAATTCTCTGTTGCTCAGAAAAATGTGAGACCAAGTTTGTTAGTCTTCTTATATCATGCTCTATCTGTGAAAAATGTTATGAGATTATGTCATGTGAAAAGTTTGCTCTGTCTAGTTATGGTGCCTATTTTCATGTGAGGATAAATAATTCATAATAAATAATGTATAAGGAATTTGTGCATTAAACTTTTTGGAGAGTGTTTTTATGTCAATCTAGAGCTAATTATGTTCTAAGATCTGTTGTTTGATATACTTTTATGTACAAAGTATTTTATGCCCCTAAAATTATGCTGCCTTATCATTTTTGTGCAGGATAAAGTACTTATTGTTTTGACTTAAAATTTTTATGGTAGTCTTTATTTGGTATGATTAAGCTTCTGTAATTTTTACAGAATTTTCTGAGTAGTCTAAAGTCATGTCGTAGTTATACCCTAATTTTTTTTCTTTTGTAAATAATGCTTTAGAGTTATCATTTCATGTGTGTAAAAAGGCTTTTTGTGCTATTCATGATATGTATGATCTTCTATTGGTTGTGGTTCAGTAGAGTGTAATGTGCAAAACAATGGTTGTTTATAATTTCTTATAGTGTGCGAGTAAATTGTAATGCGAGGCCTATTTGGAGATTTATCGGTAGAAGAGAATGCAGATGACATGTGCTTATCATACATGTTTGCAAATATCATATCATTCATCTTAAGCTGAGCATTCATTTACCATCCCCATCAGCATTGTATTTATATGTATGCACAGTATTCATACGCACTATGCATCATACAGGATCGTCAGAGCTCGCGACGGTAGGTCCCGGAGCACCAGGAGAGGAAGGCCAACAGGAAGCTTTGGTTCGGGAAGCAGCAGCCGAAGAGGATCCCGTAGCTGATCTTCCGGAGTGTCCCGACCACCAGCCAAGTGCTTTTCTGAAAGGCAAGCCCCGGAGCATTCTTCCTGTGGTTTGCAAAATATCTAACTTGAGTCTTTTACTTGTTTGCTGCATTAAGTTATAGGCGTTGTTTTATACCGTTGCTGCATTACTTATATTCCTTGCCATTGTTTATACTTCAACCCTGTTAGGTTCAGGTACGATTATATGCTTAGCCCTGCTTAACTAGATCGGTAGAAGTCGGGTGATTTCCTGTCATCCGCGAGTTATAGGTGGTAACTCGGAATGGTTGAATACATTGTTATCTTGGATAACCATGTGGAGATAATAAATCGATACCGGGCGGGATTGGAGTTGAGAATGAACTGGAGGTTCAATGTGGTTTATCCCGTCTATGTCGAACTAGGACCCCGTCCGTTGTACGTCCTCAAGTCATATTGAATTTATGCCTCACATTTAGCTGGAAGGATAAGTCGTTCCGACCACGAAGCCTAATTTTGATTTGGGCCGGGAGTCGACCTGCTGTACGCATCGCATTGGTGAAGATGGGGGACCACGGGTTACGCGGTTGTAAGGCCTGAATATAGCATGGTGCGCCCTGCTGGCAGCCGGACGGTGCCCGGATGTGATGGTACCTGTTGATCTCGCGTTTTTCCTGAATTGGATGTCGGTGACCTGTAGCTCACCGTGGCTGGTGAGTGTGGTTTGTGTGAGGAGTACCCGCCAGCTGGTTAGTAATCGATTATAATCGCCATCGTTCCTGGACAGTGAACACTTGACTTGAGCAGCGGCATCGTAGTAAGAATTTAAACAAGAGATGAGATGGTTGAGCTGTTGAGATTGAAAGATACTCAACCGAAATTGGTTACTTTCTGTTGAATAATTATTACCATGCTTGTTTAGTACAGGTGCTAATGTAGCATGATAAGGTTAATCAGATTAAAATACATTGCTAGAAGGTTCTTATTAATTGTTTCTTAATGCAAGCTTTTTCGCATTTTAAGTGAGTCAGCTATCCTACTTATACAACCTTGCATACTCCTTGGAGTCTTTTATTTTAGTTTATGACGGGTAAGTCTAGCTGAGTACATCCTCATACTCAGGGTTTTATTTCCCATGTTTTTGCAGATGGTGAGATGCTTTATGGTTATTGTCAGAACTGCTTCTATCCCGCCTTGGGAGATGACTAGACCTTGGGCATGGTCACTCTTCTCGACTTGATGCTTTTGCTGGATGTGGACCAAGGACCTGGCACTGTATTTCAAATGTGTGTGTGTGGTATTTGAACTTAAATCGCTTCCGCTTTTATTTGAATTTGAACTTGGTTTTGTAATAACTCTATTTCGTACTCCGATGATGTTTTAAACTATGTGCGAACTGTGTACTTGTGAATGGAATCGCTAAACTATTACGATCTTGGTCGTGCCGCAAAAGTTTAAAATCCTTCGAGATTTCACGGACTACCGGGTTATTAGGTCTCAATCATATGATTTGCTGAATTAACGGCGGATTATGTGCTTGTGCTCTAATAACTTGGTCGGTTCTGTCACATTGATGCCGTATGGGTGGGCCCCCCATAGGCTTCAGCATCCTCGCCTCCGCAGCCATGACAACAATCTTGGTGAAAACCTCCATCACGATGATGAAGATCATCGGTGGCAATGAGTCACCCTAGCATACTCCTGTTTGTGTGAGATGGCCCTCCCTGGTTGCCCGTTCAACAGGATGCACGACGTAGACGAGGATAACAGTGTGTGTTGCTACCCATCTGCGCTAGTGGTCCCCGAAGCCGAATGCTTGTAGAGTATTGAGCAGGAATGGCCAAGCCATTGTTTCAAAAGTTTTGGAGATGTCTAGCTTAAGCAAGTCCTTAGGGGTCTTCCGCTTTTGTAGGTACACAACTGCTCTTTAGATGAACTTAAAGTTGTCGTGGATTGTTCACTCTTTTATGAAAGCATTTTGATTAGGTGATATGAGGTCTTGCAGTCTTGGTGCTAGTCATGTGGCTAGAAGTTTGGAGGCCAGCTTCCCACAACTATGAATCATCGTTGGGGTGGAAGTCTGCCGGTGTGTGGCAGGGTCCAACTTCTTGGGAAACAAGACAACGATTACGTTGTTTAGCTTGCGAAAATAGGGCCTTCCACAAGCTAAACAACGTAATCCATCTAGAGCTGCAGTGCCAGAGATGCCACTTGGAGGCATCGCCTCGCAGGATCCACGCCTCCGTTTCCAGAGAACCACCTGAGCACCTGCCCGAGCCCGCCGCCGCTCTACGCCACTGGATCGTGGCTAGATCCATCGGATTCATGAGCCCCGAGGTCGGGCGCTGATGGATCCGCCCTTGATCCACACCTTCTCCACTGAAAAATTGAAAAGGAGAGAGAAGAGTGAGGGAGATGAAGAAGGAAAGAGAGTGGTAGGAGACAGAAAGAGGGCACCTGCACTCAGAGAGAGGGAGAGGGTCGCCGGGGCCGGATCCGACCTCCATGGGTCGCCGATGGCGGATCCACCATGGCCCAGCACCAACGCTGCCACGCTCCACACGCCTCCTTGCGCGCCGCTGCAGACCACAATGACGCGGCCTCTCGCCGCTACGGGGAAGGCACCATGGCGGGTATCTTAAGATGCCCGCTGCGGTAAATCGATTGACCGCAGCAAGCAAAAGTGTCCACCACAGTAAATAAAAAGTGCCCACAGTGGGAAAAAAATGTCTATCACGGAGGGCTAAAACCTATGGCTGTGGTAATTTGTTTGTCACGTAGTGTCATTAAAATACAAAACAAATAATAACAACAATAATTGTCTCTTTCCCAAGAAACTAATATTCCCACTACTAAGTTGTTGATATAGTTAAGATTAGAAATAAAACTGATTTTATTAGAATTTAAACAAACCAATATCTAACTAATCAAACAATTGGATATATGAAAAATGAAGGTAAATTTTTATGTACTTTTACAACAAAAGAGAAAAAACTACTATGATTTTATTTTAATTCGACATATATTATTTCCAATATTAATTAACTTATATTATTAATATCAAAATGATAATAAAATAAATTATAGCTATTAAATTTAATAGAAATGATAAAATATAAATAGATATGTATTCAATCCCATTCTAAATTATAAGCCGTTAGCTTCACTAGATTTATTACTTGCTATGCGCTTAGATATGTACTATGTCTACATATATAGTAAAAGTAATATATATTTAGAAAAACCAAGACGTTACCACTCCCATCATCTTTTTCCACATGATCTGATTCCAATATGTGTTGGATCTCACCCTTCGTGACCACATGCTCATAAAGTCTGATTCCTGTACGTATCAAACATTTTTGCAACGTACATGCAAGTTTGCTAATCCTTTTATATATATGAAAATTGAGGGCTTCGTATACTTCATATTAATCCTTACTTATCCTACTGCAAACTATCTATAGCTACAACACAAAAAAAAATGATTTCGCACCTAGACGGGCCCTATGTCGCAAGTCATGTATTCTACACGATTTTTGTGTGAAATACTTAGATGGCCGCGTCGTATATAGTAACGACGGTTTCAGTAAGATAAGATATCCATATTCCTTAATTTTCCTCTTTAAAATAAAGTATATATCCTCATTTTGAGTAGTACTTGTCATGTATCTATTGTAAGCCTTATGCCCTTATCACTGACGGACCCAAATGGATTAATAACATATATATTGGTATTCCACAGGGTGGTGGAAAATTATGACAACGAGTTTAAAAGAGGGATTTATTTGGAAGAGGCAAGAATCTTTTTTTTTCATCAGGCGTCAGAAATGGATTCGGGCGGCCGTGGCCATGTTTCAGAGAATCATTATGGGTGCGGTACTATTACCCAAGTTTATTTTGTTCATGTGTCTTTTAACTGTGTCCTTCAGTGTTACGCCATATCTGAGCCTCGGGATCTCTGTGTAGCGTCTTGTACAACGAGATTATGGCAATGCCGGTGGAGACGTTGCCAACACAGCAAAACTGAATGGTGCACTGGACATCTTCTATGCTCTTGTTCTATTCCAGAGTTTATCCGTCTTGTACTGGACTACTCTTGAAGTGATGTTGTCCTTATCAGTTCTCGAAGTTATGCTAGTGACCAGAAAACAATGTGGGGATGAAAAGTGGAGTTCAAAACTAGTTGATATGTACCGTTTAGAAACAAGAAGGAAGTTTAAGAAGGACGGCGAGCTGCCCGACTGTTGGAACTTGATCACATACGGCCTTGAGTTGCTCCAATCTGTATCTAGGGATGATGACCACCGTTGGGGAGCAAGGGTATTGGACAATCTGTATCTTTCTTGAGAAAGAGGCCAACAATACTAGAGTGGAAGAGTCCAACATTGCTCCAGTTCAAGAGCCCAACAATGTTACACCTCAAGCGGAACGAGCCGAGAGAGAGAGAGCCACCAAACTGAGGGGAAAATCAGGTGAAGCAATAGCCAGATTGCTTCACGTTCGCGCTGCAAGAGGTATAGTTTCAGAGCAAGATGCGATCAACCTATCGACAATGGTAACTTGCGACCTCTCCCTCTGCATCATCTTTGTATCTTACTCACAATTTCTCAGTTAACTCCTCTTTTACTTCTGTAGTGTTGTAGAAATAGTTTCTCCACGCCTATATTTTAAATGCATTAGGATCCCTTCTAATCCAAATTATACTTTGCTTTAGTAAGCTCTAGCTTGTAATCTTTATATTGTTTTTATTTTCATAGGCAATTTTGTAATCAGTGTCCATCTTAGCTGCTAACTGGTACTTGCAATAGATAGATATGCTACGAAATCACAAGGGGACATCTTAATTTTTATGAAGAAATTCATTAACTCCGCTGAATAATTTATGAGAGCATTGATACGAATTGATATGAATATAACATTTTTGACGCTTTGTGTTAATTATGTGGTTGCAGGTGCTTGATGAAATATTATCAAGTGACATGGGAACATCTCAGGGAAATAATGAAAATCAAACCAAGGAAACAAATTTTATAGCAGGCATGTTATCCCTCACTGTGGTTATGTGCAATGAAAATGAGAGCAGTAAAGAATATTTTGCTCGTCCCACGCCTAAAGATACGGACCTAGTGAAGAAGCTCAAAGAGATACTAGAAGCAAACAAGTGCAGATCGGTTGAGTGTTGGAGAGTGGTAAAGCTTACCTGCCAGGTGGTTATAGCTATGATCAAAGTGAAGCCCAGCTGCATCCAGCATTTCAACGAACATAATTTCAAGGAAGCACTTGCCGAGGCGTTGGAAACCATGTCGGAGATTGATGACTGCATGTTCTTTGCTGGGAATGTTCGTGAGGTGGTCAAGCCTGCTAGCTCTCTCGTTTCTCTTGTCAGGGAAGCACAAGAACTCCTGAAGACAGCATAAAAACAGAGTAGCTGGTTGTGTTCATGGTTATTTGTGTGAGAAAATAAGAAAGCTTGTGTGTTTGAATTCTTGTTTCAGAACCAAGGATTTGCTATATATATTCGTATTGACGATCTGTTCTTGTTTGGGAACTAGTATAAGGAATCTGCAATTCATGTTGGCAGCATTAGTGGCCCTTCTGATCCAAGTGATATAGTACACCCAACAGCGGTAGTATGTCTTGTAGTTAAGGGCTTTGGATTTGGTAAATGGATTTTTTTTAGGGGAATTTGGTAAATGGATGTGATAGGGCCGGGCAACGAGATTGATGATCTCTGCACTAGCACTACTTAAGCATTTCTTCGAACAAACCATGGTGGCCAACTGGCCACAACCCACAACAGCCCCTCCCTGCTCAAATCGATGGGCCGCCGGGGTGGGGTGGCCGCCCTCGTCCTTCGTTACCAGGCCGTGGGCCGTGGGCCTCCACCTCCACCCAGTCATGTGAGGCCCATCACACACGTCTTCCCATCCCTTCCCTCTCTCTCTCGCAACTGCAATCGAAATCCACACTCGATGGAGCTGGGCGGCGGCGGCGACGGCGAGAGCGCCACGAAGAGCTTGAGGCTCTCCACAGGCGTGGACCGGCTGAGCGCGCTCCCGGACGACATCCTCGTCCTCATCCTCCTCAAGCTCGGCCGCACCCGCCCGCATCTGGGCGCTGCTCCCGGCGCTCAGCTTCAACCAACCCGCCGACCCAGGCCGGCTGCGCGACGCGTTCAACGCGCACGAGGTGCCCGTCCGCAGCCTCAACATCGGGGCCCCCGGCGCCGCCGCCGAGACCCTAGGGGTCTGGCTGCCCCCCCGCCGCGCGCCGCGTCTCCGGTTACCTCGGCCTCTACAGCTACCTCGAGCTCACGGAGGAGGAGGAGAAAGGCGAGGTCCCCCCCTCTAATAGGCGTCTTTGAGCTCCCCTGCTTCGAGAAGGCCACCTCCATCAAGCTCCTCCTGAGCTTCCACGGCCTCGGCGTGCCTCGCGCCGGCGTCTTCGCGCGGCTCGCCGAGCTCCACCTGCACCGCGTCTGGTTGCACGGCCCGGGCGAGCTGGGTGACGTTGTCTCCTCGCCGCGGTGCCCCTGCCTGCAGAGACTCACCCTCGACGACGCCCGGGAGCTGGCCGATCTCTCCATACATTCAGACACCCTGCTAGAGGTGGAGCTCAGGAATCTGCGCTCTCTGTGTCAGCTCACCGTCGGCGTCGGCGCTTAGGGAGCTGACTGTGGTGCTGTGTTTTGTCAAGAATCCACCGGTCGCCAACATCTCGGCCCCTCTGCTGACGAATCTTGACTGGCGTGATGATTACGATCACAGCTCTGTCCACCTTGGCAAGATGCCGCATCTCCGGTCGCTGGGCGCTATTTCTTATCTTGTTTATGGAAACTATGCCTTCATAGACAATCACTTTTGGTTAAGTCTCGGGCAGCGCTTTGAGGGCATCCAGACTCTTTCCCGAACACTCATGTATCTGCGGGTCAGTTCTTACTTCTCACTTCTCTTGTTTGCTCAATATCCCTTTTATTAAATGAAAACTTGCACAATGTCCTTCCTTAGGCTTGAGTGGACATATAAAAGCAACCAATTAAAGTACTTCAGGATAAATTGATAAAATAAGTTGGCCTGTGCATTGAACCAAATGGCCTACTTAAAAGGATGTTTCATTTTCAGTATTTGACTTTTTATCAAATTGTCTAGATGATGGTGATATCAGCAAACCACCATAGAAAGAAATCATCCCATGTTTTGGTTTGCTCAGGTCTCTCTAACATTGCTGAGCACGCTCTTTAATTACTATGAAACATGAAATCCAAATTATTTTCTAAAGTACAAGTAGTACAGTGTTTTTTGAGCAGTTCGCAGTCGAAACACCCAAAATGAACTTTTTAGCTTAACAGCACCTGCTTTGTGTGTGCTCACAACAATGGTCCGCCGCAACAATCACTGGAATAGCTTTATGTTTCATTCTCTTTCTAACTGCCGCATATGACCTCCTTTGTTTTACTTCCCATGGACATGTAGGATATAGAGAACCATCAATACCTGATGGAAGACTTGACACAGCTCCCTGACATTACATTTTTGCGCCTGATGATAGCTGCAAATGGACATGCCTTTGAGGCCAGCGCATTCCATGTTCTCAGACTGTGTACTGGTATAAGAAGGTTGATGCTGCAGTTTGTCTTAAAGGTAAAGCTATTCTTTGTTTACCTAATACTCCCTCCAGACACATAAAAAAGGTAGCATTCTAGTCCCCAAAGGCATCTTTGACAATTAGTTTCTATTAAAATATATATGCCGAAAGCCAAACTAAAATTAATTTCATGGTAGATCGATGCATGCTATTCTTATGAAAAAGCATGTTTTGTATTTTGTTAGACATGGTCCCTAAAAGGATAAAACACTGCTTGTTTTCTTTCTGGAGTATGCATATAAGTTGCCAAGAAAGTAACGGGAAGATACGCATTTGCATTGTTTCTGGCATGCCATGGCTTGTGTGTAGTAGATGTATGGTTTATTTGATATCCTATAATCCTAATGATCGCGCTTCACTCTGTAGATTTAACTGGATGGTATACTATTTGGGCTGTAAAAAGTTGCCCTCTTTCTAAGTTATTGTTTTGCCTGTTCGAAATATATATCAGTGGTGAGTCTTGGATGGCACTAAAGCATATCAACCTTGGTAATATAGATAAACTTTTTGAGCAAAAAATATAGCAGGGGAGGCCCCCACTGTGAGATTTTATTAAAATAAATTAAACAAAAGCCAGAAACTATACAGTCCAACCAAGAGGCTAAGGGAACCCCACAGAGAAGCTAAGAACTAAGAAAGGGAATTATACAAAGGAGGAAAACAGAGCGCTTGTCATCAGACATTCTAAGAGCTTGAAGTCTAGCCTCATCTAAGAAGGAGCATTTCCAAGAGGAGAAAGAGGGTCGGCCTCTGTCAAATATAAAGTTATTTCGCTGCTTCCATATGTGCCATGCAGCAATGATGAAGATCTCCATAAAGAACGGATTTTGATATTGCTGTTTTGACTGCATCATCATTTGTAAGAAATCACTTTGAAAGTTCCAGTGCATGTTCAAGTGTTGCCAGCAGGCCTGACTGAATGGACAGCTGAAGAATAGGTGAAAAGCAGTTTCCTCAACATTTTGATTGCAGAGAATGCAATTATAGTTATTGCCCTCCAACTTGTGCTTTTTCCTTTTAAGAAGAAATAGTGTGGTAGTGAACAGAGAATTGAAGGAGTCAATGGTCTGGGTGTTTTTTTTAGTATTAGCTGGAATTTTCTATGATTTTACAACAGAAATTATGCTCTTGTTTGCTACCTTCTCGCTTAATATTGCTGCAACTAGTTTGTAGGCTGAATTATTTTTTAGCTGTTGGCACACCTCGAAAATGTTGAGGAATCTGACTATTTAATCTCCCCTTTTTGTCATTCAATCATCAATTAATTCTATTAAGTTGGTACTTCCTTGTGTCAGGTCCGAAAAGCTCTATGCTCATCAGATTGCATATGTGGTGATCAGCCAGCAGACTGGGAAACCGAGGAACTCTTGTTGAATCATCTTGAAGAATTAGAAATCACGGGATGGACAGGATCTGAACATGAAGTTGCTTTTATGAAACGACTTTTGAATTGGGCGACAAGGCTTAAAGAGATGAAAGTAAATTTCCACTTTACAATCTCTGAAATCAAGGCAAAGGAGCTGTACCAAGTATTTCAGTGTTTCTCTACGCCTGGAGTATGCGCAAAATTTTACGTATACCAGATGGATAGGGGGAATGTGTTGTATGCACCTGAGTACTAGGACACCATGTTGTCACTGCAGGCACATCTTTATGGTTTATGTTTTCTGTTATGAACCTTACTGTTTGAGAGCATCAAAATGCTATCTTAAAGGAAAATGTTGAGGACCATTGTATTTTGTAATTCTTTTTATGGAAGTTGAAGCCTTGTTTCTTTTTTTAGCGATTGTTGGACCCTGCTTATTTTGTCTCTGATGTTTTGTACGCAGATAAAATAATTTTATATAACTCTGAAAGTGCAAAATTTGGCATGTTTTGTACGCAGATGAGCCAAAAGGCCGACCGACCTTTGATGTTTTGGCCAACAAATGAATAATCAGTTAAGCTCAAAAAAAAAACAAACGATTAATCAGTGGTAGGAATAATCAAATGCATTGTCAAAGATGTCACTCAATGCTGACTATATGTTTTTTTTTTCTTAAAAAAAGCTCGTTGCTCTATTAGTGCGAAAATAACGCTGCAAACCCATCCTCCAATTTCCACCCGTGAAATGGTGGCGTCCGTGACCTAAATCCCCAAATCCCATCTCGTCCCCACTCACGATGGAGCTGGGTGGCGGCGGCGCCGCGTCCGCCAGGAGCGCGAGGCTCTCCTCCGACAATGCCGGCGCCGCCGAAGCCGCAGCAGCAGGCGAGGACCGCCTCAGCGCTCTCCCCGACGACGTCCTCGTCCTCATCCTCCTCAAGCTCAGCACCCGCGCCGCCGGCCGCCGCCCAGACCAGCGTCCTCTCCCACCGCTGGCGCCGCATCTGGGCTCTCCTCCCGGTACTCCGCTTCACTTCCCCTCCTGAGCCCCACCGGTTGCGCGACGTATTTGACGCCCACGAAGTGCTCCTCCGCGCCCTCTTCGTCGGGGCCGGCGGCGCCACCCCTGAGTCTCTGGCTGCCTGGCTCCCCGCCGCCGCACGCCGCGTCTCAGTTCGCCTGACCCTTTTCAGCCATGGTCCGGCGAAAGACGACGGCGGCGAGGAGGTCGCGCAAAGAGGCGATTTTGAGTTCCCCTGCTTTGAGAAGGCCACCTCGATCTCGCTCTCCTTGGCTTTTCAGGGCCTCGCCGTGCCTCCCACTGGTGTCTTCACACGGCTCACAGAGCTCCGCCTGAGCCACGTCTGGTTCCACGGCCCAGGCGAGCTAGGCGACGCCGTGTCCTTGCAGCGTTGCCCATGCTTGCAGAGGCTCACCCTTGAAAACGCCCGGGGGCTGGACGATCTCTCTATACATTCAGAGTCTCTGCTCGTGATGGTGCTCAGGAACCTACGACGCAGCTTGTCTCAGCTCACAGCTGTGGCGCCGGCACTCAAGGAGTTGGCTATTGGATTGTGTTTTCGCAAGAGTCGCGCCAACATCTCAGCTCCGCAGCTGGTGAATCTTGATTGGACTGATAAATATGACCCGAGCTCTGTCCACTTTGGCCAGATGGAGCATCTCCAATGTCTGGGCACCAGCTTTTATCTTGTTTATCCACGTGACGTCATACGCAATCAATCTTGTTTCAGTCTCTTGCAGCGCTTTGAGGGCATCAAAACACTTTTCCTGAAGCTGGCGTATGCACGTGTGAGTGTTCTCACTTCTATTATCTGGAACTATGCCATCGTAGTACCTTACCATGCTAGTGTACCATCGAAGGTTCCTATGTGTCATGCTGACTAAGAATGATCCTAGATTACCATAGAGTTAAAGTTTTCTCAATGCCCCTTTTTTTTGTAAATAAAAACTTAATCCTAACACCTAAGGCTTTATTAGACATGGAGCAAGTGAATAAAGTGTGAATTCAGGCATATTACTTATGAGTCTTTGTTTAGTATTCCCTCTTTCCAAATTATAAGTCGCTTTGACATTTTTTGTTCATCCATTTTGCTTTATCTAGAAGCATAGTTGAATAGATGTATCAAAGAGTCAAAGTGACTTATAATTTGGAACGGAAAAATAAGTTGACTTGTGTATTTGAACCAAATGTCTTACTTAGTGTTTCATTTCCACTATTTTGACTTTTTTGTCAAATTGTCTGGGTGATGGTGATACCAGGAAACCATCATTGGTAGAAGTAATCACTTGCTTCGGTTTACTTAGGATCTCAGGTCCCTCCAACATTACTCAGCAAACTCATTAATTACTATTTTCCAATATATAGCTTCAAGAAGCATGATAGCCAAAGTATTTTCTGAAGAACAAGTAGTCCAGTCTTTTAAGCAGCTCACAATTGCCATGCTTTGTGTAAGAAACCCAGAACGAACTTGTTAATTTATAATGACCGTTTCGTGCATGCTCACAACAATGGTCAGCTAGCAACAATATTAAACACCTTTAGGTTTCATTCCCCTTCTGTCACAGATGAGTATGACCCCTTTTATTTTCATTCCTTCAAAAATGCAGGATATAGGGAACTATCAATACAAGATGGAAGACATGGCAATGCTCCCTGACATTACATTTTTGCGCCTAATGGTAAATGCAAATGGACATGCCTTCGAAGCCAGCGCATTCCACGTTCTCAGATTGTCTACTGCTATAAGAAGGTTGATGCTGCTGTTATCTGCTACTCGCTCAGAGGTAAACCTATTCTTTGTTTGCCTAATAGTCTCTTCTGACACGGAAAAAAGCTAATGTTTTGGTCCATAAAAGGAATTTTTGATAATCAAATTCATTTAAAGTATATATTGAAAGCCAAAATAAATTAAAGCATAATGCAACTATTTTTCAGGGTAGATTGATGCATGTTGTTTTCTTAGAAAAAACCACGTGTTTGTATTTAGTTAGACATTGTCCCTTGGTAAAACACAACTCATTTTCTTACTGGAGTAAGTATTGAAGTTGCTATGGAAGTGATGCGAAGAAACCTGCATTTGTATTTCTTTTTTGGAAAATGTATGGTTATTTGATATCCAAATGATAGCACTTTTGTATGTAGATTTAACTGTTGGTATACATTTGGGCTGTAAGTCGTTGCTCTCTTTCTAGTTATTGTTATCCTGTTTGAAATACATGGTTTTGCACCTGTGATGAGTCGTTGGATGGCACTAAAGCAGATTAACCTTGGTCATGTATATAAAAGTTAGAAAATGATACGGTAGTGAACAGAATGTTGAAGGAGTAATTGGCCTAAGTATTTATAACTTTTTTTAAAAAAAGAAAGAAAGATAAAAAAAGGTTCTGTTGGTCCATTCAGAACCTATGCACTAAGATTGATTCAAAATCTCCTTAATTCTGGGTGATTAATAGCATGTTGCTGTTACATGGAATTTTATGTGATTTTATAAACAGAAATTATGCTTTTGTGTGCTATCTTCTCTCTTGGTATAAAATTATATTGCCGCAACTAGTTATTAGGCTCGAAAGTGTTCAGGAATCTGACTATTTACTCTCATTTTCATCAAGCAATCACCAATTATTTTTATTAAGTTAATATACTTCCTGGTGTCAGGCCCAAGCTGTATGCTCATCCCATTGCGCATGCCTTCAGCGAGTAGTGTGGGAAACAGGAACTCTTGTTGAATCACCTTGAAGAAGTCGAAATCACTGGATGGACAGGAACGGAACATGAAGTTGCTTTTGTGAAACGACTTTTCGTGTGGGGGACAAAGCTTAAAGAGATGACCATAAATTTCGATCCTTCAATCTCTAAAGTAAAGGCCATGGAGATGTACCAAACATTTCGGAGTTTCTCTAGGCCAGGAGTATGCACGAAATTTTACCTGTATCAGAAGCATAGGAAGGTGTTATATGCACCTGAGTACTAGCACGCCAGGTTGTCAGTGCAGGCACTTCTTTATGGTTTATGTTTTCTTGTTATGGACCTTATACTGTATGAGAGCATCAAAATGCTAGAAGATCCTTAAGGAAAATGTTGAGGTCCACTATGTTTTGTATTTTGTTTATGAAAGTTGAAGCCTTGCTTTTTTTTCACAAGCTAGAAGTGCATAAGAACCAAATATTAGTCATGTTATGAACTTCAGCGATTCTATGACCCTGCTTGCTAGCTGCTGCCATTGTACCACCGTAACAAGCTCATCGTATAATATTTCCCATAACAGTAACATGTTGTCTGCACAGACAGATTACTGAAAGTGCAAAATTTGACATGTTTTGTAAGAAGAAGAGCCAAAGCGCCGATTTTTAATGTTTTGGCCAGAAATGAATAATCTGTGGTACAGCAAAATTGTGATGTGATTACACGGAAGTGGCAAAAGTAGCATCCTTCTCTGCCAGGCCGACGGCGTGTGGGCCGTGGGCCTGTGGGCCTGTGGGCCGTGGGCCTATATAGCCTCTTCTTCCCATAAAAAAAAAAAAATCTACTGCCGTTCCCCACTCTGCCTCGTATCCCCTGCCATTCCCCATTCGTTCGCCTTCCCCGCGACTCTGCTCCCGTCCAATGGAACTGGGTGGCGGCGGCGGCGGCAGCGCCGCCAAGCTCGCGAGGCTCTCCCCCGGCGATGCCGATTCGGCCGCCGCCGCAGGAGAGGACCGGCTCAGCGCGCTCCCCGACGACATGCTGGTACTCATCCTCCACCGACTCAGCACCCGCACCGCCGCCCGGACCAGCGTCCTCTCCCGCCGCTGGCGCCGCGTCTGGGCGCTCCTTCCTGCGCTCCGCTTCGGCTACGCCACGGATCCACGCCAGATCGGCCCCGCCCTCGAGGCTCACGAGGCGGCCTTCCTGCGCCTCTCCGTCTTTACCTGGGACGCGGCCCCCGAATCCGTGGCGGCCTGGCTCCCCGTCGCCGCGCGCCGCGTCTCCGGCTGCCTCGTCTTTCGCAATACTCCTGAGCGGGAGAGGAGCGCCCAGCCCTTTGAGCTCCCCTGCCTGGAGCGCGCCACGGAGGTCTCGCTCCACCTAGGGTTTCTCGGCCTCGCCATGCCGCCCACCGGCATCTTCGCTCGGCTCTCCGAGCTGTCCCTGGCTCACATTGGGCTCTACGGCCCGGGAGATCTCGGTGACGCTGTTTCCTGGCCGCGATGCCCGTGCTTGCAGAAGCTCACAGTCAGTTTCGCCAGGGGCCTGGACAACCTCGCCATCCATTCAGATTCTCTCCGGCGAGTGGAGCTCACACATCTGTATGACTTGCGTCAGCTCAACATTGTGGCATCGGCTCTTAAGGAATTGAAAGTGACAGACTCTTTCATGAGTCAGAGCCAGCCGGTTCCCAGCATCACAGCGCCTCAGCTGGAAACCCTTCGGTGGATGTGTCGATATGATCCAAGCTCTTTCCATCTTGGCAAGATGAGACATCTTCGATTACTGAGGCTTTTCTTATTTTTTGTTTTTGGGAATAACTCCAACAGAGGCAATCCGTCTTGTTTAAGTCTCTTGCGGCGTTTCAAGGTCATCAATAAACTTATACTCACACTGGCCTATCTGCCTGTAAGTCCACTAACCCACTTATGTGAATTTTCATTGCTCACATGTTTCCCTTGCCTGTGCACGGATTTGAAAACTAAGGCATTGATGCAATCCTAGCAAGCAGTGTGGGGTATCAATGAAATTAACATAACATGGACAAGGAAGATAACATATTTAAGTCTTTGCTATTAGATGTTTAGATAGAACTAGAAAAAAAAAAAATGTAGCTCCACCTCAAGTTAGGCATGCCTAGTTAACTGTTTGTCCAACATCAATTGTGATGATCTGGTGATATACAGCTTGCCTGGCTCTAAAAAGGATTTTTGTTGATAGAGAACTAGCCATGCAATTTTATTCTTCATGATCACGGTTAAGTTGTATTAACCACTTGCTGCATGGTAATAGCAAGAGTCACCTTTTTAGAACTACTTAATGTTGTTGACTCTTTGCACCTGTCATATATGACTTTTTTTTTGTGACCTCCCGTAGACACGCAGTACCTGGCTCCATTTCAATATATGATGGAAGATATGACAATGCTCCCAAACATCATGACTTTGTACCTGAATATATCTGCAAACAAACATGCTTTCGGGGCCAGCGCATTTCATGTTCTTAGGATGTGTTCTGGTATAAGGAAGCTGATGCTGGCATTTCGTGCTTCTAATGAGGCAGGGGTAAGGCTATCATTTTTTATCCAATATGCATATGTACTTCTTGGCTTACCATGGCCTGATCTATTAGGGCCCCTAGTTATTTGTTTTTGTATTTTCTCTGAAAGTTATGGCTCATATTTCTTGTAATGTATATGTATTTATGCATACGCGTAGCTGTGTGATTACTCCCTACTAGTACGGCAGATTTTTATGCATTTGCACCTATACATTTTCCCTTTGGGGGTTTGCAATATAACTGAGAGTTGCATTCTGTTACACTAGTGACAACACTGTGCTCTATATTTTTATGGTTTTGATTAGTGTTCTACTATTTAGGTTGCAATATATTTGGTTTTATTGAATTATTCTCTGTCTGGCAGTGTTTCATTAAAAAACATATATACATGGCTGTGAGCAGAAAGCTAACTGAGTTGTTGCATGGGAGGATTGATCTTGACAGTTAGGAATTAGGAGATATCAGTAAGTGTTGGTAAATAATATACCAGTGGCAATTTTGCAATGCCCCTAACTTAAATGTTCCATGCTTCCATTGGATAACCTGAGCCCTACGATCAAATGAAAATATTATGGAACATTATTGACATTATAATCAATTAATCATGTTAGCTATACCACTTTTTCTTAGGTCACAACAGTTATATTGCATCTGTTGGCTTCAAAGTAATGTCCAGGACGAATCCATTTGCAAATCGTATGGTGCCTTTGATTGCATAATTAAGCACTCAGACCATTTTCAATTTCATGTCTGTTTATTCCATCCAACAATATCTTGCATTGACAAGGAAGATAAAATTAAGTACTCAAGGCATACCATATTTAAGCCTTTATTGTTAGAATTAGGAAAAACAGACTTAGCTTGGCATGCCTGGCTGGCTGTTTGTCTAACACAAAATGTGAGGAAGAACCTGCTTGGACTAATTTTTGCTGGCTTAGAACTAACCATGTAATTTCATTCATGCTTGCAGTTAAGTTATAATTTTTTCTCAAACTGCGCGCCATTTCATTAAGGTAGAAAAATGTTACATGGGTCAAAGAGGCCTAACTCACACACACCATCCCCTGGAAAGCAAGTTACATACTCACCACAAAAACTTCAGAAACGACCAAATGCCTCCGAGCTTGTTAACTCAGTTCAGTTGCATTGTGTAACAATAACAACAAAAGTGTGCTCTATAGTAACTAACTAGTTACATTGGAACTTGACCTTAACAATTAGGCGTTAGGAGATATTAGTGGGTATTGGTACATAAAAAATAGTGGCAATTTTGTAAATGCCCCCAATTTGTGAAAGGTTCCATACTTCCATTGGATATCATGAGTCCTGTGGTCAAGAAAAATCTCTATGGACATTTTTACATCATAATCATGTCTGGTATACCACTCTATCTCAGCACAAAACAATTATATTGTTGCAATCTGTTGGCTTCAAATTGATACCCAGAATGAATCCGTTTGCATATTTCAGTAATAAGACAATTTTTGGAATCTTCTGTCTGAATGTTCCACCCAACAATATTAGTGAATCTTACATAATGTGTTTCTTTTTCTAGGCGCAAACTACATGCCCACCGGGTTGCATTTGCGGTGAGCAGCAAAACTGCGAAACTGAGCACCTGGTGTTGAAGCACCTCAAAGAAGTAGAAATCATTCATATGAGAGGCTCTAAACATGAAGTTACTTTTGTGAAGCAGCTATTCATTTGGGGGGGCAGCCTTAGAAAAGATTATGGTGTTTTTTGATGAATCGGTTACTGAAAGCATGGCCAAGGAGTTGTCCCAAGTGCTACGAAGCCTTGCTAGGCCGGAAATACGCATGGAAATCCACACGTATATGGACATGAAGATGATGGCGTATGTACCTGAAGACTAAGGCACCAGGGTTGCCGTGTGGTTTTCCTTATTTGTTATGTACTGTATTATTGGTTGAAATCATCAAAATGCTGCAGCACTTCCCAGTGCTGCAGGCATGCCGAGGAGCGGAAATCAGTCTTGGATCTCAGTCCAATGACTCCGACTCTGTAATGCACTGATGCACATTTGCAAGCCTTTTGTAACGCCTAATTGGATTGCTGCAGTAGCAAAATTACCGGACAGTAAACTTTTGCACTGTTTCGATTGATCTAGTTGTATTTTTATTTGCGCAGGAGACAAATAAAATCTCCTCTTTTTTTTTCCACTTTGTTGATTGGGCTTGAGTGACAAAATATGCAGGTTTCAGTGGTTAAAATCATAAAAAACCTACAGCACGGAGAAAGTGCTGGCAGGCATGCCGAGGAGCGGTGATCAGTCTTTGGATCACCACTCCAATGACTGATTCTGTAACCACTTGCTGCATGTTAATAGCATAAGTCACCTTTTTAGAACTACTTAATGTTGTTGACTCTTTGCACCTGTCATATATGACCTTTTTTCTGTGACCTCCCGTGGAAACGCAGTACCTGGATCACTATCAATATATGATGGAAGATATGACAATGCTCCCGAACATCACAATTTTGGACCTGAATATATCTGCAAACAAACATGCTTTTGGGGCCAGCACATTTCATGTTCTTAGGATGTGTTCTGGTATAAGGAAGCTGATGCTGGCATTTCGTGCTTCTAATGAGGCTGGGGTAAGGCTATCATTTTTTATCCAATATGCATATGTACTTCTTGGCTTACCATGGCCTGATCTATTAGTGCCCCCCAGGCATGTGTTTTTATATTTTCTTTTCTTGTAATGTATATTCTGTATGTATTTATGCATACATATAGCTGTATGATTACTGAATACTGATTAGTCCGTAGTATGGCAGATTTTTCTGCATATGTACCTGTACATATTCCCTTTGAGAGTTTGGGGCTATGCAATATAATTGAGTTGCATTCTGTAACACTAATGAGAACGCTGTGCTTATTGAGTGTTCTACTATTTAGGTTGCAAAATATTTGCTTTTATTGAATTTGTCTGTCTGGCAGTATTTCATAACAAAAAATATATGGCAGTGAGCAGAAAGTTAACTGAGTTGTTGCATGGGAGGATTGATCGTGACAGTTAGGAGATATCAGTAAGTGTTGGTAAATAATATACCAGTGGCAGTTTTGCAATGCCCCTAATTTGTAAAATGTTCCATGCTTAAATTGGATGACCTGAGCCCATATGGTCGAATGAAATCTTCTTGGACATTATTGACATTATAATCTGTTTGCTATACCACTTTCTCTTAGCTCACAACAGTTATATTGCATCTACTAGCTTCAAAGTAATGGCCTGGAATTTGCAAATCTTATGGTATCTTTGATTGCATAATTGGGCACTCAGATCATTTTCAATTTCCTGTCTATTTGTTCCATCCAACAATATTCTTACATGGACAAGGAAAATAAAATTAAATTCTCAAGGCATACCATATTTAATCCAAATTATTGGAATTAGGAAAAACAGTAGCTTGGCATGCTGTTAGCTGTTTGTGCAACACAAAATGCAAGGATATGCAACTTGCTTGGGACTAATTTTTGCTGGCTTAGAAGTTAGAACTAGCCATGTAATTTCATTCATGCTTGCAGTTAAGTTATACCGTCTGTGACGAAGAGGTCCAGGGTTTAAGCATCAGCCTCTGTACATTTGTATGGGAAAGGCTGTTGGCTATTTTCCCTTCCCCAAACCCTGCAGTGTGGGAGCCTACAGCACTGGGGACGACCCTTGCAGTTAAGTTATAATGACCATTACCTGCATTGTAACAGCAATGGCCACCTTATTAAAACTACTTAAGATGAGATGCTGTCTCTTTCCAATTATCGTATATGACGCTTTTCATTTTTTTTTGGGTGACTTCACATGGCTGTTTTTTCAGCATTTGTAATTGTACCTATACCTCTCATCCCCCTTGGGGCTATGCAATACATTTGAGTTGCATTCTGTAACACTAACAACAACAGTGTGCTCGATAGCAACTAACTATTTACATTGGAACTTGACCTCGACAATTAGGGGCAGGAGATGTTACTGGGTATTCAATATTGGTACATCAAAAAAGTAGTGCCAATTTTGTAAGTGCCCCCAATTTGTGAAAGGTTGGAAGGGCGGCCCTGGTGCAAGCGGTAGAGCTTTACCGTCTGTGACCAAGAGGTACAGGGTTCGAGCTCCAGCCTTTACACATTTGTGCAGGGATGGTTGCTGGCTATTTTCTCTTCCCCAGACCCCGCAGTACGGGAGCCTACGGCACTGGGTACGCCCCTAATTTGTGAAAGGTTCCATACATCCATTGGATAACACGAATCCTATGGTCAATAAAAATCTCTGGACATTTTTGACATCATAATCATGTCCGGTGTACCACTCTATCTCAGCTCAAAACAGTTATATTAATCTGTTGGCTTCAAAGTGATGTCCAGAATGAATCTGTTTGCATATTTCTGTAAGAAGAATTTTTTTGGAATTTTGTGTCTGAATGTTCCACCCAACAATATCAGTGAAAACTACATGCCCACCGGGTTGCATTTGCAGTGAGCAGCAAAACTGGGAAACTAAGCACCTGGTGTTGAAGCGCCTCAAAGAAGTAGAAATCACTCATATGAGAGGGTCTAAACATGAAGTTACTTTTGTGAAGCAGCTATTCATTTGGGGGGGCAGCCTTAGAAAAGATGATGGTGTTTTTCGATGAATCGGTCACTGAAAGCATGGCCAAGGAGTTGTCCCAAGTGCTACGAAGCCTTGCTAGGCCGGAAATACGCATGGAAATCCACACGTATATGGACATGAAGATGATGGGGTATGTACCTGAAGAAGGCTAAGGCACCAGGGTTGCCGTGTGGTTTTCCTTATTTGTTATGTACTGCATTATTGGTTGAAATCATCAAAATGCTGCAGCACTTCCCAGTGCTGCCAGGCATGCCGAGGAGCGGAAATCAGTCTTGGATCTCAGTCCAATGACTCCGACTCTGTAATGCACTGATGCACATTTGCAAGCCTTTTATAACGCCTAATTGGATTGCTGCAGTAGCAAAATTACCGGACAGTAAACTTTTGCACTGTTTCGATTGATCTAGTTGTATTTTTATTTGCGCAGGAGACAAATAAAATCTCCTCTTTTTACCACTTTGTTGATTGGGCTATTGTGACAGAAAATATGCATGTTTCAGTGGTTAAAATCATCAACAAAACTAGAGTACGGAGAAAGTGCTGGCAGGCATGCTAAGGAGTGGTGATCAGTCTTTTGTTTGGATCATCATATCAGTCCAATGACTGATTCTGTAATGCACATTCACAAGCCTTTTATGAAAGAATCTCCTTTCTTCTTTGACGACACAGCGCTTGATTGGATTGCTGCAGTATCAAATTTGCCTGACAGTAAAAAATTTCATTGGTTCGATCGACCTACTTTATATTTTTATTTGCGCTGGAGACAAATAGAATCTCCTCTTCTTTTTCACTTTGTTTTTTAGGGCCTTTTTTCATTGTTTTTTAAGGAGAACCTCCATGAATTGAAACGGATTGAGTAGTTGCAGAAAATAAGCAGGTTACACAGTTGGCCCAAGGAAGAAACGGAATCGGCTAGGAACATGCCCAGATCCCTCCAAACGGACCGCCTCTCTGTTGGTGTCCACGAACTGCCTGCCGATCCCGCTCCGCACCGGCCGGCGCGCGCTCCGCCATGGGGGTGGCCACGAGAGCCAAGAACAGGCGGCTGCAAGAGGAGCTCCTCGCGGACCGGATCAGCAGCCTCCCCGACGACGTCCTCGTCGACATCGTCTCCCTTCTCCCCACCAAGGACGGCGCCCGCACGCAGATCCTCTCCTCACGCTGGCGCCACCTATGGCGCGCCGCACCTCTCAACCTCTCGCCAGTTGGCCGCGCGCGCGGCATCCCTGTCGGCGAGGTGTCCCGCATCCTCGCCGTACACCCGAGCCCCGGCCTCCGCTTCTCCATGCCGGTGTGCTACCTCAGCTACGACGACGAGTACGACTCCGAGACGACACTGGACCGCTGGCTCCGATCACCCTCCCTCGACGGCCTCCAAGAGCTACAGTTCCAGCCCTATCCTCGGCTCCTGCTGCCACCATCAGTGCACCGCTTCTCGTCGACGCTCCGCGTCGCTAGCTTCAGTGCCTGCACTTTCCCGGACGTACACCATGGCGGCGGCAAGCTGCTGCTCTTGCCGGTTCTCAAGAGCCTGACCCTCTCCGATGTCTGCATCTCGGGGAGCTCTCTGCATGCCTTGCTCGCCGGCTGCCCTGTTCTTCAGAGCTTGCTGCTACAAAACATCCATGGCTCGTCTCAACTGCAAATCATGTCCCCTAGCCTCATAAGCATCGGCGTAAGTTATGGGTTACAACAGCTCGTCATCGAGGATGCTCCTTGTCTAAAAAGACTACTGTATTCCGGAACAATGCGGATGGATATCTCGGTGATCTCTGCGCCAAGACTAGCTATTTTGGGGAAACTCTACGGCAACAGTCCCAGAATTCAGTTTGGCGATACAGTTTTTGAGGTACACACATTGTCATTCTCACTTCCACCAACCTTCGTGAGGGATCCGAGTCACCATGATGTGACTAATTCTATGCTTGTTAACTCAGGGATCGACTGCTGTTAGAATGATGAATGTGGTAGATAGTGTGAAGGTTCTATCTTTATCTGGTGTGAAACTTTGTTTGGATGTGGTTATTAAATTACTGAAGTGCTTTCCCCAATTGGAGAAGTTGTACATCAAGGTGAATCTTTCTGCCACAGTATTGTGCATCTGCATGTTTCATCATTTATCTACTATTATGTTGATGAATTTTTAAAAGTTAATTAAGTTCATTAGTCCAATGTGCTATTTCCATTCTTTGTTCACTTCGCTTCTCAGGCAACAAGTGAGTGTGCGGAAAATGCATGGTATCATACAAACTCAGAATTTATAGGCACCCATGACATCCGTCTGAGGAAAATTGTGCTGGGAAACTATCAAGGAAGCAAATCACATGTTGACTTTGTCAGGTTCTTTTTGTCAAATGCGAGTGCGCTGGAATCACTGATGCTCGAGTCAGGAGTTGGAGACGTTGCCAATACGTGGATTGCAAGACAACATAGGCTACTCCACATAAAAAAGAGCGCTTTGAGTGGTGTGCGGGTTACTTTTGTATCCCCTAAACATTATATATTGACTGGTTCAAATGACTGTCTATATGCTTACCCGTTTCAAAGGCTTCATAGTTCTAAATGACATGGATAAATACATGTGGTTTATAGGTGAGACAAATATCGTGTGGGGTTTAGTCATTTTGCATTGTATTGGACTTTATTACTTTATTTTTGACTATTTACTCTGTATCCTTTTTATCACGCAATTACCAATTAACTTTAGTATAAATTAATATACTTTTTGGTGTCAGGCGCAAATTGTACGCTCATCCGATTGCATATGCCTTCAGCGAATAGTAGGAAATGGAGGAACTCTTGTTGAATCGCCTTAAAGAAGTAGAAATGACTGGATGGAGAGGAACGGAACATGAAGTTGCCTTTGTGAAACGACTTCTCGTCTGGGAGACAAAGCTTAAAGAGATTACAGTAAATTTCCATGGTTCAATCTCTGAAGTGCAAGCCAAGGAGTTGTACCAAATATTTCAGAGTTTCTCTAGGCGAGGAGTTTATGCACGAAATTTTACCTATATTAGAAGCATAGGAAGGTGTTATATGCAAGTCACAGCTGTAGCCACTTTTTTATGGCTTATGTTTTGTTGTTATGGACCATACTGTATGAGAGCATTAAAATGCTAGAATATCCTTAAGGAAAATGTTGAGGTCCATTATATTTTGTATTTTGTTTATGAAAGTTGAAGCCTTGCTTTTTTCACAAGCTGGAAGTGCATAAGAACCAAATATAGTCATGCTAAAGTTCAGGGATTCTATGACCCTGCTTGCTTTGCCATTTTAAACAAGCTCGTCGCATTTAGAACATGGATAATATCTCCTGATTCCTACAGGCTCATAGTAAAAGTGTAGAATTGGCAAGTTTTGTGCACAAACACATTTATAGAAAAGAGAATATATTAATGTTTCAGCCTCGGCATCAATTAATACAATGACTATTTAGTTACATGAAAAATAAAAATAAAAAGAGAGAGCCACCAACAACTCCAACCACCACACTGCACTACCAAACCCCGAACGTAATTCGAGATCCAGACGCGTACACTATAGCTTCCAACAACTTAGTTACTTCATCAAAGGTCACATGGGTCCTCAAACTTGTAGTCTGAAAACCTCCTTACCCGCACAGGTCACCTCGGCAATGCAAATCTGTTGGCCAACACCTCCCACGCTGGCCTACTGACCAACTCCGTGGGTTCCACCCACGATAGTCTTCGTGGGCGCAACTAGCATACGGTCCCTCTTTGACCATCGCCCTCCACCAAACATATTGCCAAGCCATCCAAACACTACACCAACATCCTCTTCCTAGCCAGCTTCTGAACCCATGGACACGAAACTCTCTGAATCCTTAACTAGGTCTCCACCTCGTCGACAAACGCCATGACTAGCAAAGCACGAGCTTCCAAAATGATGCCTCCAATGAAGGGAACGACACTAAGTGCCACCATCACCTAACCAAATGGTTAAGGTTTTACACATAGGAAGAAAGCATCACACAAAGAGAGAGGGTCGATCGATGGACACTTCTAAGGAAGGAAACGGCGCCCGAAGACGTCGCCGTCATCGGCCCGGAAGGGCAAGGCTTTCACCATGCTCTCATCCCCCTGCACTGGCCTCGTTGTTGCCATTGCCAATAGTGGTTTGCCGCCAGTCGTGGCCATCATTGGAGAAAGGCCGAAGCGGCAACTAGCCCCAGACCACTAAATCCCATGGAAGAAGGCAGTGTTGTCGCTGTCGGCCACCGTTGTCGATGGTTTGTAGGCACCTATGAAAGGATCTAATCGGCCTAGAGGGGGGGTGAATAGGCGATTATCGAAAACCTGAAACTTAAAACTCAAATGCGGAAGTTAAATACCAACCGGTAGTAGGACCAAAAGTAGCACCGGTACTACCAGTAGTACAAAAACAGTACTACCGATGCAAACTTCTGGTACAACCGGTAGCCTACGAAACTACGAAATCGAAATGAAAATCAGAGTAAAATGAGATGTAAATTCAGATCCAATTATTACCACCCCTTTGTTGATGTTGCTGATAAATGTGTTGAACTTCTTGAGGCGTTTCACTGCACCAAATCATAGATCGAGTCCTCCAACCTATGAACTTTGGGGATAGGGATGAAGAACACAAAGAACACAAGAACAAGGGTAGTCGATGCTACCATCACAGCAAGACACACAATTTAATCTGAGGTTTGGCAATCCCCACAAAGGAGTTCCTACGTCCTTGTTGTTGAGGTCACCATAAAGGTTTCCTCCCTCAAGCAACCACAAAGGTAAACTTGAGATATTCACTAAGAATCAAAGGTAATACAAACACTTCAGGGCGCCCTCACAAATGAGGCAACATGGGCAGCCACGAAAAATGCCTAGCCGGCTAGGGTTCCAAGAACCCAAGAGTAACAAACACAAATCAAGCCGGCAAGACGAGGAATCCAAGTGCTCAAGTCGTAGATCGAAGTTCCCACTCTCTAATCTCACATCCCTAGCTCGAATCCTTGAGGGGTTGAAGTTTGGGAGCAAAGAGGGAGAGAGAGCAGGCGAGCTGGTGCTTGGGAGCTTTCTTTCCCAGGTGAAGAATGAGTGAAATGGCGAGGGCTATAGAAAAGAGAGAGGTGAGGGGTATATATAGAGTCTGTCCAGAACAACTACCGGTAGTACTGATGGAACCACCGATACTACCGGTACCTCACCAAATGTGACTGTTGTCGTGTGTCAGAACGTGCAGAGAGAGTCATACCGGTACTACCGGTAGTAAGACTAGTACTACCGGTAGTACAAAACTGGACAGTCATAGACGTGTTTGACTTGGGCTAAAAATAAATATATATATAGCCGGTACTATCGGTACCACCAGCGGTACTACCGATAGTACACAACTACGCCAACTCGCATACCTCGTCTTTGGAAAAATATGCCCGATACTTCTGGAGTATAATTTTAATAAAATGCGGTGCTACCAGAGAGCACCGGTACTACCGGTTGGGGAACCGGTACTACCGGTAGTACAAAGTTTCTTCAACTTTGCACATCTCGACTTTCTGAGAAAATAGCACGGATACTTCCGGTTTAAAACCCTAATATTTTTGGTACTTCCGGTAGGTCAGGTTGGCTGAAGCAAAGGACTTTTCTAAGTGATGTGAGTGCAATGGTGACTCTCCAAACGCTCTAAATATAGACTTGAGCACTTTTAGACCTCGAATTACCAACCTAATTTGTATCCCTGTTGATAGTACGGCGTTTCCTATAACTCAAGTAAAGATAAAATTAAGGGCACTCTTGAGTAGAAACGTCGTTCATCCATATAAAATTTAGGGTGCTTGTATCACTAAATATTGTCATTCAAATCTTTCAATGGACTAACACCTGCATATTCACTTAGATAAAATTGTTAGTCCCTAGTTTGATTGTCATTAATTATCTAAAATCCACTTCATAGGCGAATGCACTTACAAACTCCCTCTTTTTGGTAATTGATGACAACCAACTTAGGCTTACAATAAATTAAAAGAATTGAAGCTTTTGAATCCCAAATTTTATGAAGAGCTCCCCCTAAATGTATGCATAGGATTTTAAATTTCAAATCTTGAGTAAAATCAAGATAACATACATTTAGAGCAAGCTCCCCCCTAATTTTGCAATCCGTGAGGTGCCTAAGAGGTGTGAGTGACAAGTATACTCTGTGATGCTTATGACAAGATATATCACATAAAGATAAATAAAAGAATATGAATGGTTATGCAAGAAAGAATATGACTTAAAATTGACATAACCATTCTAAAACAACAATCATCATAAAAATATCAAATATAGGCCATCACAACATGATATATCAAATAAGCATAAGTGTTTAGCCTACAAGCATCCATCCACATATAGTTCAAGGTTCACCACATAGTTCACCATGAGATAGAGTTATACATAACCAAATTAATAACTACCCTATTACAACATGGTAAGCCTAACACTCCCCCTTTGGCAACAAGTGCCAAAAAGGGTAGGCAACGAGAAAGAGCAACGGGTGAATGTATCTGTTCTTGCCATGAGGATCTGCAGAAGAAGATGGCATGTACGACGGAGGAACACTAGTAGAGGTACGGGTAATCTGATCAGCCTCATCAAAGATGGACTCAAAGCCATGTCCTGTGTATCCTGCAGAGGGGCCTGGAAGATAATAGTCTGGCTGAGGGAAAAACTATTGGTGCTAAGGCAGCTCAAAGTCCTGCTACTGCTGAGGAGGCTGCTGAAAGGGCGGCTGCTGAAACTGTTCATCATCATCATCATCATCATCAGTCGCAAAGAAGTCCGGAGGAGGGCGAAGAGGAGCTGAGGAAGTAAGGCCAGTTTGCTGCTCAAGATGGGGAATGGAGCTGTGAGTCACGGCCTGACAGTAGCAGATGTAAGACATGAACTTCCTCAAAGCACTGGCAATGGAACCACGACCACGACCATGACCACTGCCATGACCACGGCCATGACCACTGCTAGGACCACCAGCATGACCTGCAAAAACACCAGCTGAAGGGTCCATAGGAGGAGCATCCTCCCTCTCAACGCCCGCAGTCCCGGCATCATCGATGGGTGCACTAGCAGAAGTAGAAGCAGCTGCCTTGTCTGACTTTTTCTTCGTGTGAGGACACAAGTTCTGAATGCCCCAGCTAGAGTGATGTGTATCAGGAGGGAAGGAGCGGCCCGTCACCTGCTCAATCACATGCATGAGGTATGGAACATAAGGGAGCATCCTATGAGGATCATTAGCAGCTTCTCCAATCTTAACCCACATAAACTGAGAAATGCTGAACCGCCGACCAAGTCCAAAGCAAACCAGGATGGCAGGAGCATAGCTTTGAATATGAGTAGAGTCACCACTCTTAGGTTCAAGGGTGTTCCTCAGAATATTGTTCAGGACATAAAAGAGTGGCTTCAGCTCAGTATTAGTGCCATCGGCATACTTGTCATTTAAGTATATCTTGGCTTGAATGTAATCAGCCTTGCCAACAGGTTCAGCATAAAGTGTCCAAAGACTATCTGCATCCCGATCCACATGATCAAAGCCTAAGAGACGGGAGAACTGCACATAGGAACACCTATAGTGGTGCTTGTTGGACATCCAATGCAAGACCTTGTGTTCTTCATCAATCCACAAGGTTGACCAAAACTGGTAAAGAATCTCTGTGTTCCAATCCTTTTGAAAGGTCACAAGCTTCAAGAGGTTCCATGCTTCAAGCTTGGTCTTTAACTCAGCCATGTCAGGATGGGCTTTTGAGGTGATGGATTCAAGATTCAATGCCTTATGCTGAAAAAGTTTGCCATTGACTCCACTATTGAGGCAGACAGAGATATAATAGTCATGATGAAATAAAGACCAAAACCTATCTTCCATGCCTGGAAATCTGACCCACATGTAAGGATTTTCCAACCTTTGCTTCTTCGAAGCAGCCACATTGGTTGAGTAATCAAAAAACAGTTGAGGCCTTTTAGGATGGTGAGGCTTAAGACGAGAGCCATGATAAGGAACAAGGGTCCGAGTGGCAATCATATTACCAATGTGCGGAGGGGAAACATTGCAATTTGCAGTCAAAGCAAGCCCCTGCACATCCCTCACATTATCCAGTTGAGCACCATTCACCATGTCACGGTGGTGAGGAGGAGAGGCACCACGACCATGGGGGACAGCAGGTATCTCAATCACCTCATGATGGCTACCACGGGAGGACTCCCCACGGCTCAAGCTACGTCGTCGAGCACGCTGACTAGCTGCACGGTCATCCTCTCCATGACCCAAACTTTGAGGACGAGGACGAGCATTGCGAGAGGGGTTGTGCCGATGCTCTGACATGCTACAAAGGCCAAAATAGGGGCAGGGAAGTCTTAGACACATGTGTAAATGCCGCAATGAAGGAGGAGGGTCGAACCACCACGGACAGAGCCGGCAGAGCACAACCGGTACTACTGGTCACATGGACCGGTAGTACCGATAGTACTTCCACGCGAGGCACCCGTCAGGGAATCGACACAACTGTTGATGCAAAGTTCTATCTGCAAACACATCCTGCTAATACCCAAATTCGATGTCCGAAGCGTGCCAGTCGATTTGACCTGTTAATCGACAAGGATGATAACTTGAACAAAAACCAAACGAGACGACAGCGATGCGCCCGAACTTCAAAGCTCGGATTGCTCAGGAACACGGAACTCGCGAGGTCGTCGGAGATCGAGTTGATGCAGCCCGTCGATTCTCTAAAGAACTCACTGAAAAAGATAAAATACTTGATGAAGTCATCAAAAAGTAAAGTGCTGGTAGAAGTAAATTGCGATAAAAAGTAGATTTGTTTATTGATGCTTGGAACCTCATTACAATGCCCTTCGGCACATATTTATACTCTGCTATTCGAAGAATCCTAACCGAATAAGAAAAGCTTAAATATAGAAAAATAAACTTATTCCTTATACGAACTCTATCTCTAAAGGAAAGAAATAAAACTCGTTTAGGATCTGGACTCAAACTACACTACGAAAATTATAAGCTCCCATGATGCCGATCCTCTGTCTGCTTCCGTCATGATGAAGTTATCTTCCCATCAGCATACCCCCTGACATCGGCAACAATCTTCTAGTCTCCAGCCTATCTTATCGACAACAACTTTTTAGCTTCATCGGTAGCGTACGGGGAGTAGGTAGCCGACGGTGGTATTGCGCTCGAGGGCTACCTATTCGTGCAAGGCGATCTCGAGGGGTTGGCATATCGAAGTGTCGATCTCGAGGGTCAGCTCGAGTGCGTCCATTATCTTTTGCCAAGGCGATCCCCTCCTCTATTTCTTTCTCCATGTTGTGTCGAGGGGTCTCACTCGAGGGTCGGTTGGAGCGCATCGGTAACAGTTCTTCAGCCTTAACGGCAACGACTCAGATCAATCCACCCTTCATCGGCAACCACTCATCGGCAACATCAGAAGCAATGCTGAAGACAAAATAATAACCAATCCCTTGCCGATTAGCTCAGTTTTCGATTCTCACTGACACATGCCGAAAAACGGTGTCAACACATGCCCCCCCAATTTTGAAGTATAAAATACCTTATGCACCGAAATTTCCTCCAAGTCATGATTACCCACCGCCAAGCCGCCTGAAGGCCCCCTCGAACGTTGTGCGAGTTGCAGTAAAAACCCTGTATCAATGGGCCCATAAAACACTTCCTCCGCCGTGGCCCATCCTTCACTCTCGGTTCAACCCTAGCATTTTCTCTCTCCGGCGGTGACATCAGCCAGCGGTCTTTCGGCGAACTCGACTGGTGACATTCTCAGCGGCAGTCTTCAATCTCCACCTATTGCGCCTTCATCGCCATGCTTCGTCGTCCTTGACGATTCTCCAGAGGTACTTTTAATTTAATCTCTGATCATCACATCGGCACTTTCACTCATCTGCTTCTCTCATAGCACCAAGTAGTCGCATTGGCAACCGCCCCAAGTGCGCAGACATCTCATCCACCCATTACTGATGCCCCCCCAGCCATCCGGCGCTGACGTTTCTCAGCACAAACGCAAGGTTTCATCAGATGAAGAATCCCAATCAAAGCGGGCGAGGCTCACACTAGCTCTAGTTGCATCATCGGCATCCTCGCCCTGCAAGACATTGCCCGATGTTCCTACACAGACTTCCCCATCGGCAACTGTCCTCCAATCGGCAGTTGTACCTGTACAAGAATCTTCATCGACACTGGCATTGCAGCAGCAACCAACCGAGGTACCAACACAGAAAACGCCATCGGCAATCATACCTCAGGTTGCTTCTTCTAGCCAAAGGCGAGAAATTGCCTTAAAACAAGTAAGTTAACTCCCTTAGTCAATTTTTGACACTTATATCCTTTAGCTAACAACTTTTTCCTTCCAGGAGCAAGATTCCCCCGATAGCCTATTTTCTTTCTCAATTATTGGAGATATTCCTGATGATGAAGAGAACGAAGAAAGCTCTGCTCTAGCCTTTGAAGCCTTATCATCCAAAATCAAGTCTAGGCTGGAGACATTGCTATCCCTGCTGCAACAGGAAATATCTCAGCTAATCCAGGACTCTGACTCTAGAGGGCAACTTTCAAGGCAATCCGAGGCCAGATCCCTGCCGATATTGAAGAGACACTCTTTCAAGCCACACACCTAGAGAGTCGGCAACTTCAGTATCAGAAAGCTGCTCAACGCATTGCCAACAGAGCTACCCAGGCATGACTCCAGGAGGAGATGATGAAGCATAAACAATTTGCCGATGAGAAACACAAAGACATCGGCAAACTAGAAGCCTCCCGTGTAGAGCTGGAAGAGAAGATTTCCCAACTATCGGTAACAAGAGAAGCTTTATTAGCGGAGCTGAAAAAGGTTGAAGAAGCCTTGGATACAGCCACTCAAGAGAAAGCCCAAATGCCTGACGCTATCAAGATTCTTCAGCAGGAAAGGGACAACCAAGCCCTCAAGACAATGGCTCTTAAGAAGAGAATCAAGCCAGTAGAAGGCACTGCCGATGAAGATGTAAGGACAATAGAGGAAGCCAACCAGATTCGCCTGCGTGCGATATCGGCTATTCACTCACTGTTGAACTTGTAAACTTCTTTTCCATCGACAAATTAGTGCATCAGCAACTTGTAAAACTTCATAACGTAGCGCCGATACATTCTTATTGAACAAGTATTATATCTGTTTCTTCACGCATCCATCCAAATATTAGGATAATATTTCTTTAGATATTTACCGTTCAACGCTCTTGGAAATATTTCTCCTTCAAGAGTTTCTAGGATATAAGCATTACCAGGAATGGACCGATTTACTCGATAAGGACCTTCCCAATTAGGAGACCACTTGCCGAACTTTGCGCTCCTAGTCCCAATCGGTAAAATCAGTTTCCAGACTAGATCGCCATTAACAAATTTCTTCAGCTTTACCTTCTTGTCATACCACCTAGCAACTCTTTTCTTATTCTCTTCAATGCTGAGTAAAGCCTTTAGCCGATGACCCGCCAAATCTTCCAACTCATCTTTCATGGGTGTATTGTAATCATCGGTCGACAGTTGATCTTGATGAAATATCTGCCTCGAACCGGTCTTTATTTCCCAAGGCAAAACCGCGTCATGTCCATATACCAACTGATAAGGCGACACCTTAGTAGCACCATGACAGGCCATTCGATACGACCATAAGGCCTCGTTCAAAACCGTGTGCCATCTCCTGAGATTTTCCTTAATCTTGTGCTTAATGAGTTTAATAATCCCTTTATTAGATGCTTCGGCCTGACCACTAGCTTGAGCATAATAAGGAGAAGAGTTTAAAACCTTAATTCCCATCTCATCGGCAAATCCATCAAACCCTCCTGAAGTGAGCATGGTTCCTTGATCGGTCATAATGGTCTGAGGAATACCGAATCGATACACAATATGCTCCTTCACAAAATCAATCATGTTGGCCGATGTCACATTTTTCAAAGGAACTGCCTCAACCCATTTTGTAAAGTAATCGGTGGCAACGAGGATGAATTTATGCCCATTGCTTGATGGTGGATAAACTTGACCGATGATATCAATAGCCCATCCTCGAAACGACCACGGCTTAATTATGGGATTCATTGCCGATGCGGGTGCCCTTTGGACGTTGCCGAACTTCTGACACTCTTGACACCCTTTAAAATACTTGAAACAATCTTCGAGTATTGTTGGCCAGTAAAATCCTTTTCGCCTGATCATCCACTTCATCTTGAAAGCCGACTGATGTGCCCCGCATACTCCTTCATGGATTTCGCCCATTAAATTCTTTGATTCTTCTTCACCAAGACACTTGAGCAAAACTCCATCCATTGTTCGATAATATAACTCATTATCTAGGATCACGTACTTAGTAGCCTGAAACCTTATACGCCTTTCGACCTTCTTAGATGGATCCTTCAAGTAATCGACAATCTCCTTCCTCCAATCATCGGCGTCAGTTGCCAATGTTAGCACTTCCTGGACCGACTGGTACCCCGAAGCATGTTGTGCTAGCCGATTAGCCTCTTCATTATGCAATCTTGAGATATGTTCAAGGCGAAAGTCCTTGAACTCCATCAATAACCGTCGACATCTTTCATAATACGAGATTAAAACTTCACTTCGACATTCATATGTCTCAGCTAATTGATTAATAACTAGCATTGAATCACCAAAGATTTCAGCAGCATCGGTACGGACTTCCCTGAGTAACTCCAATCCTTTCAACACAGCCTGATATTCAGCCTGATTGTTTGTCGATGTGGTAGCAATCGGCAATGAGAATTCGTATTTCTTCCCTTGAGGTGATATCAACACAATGCCAATGCCTGCTCCTTCTCCACATGTAGAACCATCAAAGGAAAGTGTCCATGGAGCAATTTCTAAGGAATTTACTTTGCCGCAATACTGAGTAATAAAATCGGCCATCACTTGCCCTTTGACTGCTTTAGCTGATTCATAGCGCAGATCATATTTTGATAATGCTAGAATCCACTTGCCGATTTTTCCACTTAGAATTGGCATTGACAGCATATATTTGACCACATCATCTTTGCATATAATAGTGCATTCGGCCGTTAACAGATAATGTCTTAATTTAATACAGGAGAAATATAAGCATAAGCATATCTTTTCAATGGCTGAATACCTGGTCTCAGCATCTACCAACCTTCTGCTCAGGTAATAGATTACACGTTCTTTCCCTTCAAACTCTTGGATTAGAGCTGACCCAATGACTTCATCATCACCCGACATATACAACCTGAAGGGTTCTCCGTGTTGAGGTGGAACCAGCACTGGAGGATTCACCAAATACTTCTTAATTTATTCTAAAGCCAACTGCTGTTCTTCTCCCCACACGAATTCCTGATCGGCCTTTAACTTCAACAATGGACTGAAAGCTTTGATTCTTCCTTATAAATTAGATATGAATCTTTGAATAAAATTAATCTTGCCGATCAGAGACTGTAGTTCAGTCTTATCGGTAGGAGCAATCACTTTATTGATGGCATCAATGGACTTCCTGCTAATTTTAATACCCTCTGATGCAACATGAAGCCTAAGAATTGTCCTGCCGATACACCAAATGCACACTTGTTGGGATTCATTTTCAACCCATGTTTCCTTATGCACTCCAATATCTTCTGCAAGTCAACCAGATGATTTCCGAAGTCTCCAGACTTAACCACCACATCATCTATATAAATTTCAACCAATGTGCCGATGTACTCATGAAAAATGTAATTCATAGCTCTCTGATAAGTAGCACCGGCATTCTTCAAACCAAAAGTCATGACTATCCATTCAAATAACCCCATATGACCTGGACATCTGAAGGCAGTCTTGGAGATATCTTCTTCGGCCATAAAGATCTTATTATATCCGGTGTTCCCATCCATGAAGCTAATAATCCGATGTCCAGCAGCAGCATCAATTAATAAATCGACAACGGGCATCGGGTAGCCATCCATCAGTGTAGCTTTGTTAAGATTCCTGAAATCAATACAGACACGAAGTTTCCCATTCTTCTTGTAGACAGAAACCACATTAGAAATCCATTCAGCATATCGGCATTGTCGGATGAACTTTGCTTCAATCAACCTTGTTATTTCGGCCTTAATATCAGGCAGCACTTTAGGATTGCATCGGCGTGCTGGCTACTGATGTGGCCAAAATCCTTGTTTGATAGGTAGCCGATGTTCAACAATTGATCGATCTAACCCGAGCATCTCTGTGTAATCCTAAACAAAACAATCCTTATATTCTTTCAATAAAGCAATCAATTGTTCTCTGCTCTGCAGATCTAACTTAGCACTAACAAAAGTTGGCCTCGACCTACCGCCATCACCAATGTCTACTTGTACTAAGTCATCAGCCGATGTAAATCCATGGCCCAATTTTCCATCATCGGCAAGCCTATCCATTATCACTCATCTTTGGAGCCGACTGCTTGGATCAGTGGCAGCTCATAATTGGCAATCCTGAGAAACTCTGAATCCCATGCTTCTCTTGATATACACTTGGACCGCTCGTAAGTTTCTGACTCTGCCGATGCAATTATATAAGATGAATCACCAGGAACTACTTCAATCTTAACTTCCACTCACTGTACGAGGCACTGGTGCATTGTAGAAGGAACGCAGCAATTGGCATGAATCCAATCCCTTTCTAATAGTATATTATAAGCACCTTTACCGCCGATGACAAAGAACGTGGTCGGCAATGTTTTGCTGGCGATGGTTAACTCAGTGCAAAGCGCTCCCTTAACTGGTGATATATTACCTTCAAAGTCTTTAAGCTTCATATCAATCTTGGCCAGATCTTGATCTCCTTTCCTAAGCCTTTGAAACATGACATATGGCATGATATTAATTGCAGCTCCCCCATCTATGAGTATCTTGGATACTGGCTGCCCATCAACTCTGCCTTTGACAAATAAAGCTTTGAGACGCTGTCTCTCATTATCGGTAGGCTTCTCAAAAATGGCCATCATTGGATCCAAGGTCAACTGAGCTACTTGTTCGAAAGGAACAACTTCCTCTTCATCATCGGTAAGTGCTAGGAATTCCATCGGCAACATGAAAACCATGTTGATATCTGTCGATGGGCCTTCATCTTTGCGCTTTGGTTGCCACACTTGAGACTTCACCCCACGGGAGTTTTCTTCTCTGCACTCACGTTGCATCTTCCTCTTCTGAGTTTTTGTCAGACCTTCAGGGCACCATTGAGGAAGCTTTGTCTTCCAGATAGGCTGATAACGTTTCGTATTCAAATCTGGGCAGTTTATGTTGGGATCTCTACAGAGTATTGCTTCATCGGGAACTCTTGCATTGGCCATCTCCTCGAGTTCTTCCTGATCCATCGGAAAGCAGTCGTCATGCCTACCCAGCCTTTCATGTACACTGGTTCTGCCCCCCCAGCCGATCATGCACTGATGCCCTTCCTCTGATCGGCTCATTAACGCACCATCTCCGATCACCATAATACGATCTTCTTTTTGTCCGATCGGCTCGATCGTAACCATTGCACTCAGGGCAGCTATCAACAGTAGGCAATTTAATGCCTTCTTCCCAGCAATAAATGAAGAACGGGCATCTCCAATGATCTTTATGCCGACGCCATCCTTCCCGACACAACTCTTCCTATCGCTGCTAATAGCGATCACCTAAAACTCTATAGGGAGCGGGTCTAGGAGGTCTTCTGGAACTACTGCTTTCTTCAACTGCTCTTTTTCCTCTTAAGTCATCAGTGGTTACTTGATTTCTGGGATCCACCGATGCGTTCCTCTTAGCATTTGCCGATGTTAATACTCTGGTCTTGCTCACGGCATCCACCATGTTTGCTGGGAAAGGGTGCTGATCAATCTTCATCGGCCTTTGAGCTTTAGAGTTATCAAACTTAATTCTCCCAGACTCAATAGCCGATTGCAATTGCTGCCTGAATACTTTATAATCATTGGGACTGTGCGAAGTTGCATTATGAAATTTGCAGTACCTCATTTTCTTCAGCTCTTCTGCCGATGGGATCACATGATTAGGTGATAGCTTGATTTGGCCCTCTTGAAGCAGCAGATCAAATATTCTATCAGCCTTTGTGATGTCAAATGTGAACTTCTCTGGCTCCTTTTGACCAGAAGGACAAGATATTGGCTTCTTACCTTTCACCCACTCAGCCAGGCTGATGGTTGGTTCTTCATCTGAGTCTGATTCCTCTGCTTCTTCTACAAAGGACACCTTTTTACTCTAAGTCTTTCTAGGTTCTGGAGCTCGAGCACCTTGGTCAAAAATCCTCTGCAAAATATGGCTTAAACTTTCAAACTCCTGAGAATCGTATTTGTCTCTGAGGTGTGGCAACAGACCCTAAAAAGCTAAACCAGCCAACTGGCGATCATCAAGCACCAAGTTGTAGCATCTGTTTTTCATATCTCGTACCCTTTGCTCAAAGCTCTCCACCGATTCATCACTTTGTTGTCTCAATTTTACTAAATCGGTAAGCTTCTTCTCATGGACACGAGCAAAGAAGTACTTGTGGAACTATCTCTCCAAATTCGCCCAAGTATGAATAGAATTCGGCGGCAATGAGATAAACCATGTGAATGCTGATCCAGACAATGAAGATGAGAATAATCAAACTCTCAATTCATCCCTGTTAGCTGCTTCTCCGCACTGGATGATGAAACGATTGATATGCTCCATTGTTGATGTATCATCCTGTCCAGAGAACTTAGTAAAATCTGGTACCTTGTACCGATTTAGAAAAGGAATTGAGTCATATGCTGGAGGGTACGGAGTCCGATAAGAGTAAGTATTAATATTGGGCTGAATCCCAAATTGCTCTTTCATTACTTTCGCAATCTTATCGATCCAAAACGCATCTTGATCTTGCCGATGCACTGGCTGAATCTCTGCTGGAGGTGCTGGCTGATATGCTTCTACGTATCCTTGTGGTACTCGCTTTGGAGGAATCGGCATATTCACAGCACCAGTCTGCGGAGCAAAGCTCATCGGCTGTCTTGCTGATGTTTGATCCTGGAATGCTGCCTGTGGAAAATACTGCTGAGTCTCCATCACCTGGTAGCTTGGCTGAATAGCATGTTGCTGAGCTAGCGCTTGCCCTGACCAATTGTGATTATAACTCATCGGCACCTGACTTGCCGATGGCTGATAGCTCACTGACAATTGATGCTCTTGTATGATTGGATGATAACCAGCATAATTGCCTTGATTTGCAGGTAACCCAGATTGAGATACAAACGGCACTATGGGTTGTCCTGTAGTAGAAACCTTCTGTTGCATTAGCGGAGAACTTGCCAATGGATTCGCATAAGATGTCTGCTACGGAGGCACGTGGAATCCCATTGACAATGGCTGTATAGTAGGAGGTGTAGTAGAATAATGTGATACCTGGGTCATCGGTCGGACTAGAGTAGCCGATACTATAGGACTCTTTCCTGCTACATCATGCACCTGAGGCAATCCAGAATTGGCGGTAGATGGTCCTGGAGGCATCTCATATCCCCACCAATTAGCAGCAACCTGGCTGTGTTGACCTGAAGGACCTGACATTGCCGATGCCGATAGATCTGTACCCAATTGAGTGACCTGCCTTTCCTGAGACGTTAGATCTGATCTTATCAGTGTGGCTTCAATGTTAGATGATCCTGATAAAGCTAGAGGAGTAGGAGCTTCCATACTCTCAACGGCTGGAATTGCCGATGGAGTACTGAAAGATGTCGATCCCGGCTACTGATATGCCGGCCCGACATAACCTGGTGCTTGCTCTCAATGTTTGCACAACAACATTGTAAATAGTGTTGGACAGCACGGTGGAATGGTTGATCAAAGCATGATTCAATGCAGAATTAACCATCTCCTGTAATTTACCAGGGTTGGAGTCAAAAGTTACCTGCCGAGGCAATGGTAGATCTTGCTTCTGGATTACTTCTCCGCCCCTATTCTTGCTAAAAGACTTCAAGCAGAGCTGCCTGTAATCCTCCATAGCTTTTTCCATGGCTAGCTTCTGATCTTCCTTGAGATCTGACTTTGATATCTCGATGATGTTCTCTGGATTGATATCTGCAGGGTTCTTCATGATAAATCTGTTGACTTGGTCCCATTGAGCATGCCAAAAGATGTGTTGATGCAAAGTTCTATCTGCAAACACACCGGGCTAATACCCAAATTCAATATCTGAAGCGTGCCAGTCGATTTGACCTGTTAATCGACAAGGATGATAACTTGAACAAAAACCGAATGAGACAACAGCGATGCGCCCGGACATCAAAGCTCAGATTGCTTGGGAACACAGAACTCGCGAGGTCGTCGGAGATCGAGTTGATGTAGCCTGTCAATTCTCTAAAGAACTCATTGAAAAAGAGAAAATACTTGACGAAGTCGTCGAAAAGTAAAGTGCTGGTAGAAGTAAATTGCGATAAAAAGTAGATTTGTTTATTGATGCTTAGATCCTCATTACAATGCCCTTCGGCACATATTTATACTCTGCTATTCGAAGAATCCTAACCGAATACGAAAAGCTTAAATATAGAAAATAAACTTATTCCTTATACGAACTCTATCTCTAAAGGAAAGAAATAAAACTCGTATAGGATCTACACTCAAACTACACTACGAAAATTATAAGCTCCCATGATGCCGATCCTCTGTCTGTTTCCATCATAATGAAGTTATCTTCCCATCGGCATACTCCCTGACATCGGCAACAATCTTCTAGTCTCTGGCCTATCTTATCGGCAACAGCTTTTCAGCTTCATCGGCAGCGTACGGGGAGTAGGTAGCTGAGGGTGGTATTGCGCTCGAGGGCTGCCTATTCGTGCAACTGAAGTTCTGTCCTCGAGGGGTCGGTGTATCGAAGTGTCGATCTCGAGGGTCAGCTCGAGCGCGTCCATTATCTTTTTCCAAGGTGATCCCCTCCTCTATTTCTTTCTCTATGTTGTGTCGAGGGGTCTCACTCGAGGGTCGGCTCGAGTGCATCGGTAACAGTTCTTCAGCCTTAACGACAATTACTCAGATCAATCCACCCTTCATTGGCAACCACTCATCGGCAACATTAGAAGCAATGCTAAAGACAAAATAATAACCAATCCCTTGCCGATTAGCTCAGTTTCTGATTCTCACTGACACATGCCAAAAAAACGGTGTCAACAACAACCAACCATGGAAATTGCATAAAAGGCATTTACAAAGCATGTATACACCATAGGAAACTAGCACGAGCAAGGAGACAGCCTAGAATGAAGTACATTGGGAGATCAGGCATGAATCCCTGGTACCTCGGTGCTCAAAGTGAAGAGGCCGAATCCACGCTTGCCAAGACCTTCCGAGGCTCAAGAACATGGCCAAGACGATCTCCATGGCTTGGAGAAGCTCCCCTCAAAGGGAATGAGGACTGGCCAGAGAGGAAGGGAGATCGGGCGACGGCACCGCCAGGCGAGCGGGTTGGGCGGGTGGGGAAGAGAAGAAGTGAAGGGGTAAGTTAGGAAAAATAAATTTTAACCCGGTGGCCCCTTTGTACCGCTATCAAACTGTCTGACTGGTAGTACCGGTTGGGTCCGGTAGTACCAGTGGGCAAGGCTGGGCAAAAGTCGAACACGTAGAGTTAGGCCGGATTTTGAAGTAGCGGTACTACCGGTAGCAACGGCGGTACTACCGCTAGGTCAAAAAAACGGCTGGAAGCAATTTTACACAGATGGTGAACCATATGGAGAACTAGAACCCTCTCAATCATGACCAGATTTCATCAAATCATTACAAAGCTATGGTCAAGCTTGAGATATTTAAAATAGATTTTGAAATTTACACACAAGAGATTTGTAAACATTTTATTCAATGCTAGGCCAATCAAGGTATGCAAGATATCATTCCCTGTTACGAGAATCCATGATATTTAGCTCCCGCCTCAAAGCACAAAATCTTGACTCATCTAGAGGTTTTGTGAAGATATCGGCTAATTGTTTGTCGGTTCTCACATGTTGAACAATGATATCTCCTTTGGCTTGGTGGTCTCTAAGAAAATGATGATGGATGTCTAAGTTCTTTGTGCGGGAATGGTTGACGGTGTTATCGGCTAGCTTAATTGCACCCTCATTGTCACATAAGAGTGGAATCTTGGACAGGTTGTAACCAAAGTCTCTCAAGGTTTGCTTCATCCAAAGTAGTTGGGCACAATAAGAGCCAACCGCCACATACTTGGCTTCCGCGGTGGATAGGGCAATGGAGTTTTGCTTCTTAAAACTCCAAGACACCAAAGACCTACCAAGAAATTGGCAAGTCCCGGATGTACTCTTTCTTTCTACCTTGCAACTGGCATAATTCGAATCAGAATAGCCAAGTAGAGTGAAAGATGAGCCCTTGGGATACCATAAGCCAAGATTAGGTGTGAGCACCAAATATCAAAAAATTCTCTTAACGGCCATGAGATGACATTCTTTCGGATTAGATTGAAATCTTGCACACATGCACACGCTAAGCATAATATCGGGCCTAGATGCACAAAGGTAAAGCAATGATCCAATCATGGAGCGATATACCTTTTGATCCACAGCTTTACCATCCGTGTCAAGGTCAAGATGTGCCGTAGTTGGCATTGGTGTGTTGATGGGCTTGGCCTTATCCATACCAAACTTCTTCAACATGTCATGAGTGTACTTGGTTTGGCAAATGAACGTTCCTTCCTTGAGTTGCTTGATTTGAAAACCGAGGAAGAAGGTCAACTCTCCTATCATGGACATCTCGAACCTCTTGGTCATAATCCTACTAAATTGCTCACAAAGCTCTTTATTAGTACTACCAAATATTATGTCATCAACATATATTTGGCAAATAAAAATATCACCATTAACTTTGCGAGTAAATAAAGTAGGGTCGGCCTTCCCTATCTCAAATCCATGTTTGAGAAGGAATTCCTTGAGACAATCATACCAAGCTCTAGGGGCTTGTTTGAGCCCATAGAGCGCCTTATGAAGCTTGTAGACGTGGTCGAAATAATGTAGATCTTCAAAACTCGGTGGTTGTTCAACATACACCACTTCAGAGAGGGGCCATTGAGGAATGCACTTTTCATGTCTATTTGAAACAACTTGAAATCATGGTGAGCAGCAAAGGCAAGTAATATACGAATATATTCAAGCCTAGCTATCGGTGCATATGTTTCCCCAAAATCCAAACCTTCAATTTGGGTGTAACCTTGTGCAACCAACCGTGCTTTGTTCCTTGTGACCACGCCATACTCATCTTCTTTATTGCGGAAGACCCACTTGGTACCTATCACATTTTTCTTGGGCCTTTCCACCAAGGACCAGTCTTCATTCCGAGTGAAGTTTTCCAACTCTTCTTGCATAGCCATCACCCAATCCTCATCCTTTAAGGCATCCTTCACCTTAAGAGGTAACATAAAGGAAATAAAAGAGTAATGCTCACAAAAATATGCTAAACGAAAACAAGTCATCACCCCACTGCGTATGTCTCCTATCATATTTTCAATAGGATGGTTCCATTCAATGGATTGATGAGCTCTTGGGTGAGGTTCTATCGTTCTTCCTTGAATTGGGCCATCATCTTCACTATCAAAATCAATGCCGGTTGGAGAAACTCCATCAAGAGCTCCCCCTTGATCATCATCTTGGTTGTTTTCTTCAACTTGTGTTGGATTTTGATTTGCTTGTTCTCTTGAATCTTGACCATCTCTTGATGTGGAAGCATCACCATGGGCATCGGTTGACCCATGATGCATGTATGGTTCATGATGGACTTGCACTTGTGCATCATCATCATCTTGTTCAATGGGTTTTACTTCACTAGTTGTAAGCTTCTTTATCACTTCGTGAGAAGGCTCCTCTTTACCTACAATGTCCATATTGACTTGCTCCTTTTGAGAGCCATCGGATTCATCAAAAGTCACGTCTACCGTTATTTCAGTAAGATCGGTGGTCTTATTGAAAACACGATATCCATGTTCGTTAGTACCATAGCCAAGAAGAAAACCTTCATCAACCTTCGGTTCAAACTTAGAGCTTTTGGATTTCTTTCTAAGTATGAAACACTTGCATCCAAAAACTGTAAAGTAATCAACCTTAGGCTTTTTACCGGTGAGTAGTTCGTAGGTGGTTTTGTTCATAATCTTGTGAAGGTATAGGCGGTTGATTGCATGACATGCCGTGTTGACCGCCTCCGCCCAATAATCCTTCTCCGAAATCTTGTACTCATCCAACATTGCTCTTGCAGTTTCTATGAGCGTTCGGTTCTTCCTCTCCACAACCCCATTTGTTGGGGAGTGTAGGGAACCAAAAACTCATGCTTGATCCCTTCTTCATCAAGAAACTTCTCAATGTTGGTGTTCTTGAACTCCGTCCCGTTATCACTTCTCACTCTCTTTATCTTCACATCAAACTCATTTTGAGCTCTTCTTGCAAACTTCTTGAAGATTTCTTGGGTTTCACTCTTATCTTTCAAAAAGAACACCCAAGTGAAGCGAGAATAATCATCAACAATTACAAAACCATATTTGTTACCTCCAATGCTTATGTAAGCATTGGGTCTGAATAAATCCATATGTAGTAACTCAAGTGGTCTTGAAGTTGAGACAATGTTCTTTGCGGGATGTTTGGCTCCAACTTGTTTCCCCACTTGACATGCACTTCAAATCTTGTCTTTCTCAAAAGAAACATTTGTTAGTCCAAGAATGTGTTGTCCTCTTTGAAGGTTGGCCAAGTTCCTCATCCCAACATGAGCTAGCCGACGATGCCATAACCAACCCATGCTAGATTTTGCCACTAAACAATTCTTAGACCCCACTCTACTAGCTATGAAATCAACTAGATAGAGCTTGCCCTTTAGTTGACCCGTAAAGACAATAGAGGAATCCACCCTTCTAGAGACTTCCACACTCTTATCCGTAAAGAGACAATTGTAACCCATCTCACAAAGTTGTGAAACAGATAACAAATTATATCCTAAAAATCCACAAGTAATACATTTGAAATAGAATTATCATTTGATATAGCAATTTTGCCCAAACCAAGAATCTCTCCTTTGCTATTGTCACCAAATGTGATTCCTTCACCCATGTTTTCACTTGGTTGGAAGGAGTCAAACATTTTCTTCGCTCTGATCATATGATTGGTGCATCCACTTTCTAGCACCCAACATGGTACACCGGAGGAGTATGCCTACAAAATAGAATTAAGCCTTTATTTTAGGTACCCAATTTGACTTGGGTCCTAGGGGGTTAGACACATAAGATTTGGGCACCCAAACACTCCTCAAGATTTGCCTCTTCTTGAGAACGCCCACATACTTTACAACTATTTTACCATCCTTATCCCAACAACACAAATAATCACAAAAGTTGTTCCTTGAGATAGGCACTTGTTGCTTGGGAGCCTTCGCTTCCTTCTTCTTGATGTTCTTGTTGTCAGAGGAAGTGATAGGAGAAACCTCAACATTGTTTACCTTGTTGATGAGATCAACAAGAGGCATGCTCTTATTGAACTTCACACAAGGCACACCATTTACCATGTTTCTCCCGTTGGCCTTACCATCATATCTATTATAATCGAGGCCATCCTTTATGTGTGGATGCCTAGGCGCCTTGTAGATTTTGGTTGGTTGCATATCCTTTCTCTTGCAACCAATGTCCACAATGGCTTTCAACCTAAGGATCTCCTTGTCCTTCTTCTCTATCTCAACAAGGTTAGTAGCACAAGCATTTATATCAACATTATTGCATCTTTCACATCCTTCACTAGTTGAAGCATTTGAGTCCTTAGAAGAAGTAGAAGTGCTCTTCCAAAGAGTGTCATAGTTTATCTCAAGCTCATGATATTTATTTATCAAGCTTGTGAGGCTTTCTTAAGCTAAACTATAGTCATTCTTTAGACTAGCCAAAGAGTCATTAAGTGAGGCATGTTCCTTAGTCAATCGCTCATGTGAGTCCTTAGCCAAAAACAATTCTACACTTAACTTCTCAACCTTCTCTTTTTCTTTGGTGAGACATGCCTCTAGCCCTTGGTTCTTCTCCCTTTCCACTAGGAGCATTTCACTTTGTGACTCTAAGCATGTCTCATGCTCATCTATGGTGTACTTCAATTTTAAGATTATAGAGGTAGCTTCTTTTCCATATTTCTTAATGATTTTGATAGCATAGTTTTCATCAAACTCATCATCATCATCATCATTAAAGTGAGTGAGAGTGTCGGATGATACCTTCTCTTCTTATATTGCTTGTTTCCATGACTACTCCTCATCTTTTGCTTCTTCTTGATCAAGAACTTTACATAATTTTTCACCATGAGAGCTTGTTGTTCATCAAGTTCTTCATCACTATCATTTTTCTTGTGACCACAACATCCTTTGTTGCAATGAGTTGATTCACTTGCATGGGATGCCGCAAGGGCAATGTTTCCCTTTTAACTAAGTCTTTCTTTGGTCTCATCATCTAGAACCTCATGATGCATGATTTTCGCAATCATCTCTTGTGTTGTCATGGTGGTGTAATTTTCTCTTTCCATTATCACGGAAGCTAGAGTGCTATTCTTGTCTCTATATATTCTACATAGCTTTCTTGTCGCAGCTTGTTCATCCCATCTATCACATCCAAGAGCTCTTACTCTATTGATCAAAGTCATGAATCTATCATACATTGCCTTTGTTATTTCTCCTTCCATCACTTGGAAATTCTCAATCTTGTTTTGGAGAAGCTCAATGTTTTCTATTCTCACACTCTTGCCACCTTCAAATGATATTCTTAAGGTTTCCCAAATTTGCTTTGCATTCACCATACCATTTACCTTGTTGTTATCTTTCGGAGTGAGACATTGCAAGATCAAGGTTGCCGCCGTGGCATTGAGATGAAAATCCATCTCATCTTCGGGTGTCCAATGTTTAGGATCTTGGGAAATGTTAACACCAATCTCAACCGCTTGCCAACATCTTACGGCTATGAGATGCAACTTCATCCTATGAGCCCAATCGGTGTATCTTACTCCATCAAATAGAGGTGGCTTTCCGAGATTGATCATGGGCATATGAGGATTGTTCTTGCTTGTGCTTTCATAGTTATAGCTTGCTCTTGTATAGCTCTTTGGTGTCTTGTTTTCATTTTCACCTTCATTCTCCCTCTCACTAGTTCCTTTTTGATTCTTCTTGTTAAGAATTTCCTTCATCTTATCTAGTTGCTCTTGCATCTTGTTCATTTGCTCTTCTTGCTGCTTTTGCATCGTGATGGTGAGCTATGCTGCCACTTGTGTGGCTAATTCCTTCATTTGTGCATCATCCATCTTGGCCATTGTTACACCTCACGTGGTGAAGCGTTGAACCGAGGGACCATGGCTCTGATACCACTTGAAAGGATCTAATCGGCCTAGAGGGGGGTGAATAGACGATTATCGAAAACCTAAAACTTAAAACTCAAATGCGAAAGTTAAATACCAACCGGTAGTAGGACCAGAAGTAGCACCGGTACTACCAGTAGTACAAAAACCAGTACTACCGATGCAAACTTCTGGTACTACCGGTAGCCTACGAAACTATGAAATTGAAATGGAAATCAGACTAAAATGAGCTATAAATTCAGATCCAATTGTTACCACCCCTTTGTTGATGTTGCTGATAAAGGTGTTGAACTTCTTGAGGCGTTTCACTGCACCAAATCATAGATCGAGTCCTCCAACCTATGAACTTTGAGGGTAGGGATGAAGAACACAAAGAACACAAGAACAAGGGTAGTCGATGCTACCATCATAGCAAGCCACACAATTTAATTCGAGGTTCAGCAATCCCCACAAAGGAGTTCCTACGTCCTCGTTGTTGAGGTCACCATAAAGGTCTCCTCCCTCAAGCAACCACGAAGGTAAACTTGAGATATTCACTAAGAATCAAAGGTAATACAAACACTTCGGGGCGCCCTCACAAATGAGGCAACACGGGTAGCCACAAAGAACGCCTAGCCGGCTAGGGTTCCGAGAACCCAAGACTAACAAACACAAATCAAGCCGGTAAGATGAGGAATCCAAGTGCTCAAGTCATAGATCGAAGTTTCCACTCTCTAATCTCACGTTCCCTAGCTCGAATCCTTGAGGGGTTGAAGTTTGGGAGCAAAGGAGGAGAGAGAGCAGGCGAGCTAGTGCTTGGGAGCTTTCTTTATCAGGTGAAGAATGAGTGAAATGGCGAGGGCTATAGAAAAGAGAGAGGTGAGGAGTATATATGGTCTATCCAGAACAACTACCGGTACTACTGATGGAACCACCGGTACCTCACCAAATATGACCGTTGTCGTGTGTCAGAACGTGCAGAGGGAGTCATACCGGTACTACCGGTAGTACAAAACTGGATAGCCATAGACGTGTTTGACTTGGGCTAAAAATAAATATATATATAGCCGGTACTATCGGTACTACCGATAGTACACAACTACGCCAACTCGCATACCTCGTCTTTGGGAAAATATGCCCGATACTTCTGGAGTATAATTTTAATAAAATGCGGTGCTACCGGAGAGCACCGGTACTACCGGTTGGGGAACCGGTACTACCGGTAGTACAAAGTTTCTTCAACTTTGCACATCTCGACTTTCTGAGAAAATAGCACGGATACTTCCGGTTTAAAACTCTAATATTTTCGGTACTTCCGGTAGGTCAGGTTGGCTGAAGCAAAGGACTTTTCTATGTGATGTGAGTGCAACGGTGACTCTCCAAATGCTCTAAATATAGACTTGAGCACTTTTAGACCTCGAATTACCAACCTAATTTGTATCCCTCTTGATAGTACGGCGTTTCCTATAACTCAAGTAAAGATAAAAATTAAGGGCACTCTTGAGTAGAAACATCGTCCATCCATATAAAATTTAGGGTGCTTGTATCACCAAATATTGTCATTCAAATCTTTCAATGGACTAACACCTGCATATTCACTTAGATAAAATTATTAGTCCCTAGTTTGATTGTCATTAATTATCCAAAACCCACTTCGGAGGAGAATGCACTTACAAACTACCATGCCAAATCTGTTCCAGCTCCTTGTGCCACGGGCACAGGAGTTGGGCCACAAACGGCGTAGTCCCGCAGTCGCTGCAGCCTGCACAGCACACGCCGCTAACATACCATCACGCCGCCGCTGCACCACCGCACAGATCTACACGTCGACAAACCAGATCCAAACAAGGGGAGGCCAGATCTAGGCAAGTCATGCCGGATCTTGCTACCAGCCTGCAGGCCAACCTCGGGAACACCTCCAGAAGAGAGAGAAGAGGGAGTAAGAGGGGGAGAGAGACCCCGTCGCCGACATCCTTGCCTTGTGCTGGACTGCCGGCGTCAAGCTCCGGCGGCGGCCAGGGTTGGAGGCCTAGTGGAGGGATCGATGGAGGAGTGGAGATGGCACCGCCCAAGTCTCCCTGTCGAGAGCAACGTGGGGGGATCCTTGTGCCAGCCCTTCTCTATGCACAGACACATAAGCTACACCTAATTCCTACTAGGTCGACAGAAAAAATGTGACAAGACAAAAAATTACATGCACGTCTCATACAACGAGAAACATCATGGACACTTGTGAAATGGTAGAAGACCCAATTCGGCATGTCTTGTATGCAGACAAAATTACCCATATTCAATCTATGATAGTTTCTGAAAGGAGACACTGGCCATGTTGCCTCAAATTCAACCAGCCTATCCACATCATCCCAATTAATTTTGCAAAAAAGACCTTCTGTTTAATTAAATTTGCGGTCTGCTCCACCTAGGGACCCCATGAAAAGTGATTGTGGCTTTTTTCTTTCGTTTAGGCCCCTGTAGAACAAAGATCCTTCGCCCGAAGAAGAACGTAGCCTTTTTCATTTACCCCCCTCCCGCCTCCTCCATATATATTAGCCCCCCTTCAACAAAAAAAAGGAAAAAAACCGGCCACTACTCTCCTCTCCTCTCGTCCTGACCTTTCTCGTTGCTTCCTTCGTCTCACCCAGATGCGGGACGGGGCAGGCGTCGGCGGGGGGGCCTGGCGGCCGGCGTGGCTTGCCGGCCGGCGGCGCGAGCTGGCGGCGTGCGCTGGCAGCGCGGGCGGTGCTGGTGCGGCTGCGGCGGCGACGTCGCACTGGCGGCCGTCCACCCCTCTCCCTCTCCCTCTCCCTCTCCCTCTCCCCACGTCTCGATCTGCCCCCAGCACGAACAGGCGAGGCAGCGCGCGACGGGCGGGCGCGGCGCGGCTCCGGCGAGGCTGGCCACCTTCCCTTCCTCCATCTCCGTCTTCACGTCAGCCCCCTTCCCCGAGCAGGTCCCTCGCATGTAAGGTCCGCCGCCGCGTCCTCCGCTTCAGGTGAGTTCCTCTGCTACAGTAACCCTAGGTGAGTTCCTCGCAGCGCGCGACGGCCGCCCGCAATACCAGGGGCCGACACGGGTCAATGGTGCGTGGGGGAGCAGCGGCATCATGCTACGGGCTGCAGTGTCGCCATTGGGATTTATTTTGTTATAAAAATGTGAAAGTGCGAAATTTGACATATTTTGTAAGCAGATGGGCCGTGAGCTCGTGGCCCATGTAGCCTCGTCTTCCCCTCGTCCCCTGCCATTCCCCATTCGTTCGCCGCGATTGTGCTCCCGTCCGGCCGTCGCGATGGAGCAAGGCGGCGACGGCGGCGATGGCAGCGCCGCCAAACGCGCGAGGCTCTCCTGCGGCGATGCCGATTCGGTCGCCGCCGCAGGAGAGGACCGGCTCAGCGCGCTTCCCGACGACATGCTGGTACTCATCCTCCGCCGCCTCGGCACCTGCGGCGCCGTCCAGACCAGCGTCCTCTCCCGCCGCTGGCGCCGCGTCTGGGCGCTTCTCCCTGCGCTCCACTTCGGCTACGCCACGGATCCACGCCAGATCGGCCCCGCCCTCGAGGCTCACGAGGCGGCCCTCCTGCGCCTCTCCGTTAAGACCCGGGATGCGGCCCCCGACTCCGTCTCGGCCTGGCTCCCCGTCGCCGCGCGCCGCCTCTCCGGTCGCCTCTTGTTTCACAACGATGTTGTGGGGGAGAGGGGCGCCCAGGAAGGCGACGAAGAGGAGGCCGCGCTGAGGGGCGCCTTTGAGCTCCCCTGCTTGGATCACGCCACGGAGGTCGGGCTCGACCTAGGATTCCTTGGCCTCGCCGTGCCGCCTGCTGGCGTCTTCGCTCGGCTCACCGGGCTGTTCCTGTCTTCCGTCCGATTCCATGGCCCGGGGTTGCTCGGCGACGCCGTTTCCTGGCCTCGATGCCCGTGCTTGCAGAAGCTTGCCGTCCGTGACACACGGGAGCTGCACAATCTCGCCATCCATTCCGATTCTCTCCAGGAAGTAGAGCTCACTCGTCTGCGCGGCTTGCGGCAGCTCAGCATTGTGGCACCGGTTCTCAAAGAATTGAATGTCGAACGCTGCTTCTTCGACGATCGGAGCCAACCGGTTACCAGCATCACAACCCCGCAGCTGACAACCCTTGAGTGGATGGATCTGTATGATCCAAGCTCTGTCAGTCTGAGCGAGATCGAACATCTCCAATTTCTAAGCCCTCTCTTCTTTCTTGTTTATGGGGATGGCGCACACAATCAGTCTTGTTTGAGTCTCTTGCGGCGTTTCAAGGTCGTTGAAGGCCTTATTCTCACACTGGCATATTTGTGGGTGAGTCCACTTTCTCTCTTATGAATTTCATTGTTGGCATGTTTTCCTCACCTGAGCACGGATAGGAAAACTGGACACCAATATCAATAGAGAATTAGATTATACAATTTTAAGCTTAATGATGCTCGGAGTTAAGTTTTAACACCCCACTTCCTGTATGGTAACAACAATGGTCAGCTTATTAGAACTACTTAAGATGATATGCTGTCTCAATCCAATTGTCATATGTGACTCTTTTTCTTCTTTTTACTTTTGTATATGACTTCCCATGGAGACACAGAACATAGATTTTTGGGGCTATGCAATGGAAGATATGACAATGCTCCCAGATGCCAGAAGTTTGCACCTGAATGTAGTGGCAAACGGTCATGCTTTTGGGGCCAGCGCATTTCATGTTCTCAGGATGTGTTCTGGTATAAGAAGGCTGATGCTGACATTGCTTGATCCTACTGAGGTGAAGGTAAGGCTTTCATTTGTTTATTATCTAATATATGCATTTGTATTCATGGATTACCATGTCCCAATCTGTTAGTGCCCCTAGACATCCATTCCTATATTTTGTTCAAAAGTTTTTCTTCATATCTCCTGATTGTTTTAGGTTTACCAATAACTCTTCCCTTTGGGGTTATGCAATACAATTGAGTTGCATTCTGTATAGCACTAATGACAACACTGTGCTCTATAGTTAAGAGTTTTACCTGAGTGTTCTACTCTTTAGGTTGCAAAATATTTGGTACTTGGTAGGTTTCATAAAAATAATGGGAGGCTTGATCTTGACAATTAGGAGTTAAGAGATAATATTGAGTGTTGGTAAATAAAATACCAGTGGCAGATCTGCAAATGCCCCTAATGAATTACTTGCATTGGATAACCTAAGCCCTGTGGTCTATCAAAAATCTTCTTGAATGTTATTGACGTCATAGTCATGTCTCCTCACAACAATCATATTGCAACAATCTGTTGTCTTCAAAGTAATGTCCAGGAGGAACCCTTTTGCAAATCTTGTGTTATGTTTGATTGCATATTTTGCACTCAGTTCTTCAACTTTCCTGTCTGTTTGACAGTTAAAGTTTGTGTTCCTTGTTCCAGGCACAAACTACATGCCCACCTGATTGCATCTGCGGTGAGCATCAAAACTGGAAAACTGAGCACCTGTTACTGAACCGCCTCCAAGAAGTGGAAATCACTCAGCTGAGAGGATCTGAACATGAAGTTACTTTTGTGAAGCAGCTCTTCATTTGGGCGACAGCCTTAGAAAGGATGAAGATAACTTTAGACGCCTCGGTCACTGAAAGCGTAGCAAAGGAGTTGTGTCAGGTGTTAGGAAGCTTCTCTAGGCCAGAGATACGTATTGAAATTCAGACGTATGAGGGACATGGTCAGGGCGTTGTGTGAAGATTAAGCCATCGGGTTACTGCTTTATCTTTGTAGTTTTTTCTCATTGCTATGTTCAGTATGTACTGCAGTGGTAGAGATCATCAAATGACTCCCAGTGACGCTGTATTGAACATTTTACATTCAGATGCCTTTACTGAAAAGTGGAAATCAATCTCGTTTGGATCATCACTCTAATGACTCTGTAATTGAACGTTTACAAATTACAAGAGTTTTGATGAAGAAGCGCTAGGATGGTCTTTCACGGGCTGTAGCTATTTTTAAATGGTATGTTTTTTTTCCCCTTTCAAACACTAAATCTAAGAGTTCGGTTAATCTAATTTAAATGTTTCAGTAGTAAATTTTTCCAACAGTACAATTTTATCTTTTTGATACAACAACTCAAATTGTTCGTCAGTGTCTTGTGCGAACACCTGTGGGGTGTTAAGAAAAAAAAAACATTTCATACCTTTTTTCAGGGGATAAATAAAATAAGCTTTTCCACTTTGCTGGATGGGTTTGACAGTTTGAGTGAGAGGATAGGCAAATTGCAATGGGCTCACCGCTCAGCCATCTCCTCTCGTGTGCTCACGAAGGAGCCAAGAGGTTCCCACTATTCATTTGAGTGTTGTTTCCCTCAAAAAAGAATTGAGTGTTGTTTTCCTTAGACATATATATTGCCCATATCTTAAAATTAGTATTTTGTTAAATTCTTAGACCTTATTTCTAATAGTTATTTTCTAGACATCATTATTTTACTCACTGTTCCTCTCCCACTTTAGTTTGCACCTTAATCGACCGCCGCTACCACTCGCCACGCTCCATCTCCGCTGAGCCATGTTTCCTATCGTCCCTTGTCGACAACCTCCCCCCCTTGGCTCTCTCCTGTGCCCGCGCAACCTTCCGGCCACTTCCCCTACTTGCATCAGTGCACTTAACACTAGCACAATATTCATACACTGCCTGCACAGCCTCGGTCACCTTGTTGCTCAAAAAAACACCTCAGTCACTTTAATTGCCCGTGTCCTTTCTTAGGTTACGCCATCTGTATTGTCTTTGTGCTTGAGTCCAGGTGTACTATTATGCTTTTCAGTCAATTGGGACGGAGAAAGATGATGATAAGGAGGTGGTCACCAGTTACGATCGGTTCAGAGGGAGGATGAGAATGAAGGATGATGAAAGGAAACGGTCACTGCCAGGTTAGGTCATAGGTGAGTGAGATATGTCAAGGGGTGTTGGGTCTACTGGTTTCCAGCAACACCCCCCAGAGGTCCTGAGTTCGACTCCTGGTGGGAGCGAATTTCAGGCTCTGGGAGTAAAAAAATCCCCTCGCTGGCCTCGCCATCCAAAGCACGTATGAGGGCCGGCCTGTGTCCCCGCAGGGTCCCTTGGCCTCCGTGTATGGAGTGGGGTTGAGGTTCGGGGGTTTTCTAGCGTGGGAAAGCTAGGCTTCTGCTTAATGAAATATGGGCTGGGGTGTCACCCCTCACGCGCTAGTTTTTTTTTTAGGTGAGTGAGATATCGAAAGGCAAGACAAAATGTCAAATTAAGTCTCATGTATAATAAGAAAAGCAGGAGCTTTGATTTGAGGTTAAAGTTGAATTTTAGTCTAGAAGCTTAGACGTGCAAAATTTAAACGAACTCTTAACTAAAATAAGAGACCTAATTTTGTTTCTAGTGGAGATTTGATCGTACTCCTGTTTATAATTCAAAAAATAGTTGGAATTATTTATTGAAAAATTGGTAGTATTTGTGTACATTTGTGTGTGAAACGGCCGTACATTTGTGTGTGAAAATGAAAATGGACAAATGGTCGACGACTTTTCAATGCGTCCGTATGAGTGTACGACACTCGTATCCAATCCCCACCTCTCTGCTCCATGGGGCCGGTCGGTGATGAGGTCGCGCCAGGGCTTGGACACGCACGTGGACCAGCAGAGGTCCTCGACGGGCACGCGCGAGAGGATCTCCACCATCAGCTCATCGTAGAGGCCCGCCACCACCGTCCCCTTTGCGCCGTCCATGCCGTCGGGAGCAGGGAAGGGACGCGCCGCAATCTGCGAGTTGGGAAGGTGAGGTTAGGGGTGGATGTGTGCGGGAGACAGGGAGTGGGAAATGCGGCGAACGAGGAACGTACAGGCTGCCGGAGAGGCGGCGCTGATTAGCGGCGGCGACTCAGATAGGGGGATTTTAGGGGAACCTCGCCGACTCACTTGTCCCGGCAGCCGAGGCACGCAGCTCGTTGATGGTGGTTAGGGTTTCGCCGCCGGCAGCCTCGACCCGCTGAAGAATCGCCCGGCGGTTGAAGAGGCTCGCGCCTCGCCGTATAAGGCTCCGGGGGAAGAGACGAGACAGGCAGAGCCGGACCGCCACGCGCGTCTGATGGCGGACCAGGAGCGGAGGGACGCGGAAACGGGAAGCGATGCCGCGGCCGCAGCGGTGGCGTCGCACGCCAGCAGCATGCGTTCGCACCGCATCAGGACGATGGACTATGCCGCAGCCGCCACTAACGCGCTGGCGTCGGCGCCAGCGCCGGTACCGTCGGGCACCGATCACGCCCACCACCCGCACCCGTTCGCTGGCTACTCCCCTAGCGACGCCTATCACCAACGAGCCCCGGCCACGTACCCCTCTGCAGCGGCCGTCGCCTCGTCATCATACTACTACCCCGTCCCTGCCGCCGTGCCGTCCACCGCCGTGCAGTATGACCCCTACTTGTGTTACCAGCACTACAATCCCCTGGAGGGAGGAGGCGCCACTGGGGCTGGCCTGGTGGGCTACTACGTACTTCACCGACGGCGAGGCGTCACAGCAGGCCGCGGTTACATCGACGACGCAGGCTGTTCCGGCCGCGTATAGGCGTGCCAAACCGAGTATCTACATCCAAACATAGCTTTAGTGTTTCAACTACGCCCCCATCGTCATTCCGGGCACCATGATTTTCTTGGTTAGCTTGAACTGCATCCCAAGTGTTATATGCACTCTTGCTATAGAGGAAGAAGACAAAAAGTCATGGTCTTTGGCGAGGGCTCAACGGTTATCGATCTTGGATGCCCTCGCTCAAGGTGGTTAGCACCTTGTTTGTTTGTTTTGGGTCGTGCTTTGTGTGTCATAGCCAAGTTAGCTTTCTAGCAGCAGCAGCTGCTGCTGAAGAGTGTGTGTTATGTGTTGTTAGAACCTATTTTTTATTATCTTCTTAATATAATGAAGTGCAGCTCTTCTATGTTTTAGAAAAAAAAACAGCATAGGGTCAACTCGATGATGTACATATTTGCAATATATATCAAGCCGATCTCGGGCCGGACCAGAAAAGCGGCCGGGTTCAGTGTCACGTCGATGACCTAATGCACGAGTTGGCAAGCTAGCACGGGGATGACCTGCGGCGGCGACGGCGACGGCGACGGTGAGGTCGCCGCCAAGCAAATCCAATCCCCACCGTCCCGCTCCATGGGGCCCAGCTGCTGCGGCGGCGACGGTGAGGTCTCCGCCAAGCGTGCCGAGCTCCGGTCTGGCTCCTCCGCCGGCGCCAGTAGCGAGGACCGCCTCAGCGCGCTCCCCGACGACATCCTGGTACTCATCCTCTGCCGCCTCAACACCGCCGCCGCCGCGCGGACCAGCGTCCTCTCCCGCCGCTGGCGCCGCGTCTGGGCCCTCCTCCCAGAGCTCTCCTTCGTCTGCGTCCCAGATCCCCGCCAGATCCGCCCCGTCCTCGAGGCTCACGAGGCGGCCCTCCTGCAACTCGCCGTCGTGACCCGGGACGCGGCCCCCGACTCCGTCTCGGCCTGGCTCGCCGTAGCCGCGCGCCGCTTCTCCGGCCGCCTCTTGTTTCACAACAATGCTGCGGGGGAGAGGAGTGCTCAGGAAGGCGACGACGAGGATGCCGCGCAGAGGGGCGCCTTTGAGCTCCCCTGCCTGGAGCGCGCCACCGATGTCTCGCTTTACCTAGGATTCCTTGGCCTCGCCGTGCCGCCTGCCGGAGTCTTCGCTCGGCTCACCAGGTTGTGCCTGGATCGCGTTTGGCTCTACGGCCCAGGGGATCTCGGTGACGCCGTTTCCTGGCCGCGATGCCCGTGCTTGCAGGAGCTTGATGTCAGTGACGCCAGGGGGCTGGACAACCTCACCATCCATTCCGATTCTCTCCGTCTAGTGGAGCTCAGTAATGTGCAAGGCCTGCGGCAGCTCAACATTGTGGCGCCGGCTCTTGAGGAGTTAAAAGTTACAAACTGTTTCTGCGACAATGGGAGCCAACCGGTTGCCAGCATCACAGCGCCTCAGCTGGCAACCCTTACGTGGATGGATCCATATGATCCAAGCTCTGTCCATCTTGGCGAGACGAAACGTCTTCGATTACTGAGGCCTTTCTTCTTTCTTGTTTATGGGGATAAGGATGAGGATGACAACTCTACATATAACCAATCTTGTTTAAGTCTCTTGCGGCGTTTCGAGGTCGTCGAATGTCTTATACTCGCACTGGCCTATGAGCGGGTAAGTCCAGTACCTCTCTTACACGAATTTTCAGTGCGTTAAAGTTTTCCTTGTTGCTTGTGCACGGATTTGAAAACTAAGGCATAAATGCAATCAGAGCTGTGTCGGTAGGCATCGATGCAATTGACACCAGCACAATGTTCTTACATGGACAAGGACCATAAAATTAAGTAGGCATACTACATGAGCATAAGATTAAGTAGGCATACTATATTTATAAGTCTTACACCAGCACAATGTTCTTACATGGACAAGAATTTGTAGCTTCACTTGAAGTCAAGCATGCTTGGTTGGATGTTTGTCGAACAAAATTGTTGCGACCTGGTGATATACAACTTGCTTAAGGTGATATACAAATTGTTGTTGAACAAAATTTATGTTGGTAGAGAACTAACTATGCAATTTAATTCTTCATGCTCACAGTTAAGTAATATTAACCACTTCCTCTGCTTGGTAACAATAATGGTCACTTTATTAGAACTACTTAAGATGAGATGCTTCTTTGTTTTGGTGACTTCCCATGGACTACTTAAGATGAGATTCTTCATGCTCGCAGTTAAGTTATATTATCTCTTTGCAAATGTCGTATATGACCCTTCTTTGTTTTGGTGACTTCCCATGGACAAGCAGGACATAATGACTATGACTATATGATGGCAGATATGACAATGCTACCGGACATCATGATTTTGGAGCTGCATGTATTGGCAAACGGACATGCTTTTGGGGCCAGTGCATTTCATGTTCTCAGGATGTGTTCTAGTATAAAAAAGCCGATGCTGTCATTTCTTCGTTCTACTGAGGTGGAGGTAAGGCTATCATTTGTTTTTGTTGGCTCGCCATGGCTTTGTTTGTTAGTGCCCCTAGGCATTCGTTCTATATTTTATCCGGAAGTTATGGCTCAATAATGTATGTATTTACGCGTACACATAGCTTGTGTGATTATTCACTACTATGGCAGATTTTTCTGCATTTGTACCTATACCTCTTCCCTTTGGGGCTCTGCAATATAATTGAGTTGCATTCTATAACACTAATGCCAGCACTGGGCTCTACAGTTTACGGTTTTGGCTGAGTGTTCTACTATTTATGTTTCAATATATTTGTTTTTATTGAATTATTGTCTGTCTGTCTGTCAGTGTTTCACAAAAAATCTTCTTGAGCATTATTGACATCATAATCATGTTGCTATACCACTTTCTCTTAGCTAACAACAGTCACATTGCTTGAAATCTGTTGGCTTCAATGCAATGTCTGACGAATCCATTTGCAAATCTTGTCCTGCCTTTGATTGCAGAGACCACTGTTCCAATTTCATGTCTATTTAATCCATCCAACAATATGCTTATATTGACAACATAAAATTAAGTACTGAAGAAATACCATATTTAATCCTTTTTCATATTCGAATTAAGGAAAAACAGTAGCTTCACTTCAAGTATGGCATGCCTGGTTGGCTATTTGTCCTACACAAAATGTGAGGATATATGACTTGCCTGGGACTAATTTTGCTAGCTTAGAACTAGCCATGCAATTTTATTCATGCTGGCAGTTATTATAGAAACCACTTCCTGCATGGTAACAGCAATGGCCACCTTGTTAGAACTACTTAAGATGAGATGCTGTTGTGGGTTTCCAATTGTTATATATGACCCTGTTTTTCTTTTTTTTTTTTTTGTGACTTTCCATGGCCACCTAGTATGATAGATTTTCAGCATTTGTACATATACCTCCCATTCTAGTATGCAATGCAATTGAGATGCATTCTGTAACACTAACAACAATACTGTGCTCTATAGTAACTGAATAGTTACACTGGAATTTGATCTTGACAATCAGGGGTTAGGAGATATTAGTGAGTACTGGTACATAAAAAAGCTGTTACAAATTTGCAAAGGCCCCCAATTTGTAAAAGGTTCCATATTTCCATTGGACTAACATAAGCCCTGTGGTCAGTAAAAATCAAAATCTCGTGAACATTTTTGACATCATATAGTCATGTCTGCAGTACTACTCTATCTTTTGGTCAAAACAGTCATATTTTTGCAATCTGTTGGCTTCAAAGTGATATCCAGGATGAGTCCTTTTGCAGATCTTGTCTTCCTTGATTTGCATATTTGGGCAATCAGACAGTTTTTGGAATTTCCTGTCTGTCTGTTCCACCCTGCAATATCGGTTAATCTCACCATTATAGTTTAATGTGTTTCTTTTTCCAGGCACAAACTACATGCCCACCTGGTTGCATTTGCAGTGAGCACGAAAACTGGGAAACCGAGCACCTGTTGTTGAATCGCCTCAAAGAAGTAGAAGTCACTCGGATGAGAGGATCTAAACATGAAGTTACTTTTGTGAAGCAGCTGTTCAATTGGGCGACATCCTTAGAAAAGATGAGGGTAGTTTTCGACAAGTCGGTTACTGAAAGCGTGGCCAAGGAGTTGTCCCAGGCGCTGAGCCAGGCCAGGAATACACATGGAAATCTGCATGCATATGGAGGACTTTTGATCCTAAAGATGATGAATGTACCTGAAGACTAAGGCACCGGTGTTGTCGCGTTGTCTCTGTAGGTTTGCTCTTTCGTGTGTACGAACTTCTCATTTGCTGGCATGCTGAGGAGTGAGGAGGGGAGGTTAAGACAAATCTTGTTTAGATCATCAGTACAATGACTCTGTAATGCACATTTACAAGCCTTTTTATGAAGAATGACCAGGTCGCCAGGATGATCTTTCATCAATCACCATAAAGCGCCTAATTAGGCTGTTGCAGTAGCAAATTTTCCCGGCAGTAAAGATTTACTGTGTAACCTAATGTAGTTTTTTTTTATTGCCTCAACCTTTAGGCACAAGCTGGAGTATCTGAACTCACACACTAACTCACACCACACACACGCACCCAACTCACACACACCCTAGTGCGCAAGCTAGACCTATCACCTGTACCCAAGGTTCTAGAATACGGCTGAGAGATATAACGGTTATGACGTATCCGTGCGGGCAACGAGACCTACCACCTGTACCCTAGGTTCTAGAACACGGCTGAGAGATATGACGGTTATGACGTATCCGTGCGAGGCAACGAAATTTATTAAGGAACTACTGTTTCTAGGTGAGAAAACACGATCCCTGTTATGACGTATCCGTGCGAGGCAACGAAATTTATTAAGGAACTACTGTTTCTAGGTGAGAAAACACGATCGATCCCAGGGATCGAACCCGCGTCCGGCCGTCCGTCAACGCGAGGACGTACCGCACGAGCTAACGCTCGGCCTCAACCTAATGCTCAACCTAATGTAGTTTTTATTTGCGCAGGAACGATAAATTTTCCTTCTTTTTTTTCTCTCTCACTTTGTTCATGAATGGGTTTGATGCCTCAGCTTGGAAACGGGCTGGGCCAGAAACATGGTCAGATGCCTGAGCTTGGAAAGACAGATTGGGCCAGAAACATGGGCCCAAAAAAGCCGATGTATTACTGGACGTCCTGCCCTGCCCGCTGGTGATCATCGCAGAGCACCACGCCACCGGCCGCCACACTGCGCCGCGCCGCCATGGGGATCCTCAGGAGAGCCGAGAAAAGGAGAGCGAGAGCAAGAGAGGTTGACCGGATCAGCAGCCTCCCCGAAGATGTCCTCGGCGACATCGTCTCCCTCCTCCCCACCAAAGACGGCGCCCGCATGCAGGTGCTCTCCTCCCGGTGGTGCCACCTCTGGCGCTCCACTCCTCTCAACCTCGACCTCCACGATGATGATCTAATTGGCCCCAAAGTCCCTGGCCCCTGCCGTCGCTTCGTCGTGCCTTCCCGCTACGACAGCTACAATTATCCCACCACAGCGACCCTGGATGGCTGGTTCCGCTCCCCCACTCTCCAAAACCTCCAGGAGCTCTTGTTCTACCACCACCCTCGGCTTCCGCTGCCACCGTCAGTACGCCGATTCTCGTCGACGCTCCGTGTCGCTAGCTTCGGTGGTTGTATTTTCCCAGATGGAAACAATGGCGGCGGGCCGTTGCTCTTGCCAGTTCTCGAGAGCCTGACCCTCTCCGACGTCAGCATCTCGCAGAGCTCTATGCATGTGTTGCTCGCCGGCTGCCCCGCCCTACAGAGCTTGGCGCTAATTGGCACCAACTACGTCTCCTCTCCTTTGCAAATCGTGTCTCCTAGCCTCCGAAGCATCAGGGTGTCTTCTGATTGGAGAAGATTCGAGCTCGTCATTGAGGACACACCATGTCTAGAAACAATATAGTGTTCAAAACATGTTTATAATATGAACATCTCCACCAAGTTTGGCGATTTTGGGGGAACTTTGTGACAACACTCCTAGCCTTCAGTTTGGCAGCACGGTTCTTCAGGTATGGACATCTTTAATTCTCACTTTCACCAGCCAGGGATCCAATTAAGTCACTTCACTAGATCATGATGTGTTAATTTATACTATCAAAACAAATGATGTGCTAATTCTATGCTTATCAATTCAGGGAATGACTGTTGCTAGCACGGCGGCTGCGGTACATAGTGTGGAGGTTCTATCTTTATCTGGTGTCAAGCTCTGTTTGGATGCTGCTATTAACTTACTGAAGTGCTCCCCCCACTTAGAGAAGTTTCACATCAAGGTGACTCCCTGCAACACCATGACCAAAGTGTGCATGGATCTGCAATATATTTGATCATTTACTACCTATAATATCGATGCTTCTTTTAAAGCTAGGTTGACAAGGGACACTTTGCTTTTTTTTTTTTTCAGGCAACAAGTGCCTCTGTGCAGAATGATTGGTATCAAACGAACCCAGAACGTATTGACGCCCTTAACATCCATGTTAGGAAAATTGTGCTGGAAAACTATCAAGGAAGCAAATCACATGTCGACTTTGTCAACTTCTTTTTATCGAATGCGAGAGCGTTGGAGTTAGTCGAGTTAGGAGTTAGAAACATTACTACCAACAAGTGGATTGCAACACAACATATCCTGCTCAGCATACATAGTGCTTCGAGGGATCCACACGTCACTTTTGTTTCCTATAAGAAAACCATGAAAAGATCAAGGTTTCATTAGTAGGTCTAATGACATCAATTAATACATTTGGTTTTTAGCTTGGATGAATTCTATGTGAGGTTATTAGTCATTTTGTCGTGTATTTCGCATTTATTATCTCTTCTCTCAAATACTAAAATTTATCTACTGATTTTGTGGTGATGCTATATGTCCTTTTAAATAGAGAAGGCTCTTGAGACGTCCTTTGGCATTTTTCTAGCTGGTTGTTATTGCGATGATGGCAATTAGTGTATAGCCCCATCAAAAATATATTTCTCTCCTCACTAAATGAAAACCTCTTTTGTAAAGCCACGACGGCCATGCCAATATATTATATTTACTGGAAGCAAATCCCACATGTTTCTCTGCATTCTTCTTAGGCTTAGGCGCTTTGCCTCTCCCTACACCTTTTCTTTTGTAGGTTTCGCCTTGGTATCTCCCTACAGTTGTTCTTTTGTAGGTTTTATCTTGGTATACATACTAGAGTTCTTAAGAACATCAGGATACCAAAAGATTTAAAAAAAACATTTTTATAATATTTTTTATAAAAAATTGACAGCAGAATGTTAAGCATTATTTTTCAGAAGTTGAAAACGCTTACCCAAATCTAGTGGGGCTTGAATTTTGGTTGGATAAGCTATACTTGTTTACTTCTGATGTCTGTCTAATTTTACTGACAATCACAATCTCATAAGCATAAACATGTAATTAAAAACCATAGCTTGTACATATTTATAAATCTTTCATCAACATTCCATTGAGGAGAAGATCACTGGACACCTTCAACATTGAGCCAGTGGTATTTCTTATCCGCAGGAAAGCTACAATGGAAAAAAAAAACTGACATCATCACCATCAAAGAATAGTGCAGTTCATATGAGTTCTCGCTACAACAAAACACTGACCTATCAATCTTGATTTTTAGCTATATATATAAGTAGTTCAGTACTTATACTGGTTTGTTCTATCAATTTTGATTAACCTTACTGTATTTTTTGTTGCTCAAAAAAAAACCTTACTGTATTTTTTTTATTCTTGCAGGAACAAATAAATTCTCTATTTTTTAAACTTTGTATTTTTTTGGAACATCGGCCCCACAAGACAAACAGACTGGGCCAGAAACATGGGCCCATAAAAGCAGATGTAGCCTGCCCATTGGTGATCATCGCCGTGCACGACTCCGCGAAACCCCGAATCCACGCCACGCGCCCACTGCCACCGGCCACAGTACCGTGCGCCGCCATGGGTGTCGTCACAAGGGCCAAGAAAAGGAGAGCGAGAGAGGTCGACCAGATCAGCGGCCTCCCCGACGGCGTTCTCGGCCACAGCAATCGATCGACGCCTACAATTCACGATCCTCCACTCCACCAGCCACCACGCCGTGCCGCCATGGGGATGGTCACCACCAGAGCCAAGAAGCGGAGGCTAGAAGAGGAAGATGAGCTCCTCGTTGACCGGATCAGCAGCCTCCCCGACGGCGTCCTCGGCGACATCGTGTCCCTTCTCCCCACCAAAGCCAGCGCCCGCAGGCATATCCTCTCCTCCCGGTGGCGCCACCTATGGCGCTCCGCTCCCCTCAACCTCGACCTAGGCCGCGCAATTGACCACGCCGTCCTTGCCAGCGACATCTCCCGCATCCTCTGTGCGCACCCTGGCCCCGGCCGCCGCCTCGTCGTGCCTTGCAGCAACAACATCTCTGATGTTCCAACCAGGGTGACCCTGGACGGCTGGTTCCGCTCCCCCGCTCTCGACGACCTCCAAGAGCTCAGGTTCCAGTGCTATCCTCAGCTTCTGCCACCGCCATCAATAGGCCGTTTCTCGTCGACGCTCCGCGTGGCTAACTTCCATGCCTGTGCTCTCCCAGATGGAAACAATGGCGGCGCGGCGCTGCTCTTGCCGGTTCTTGAGAGTCTGACACTCTCTAACATCACCATCTCAGAGAGCTCTCTGCATACATTGCTAGCCGGCTGCCCTATCCTGCAGAGTTTGGTGCTCATTGACACCTATGGCTTCCCTCTACTGCAAATCTTGTCCCCTAGCCTTAGAAGCATTAGCGTGGCTTCTTATTGGAGAAGTCTCGTGTCACCTCATGAGCTCGTCATCGAGGATGCACCGTGCCTAGAAACACTACAATGTTCACCAAGGATGGATATGAACATCTGGGTAATCTCCGCGCCGAAGTTGGCGGTTTTGGGAGAACTGTGTGACCATGCACCTAGGCTTCAATTTGGCACCGCAGTTCTTCAGGTATGGGCACCATTAACTCCCACTTTTACCAGACTACACAAATCACAAGGGAATAAGGCATCCAATTAAGTCCCTTAGCTTGCTCATGATGTGCTAATTATGCGATTATGAACTCAGGGATCGACTGCTGTTAGCATGGCGGTTGTGGTACACAGTTTGAGGGTTCTATCTTTATTTGGTGTGAAACTTTGTTTGCCTCTAGTTATTAACTTACTGAAGTTTTTTCCCCAATTAGAGAAGTTATACATCAAGGTTGACTCCCAGCACCATGACCAAATTGTGCATATTTACTATTTATATAGGAGGACTGTTTTAAAGCTAGATTGACCAATGACACTATATCTCTGTTCACTTCACTTTTCAGGCGGCAAGTGTTTGTGAGGAAAATTCTTGGTATCAAACGGACCCAGAAATTATTGCCAGCCTTAACATCCGTTTTGAGGAAAATTGTGCTGGAAATCTATCAAGGAAGCAAATCACAGGTCGACTTGGTCAACTTCTTTTTATCAAATGCGACAGCGCTAGAGTCAGTCGAGTTACAAGTTAGAAACACTATAACCGACAAGTGGATCGTAACACAACAAAGGCTACTCCATATAAATAGTGCTTCGAGGGATGCACTAGTCGATTTTGTACCCCATAAAAAAACAGAGTGTGCCTCAAGGGATGCATGGGTCAGCACATGACCTTTGGTTTATAGGTGGGATGAATATTCAATGACATCGATAAAGACATTTTGGTTTATAGGTGGGATTAATATTCAATGAGGTTAGTCATTTTGCCGTGTTTGGCATTTGTTATCTCTGGTCTATCAACAGTTTTTGAGATGTCCATTGTTATTTTTACAACCGGATGTGATTGCAATGATTGAAAATTGTATCTACCTCCAGCAAAAAATGTATTTTGGTTTCCTCACAAAAATCAAAACCTCTTTTGTAAAGCCATAACAGCCATGCCGATATATTATATTTTTATGTCAAAGCCAGTTTTGTTCCACTGCAAGCGCTTGAAATTTGGAGTTAATCTATGTGAACATATTTGATTTTGTATTTATATTTTACTGGAAGCAAATCTCATGTTTATATATTCTCCTTGGACTCTATCTCTCCCTGCAGCCATTTTTTTTGTAGGCTTGGTCTTGGTATAAATATAGAGTGGTTGTAAGAACATCAACATGCTAAAGATCCTTCATATATATTTAAAATTCTGTACATTTCTTTTTTTAAAAAAAACTGACACCAGAAAACTTAAGTGAACATGAATGTATCATAACAATTCATTCATTTGTTATGCATGCGATGAATGGATGAGATATCATACTTCTTTAAGTTTTTATAAGCTGTGATGACTCTTGTTAAGGTTTATTGGGCTTGTATGTAAGCACTCTCTCCATTCACAAAATAATGTAATTATGGAAAGCATGTCAGTCAAGCTAGCTCAACTTTACTTAATTTTATAGTAAATATTATATTTATAACGAAATAAACATACTATGAAAATATGGTCTATAACAAATCTAATGATACTAATTTTGTCCAGCGACATCAGGATCACTGAACTGTGTTTCTTTGTTGTGCGTCCACCAAGTTGTATGTCTACCGCGTTTTGTCTCATTCCACTAGCCATTGCCGTACCTGAAAACAAAATAAGTTGGCATGGTGCTTCAGAGTGAGCTTTATTTGTCAATGGTGCCAGACAAAAGAGAATTAATGAACACGCTACATCCTACAACCCAGAAGTCATATCCATCGGGATGCTACACCTGCAGCTTATCCCCCGTGTTCTGAACATGACCTCGACGAACTCGTGCAAGTTGGAGGTGGTGCCCGCGTAGTGTGCAGCGTGGCTAGGGCCGTGAGCAAGGTTGGTGGCAGTAAAGCACGTGTACGCCGTGACGAAGGCATAGTCGAGCGGCGATTGGTCCAGAGTGTGACGAGAAACGTGAGTGACTTGCCAGTGTGGACGTCGAGGGAGTCGTAGACATTATGCATAGCGTGGGGAGCGGCGGCGCGATGCCCCCAGGCGGCCGGATCCCCCAGTCCTCACCGACGCCCCCGGCGGCGGCAACTGCTCACCGTCGGGTAGGAGGGAGAAGAGGGAGGAGGTCAGCCACCGGACGGTAGGGATCGGGGCACGGGGGTTGCCGCGTTGTCATGGTAGTTTTCCTCTTGGTATGTACCAACTTCTCATTTCATGGCACGCTGAGGAGTGGAGGTCAAGACAATCTTGGGTAGATCATCAGTACAATGGACTTTGTAATGCACATTTACAAGCCTTTTATGAAGAATGGCCAGGATGATCTTTCTTGTATCATGATGAAGCTAATTACGCTGTTGCAGTAGCAAATTTTCCTGGCAGTAAAGATTTATGTGTAACCTAATTGTATTTTTTATGTGCTCCATAATTTTTTTTCCCACTTCGGTCCATTTGTTTTTATTTTTAGCAATTTCCCACTCCGTTCATGTTTTTTCTTTAAAAAAAGTAAGAAAAACACTTCGTTCATGAGTGGGTTTATTAAATAATAGGGATTGGAACATCATCAGGCTTAAAAACGGGCTCGGCCAGAAACACGGTCAGATACACTTGGAGAAACAGATTGGCCAAGAAACATGGGCCCAAAAAAGCAGATGTATAACTGGACTGCAAGAGGGAATATGCAGCCTAGGCTCGTGATCATCCCAGTGCACCACGCCGCGAAATCACCAATTCCGCATCGCCATCTGCCGCAAGATGAACTCAAAAAAAAATTGTCAACTACAATATTTTATAACTTTTCGACATCTGTAAACCTTATTTTGGATGTTTTTCCATCCGAGGTCATTTAAAAAATTTATATTTTAAATTTTTAAAATTCAAACGTAGTTTAACATGGCAAGATGAACTCAAATAAAAAAGTTTTCAACTATAATATTTCATAATTTCTCAAGATTTACAAACTTTGTTTTGGGTGATTGGTCATTTGATCATTCAAAGTTTAGAATTCAAACGTAGTTCACAAATCATATATCTCCTCTTGTAGTTTTATAAACTTTAGGGAGACATGTAAGATTTATAAACAAATTTATTTTCACTTTGTCAAACGAAAAAATGAACAAAATAAACTTTGTAGACCTTGATGAGTTAAACAACTTTTTAGTTGAAAACTTTTTCATTTGAATTCGTTTAAGACTTCAAAATTTGATTTGAAATTTTCTTTGCCTAGTGCATTTTTTTACACTCGGCAAAGACCTTCTTTGTCGAGTGCCAAAGAAAGGCACTCGACAAAGAAGTCTCTTTGTCAAGTGCCAAAGAAAACACTCGGCAAAGAATTCTTTGCCGAGTGTTTTTTCTGGCACTCGGCAAAGAGGCTTCTTTGCGGAGTGCCTTTTCCTTGCCGAGTGTTTTTTTTGGCACTCGACAAAGAAGCCTCTTACCGAGTGCCCCGAAAAAAAACACTCGGCAAAAAAAACACTCAACAAATTACGATTTTCCGGTAGTGGATCCTCTCCTCCCGGTGGCGCCACCAATGGCGCCATCTTGCTATGAATACTATAGTGCTTATAGGAACATCAAGATGCTAGCTGATCCTTCAAAAAAAATTTGAATAAGCATTATTATTCAGAAGTTGTTATGCATGCTAGGAATGAATAAGATATATCGTATGATCCCGCCTAAGTTTCTAGACTTTGATGATTGTTGTCAAGGTTAATTGGGCTTGTATGTAAGACCTGTTCAACTCACAATGGAAGTGAAGAATGGATTTGAATTGAGAATATACTCTCAACCGATACATCATTTCTAGTTTGGTTCAGCATTTTGGGTCTTCAGTTTTGGCTGCATAGGCTGAAACTTGCTTACTAATGATGTCTCTGTTTTTATTGACAATCACAATCTCATGAGCATAAACATCTAAATAAAAAAACTATAGCTTGTACATAGTTATGAGTCTTTCATCAATAATGCATTGAAAATATCATTGGACAACTTCAACATCCAGCAGCCTGAGGTATTTCTTATCCACAGCAAAACTACAAGGAACAAAAACCACTGACATCATCACCATCAAAGAATAGTGCAGTTCATACTTCATATGAGTTCTCGCTACAACAAAACAATTTGTGACCTATCAATCTTGATTTTTCAGCTATATATATAATATAAGTAGTACTTAGTATGGCTTATTCTACTCGGCAAGGTACTGCCAATCCCAGATTGTCGACCTGAGGTTCCAAATCCTCTGGTTGTCCAGCGACACCAGGATCGTCGACCAAGTTTATGTCTCCCGCTGCGTCTCATTCCACTGCCCATCGCACTACCTGAAAGCAAAATCCGTCGAGAAGTCTGCAATGGTGTTTGTTTCAGAGTGAGCTCTGTTCGTCAGACCTCAACGGTGTCAGACACAAGAGAAGTGAAGAAACAGAGCCCATCCTATCCGTCGAGGCGCCACGACTGCAGCTCGTCCTCGGTGTTCTGGCACTTCCCCTGGGCCGACCACCCGTTTGGGTACAACTGATGCCTGCATTACAGTTTCCATTGTTCAGTTTCAATATTTCAGCAATGTTCAGAGTAGTTCAGAGCTTGTTCGTTCTTGATTGAGGAATGTACTTTGAAGTTGATCTTACAAGTACAGTTTAATGTGTTTCCTGATCCAAGCACAAAACTACATGCCCACCGGCCACCGGGTTGCATAATTGGCCAGGATGACGTTTCTTCTTGTTTGGCCGCGATGATGTTTCTTTTTTTTTCGACACGAGGACCCTTCCCCATTTTCATTCATGCAAACGAAAATACATTGTTTAGAGTTCAACAGAGAAGTAAAGCATAAGAACAGTACAGTTATTACGGGATACATCTCACACGAAGTTCAAATTTAGCTAAACGTGAGAGCTGCTCTAGAACGAGCAGCACGGCATAGGTCGTGGTCGAGGTGAGACTCCAGTCACTCCTGCAGAAGCATTTTAGCTGTTCTGATCTTGGCCTTGGTTGGAATCGCCCGTGCCTTGGATCTCCTCCTTCTTCTTCTTGGCCACCAAAGAAGTTGCAGTCTCCAGCATGGTGCTGATTCCGCTCCTGAGGGCCTTCTTGTCATCATCATCATAAAGTCCTGCCCAGTAACCCATGAGCGCACATACATAACGCATGATATTAGCAGGATCCGTTATCATTTTGTTTTCAAAACAAACAGCATTACGCGTTTTCCAGATCGCCCAACATACAGCCGCTATACCAGTAGTATAAAATTTGGAACCTAATGGTATCCATTTGTGACACCAATCCCATCACTGCTTGATACTGGTTGGAATGTTATTGACACCAAAGGCATAGGCTACAATGGCCCATACAGCTCTGGCAGTGGAGCACAAGAAGAATAAGTGATTGATAGTTTCATGTTCATCACAGAAATAGCATGAGGGTGATCCTGACCATTTTCTCTTGATAAGATTATCTTTGGTTAGCAAAGCATTATTTAGCATAAGCCATAAAAAGATCTTTACCTTGGCTGGGATCTTGCCCTTCCAAATCATTTTGTGATATATCCAAGCATCATTCTTAGTCATAGCCTCATACATAGATTTGACAGAGAATTTACTATTCTTCCCAAACCTCCAGCTAACACTGTCAGGTTCATCTGTTAACTCTAAATCTATTAATTTTTTAAGAATGTTCCCATACTATTCTGAGGTCTTCCACCAGCCATCTAGTGAAGGTTATCTCATTAGGAGCCACCTTAGCCTAATAGACAGAAATATTAGGTTGCTCACATATTTTGAACAGATTGGGGAACAGGGCATCCAAAGGCTTATCATACATCCAAGTAGCCTGATGACGTTTCTTCTTTTTCACTATATAAACAAAGCGCCTATTGGACTGTTGGAGTAGCAAAAGTTTTACTGTTCTGATTAACCTAATTGTATGTTTTCTATTATTACAGGAACAGATAAATTCTATTTTTTTCACTTTGTTGAATGGGTTCGAAACATCAGACCCCAAAAAATTAGACTAGGCCAGGAACATGGGCCCAGAAAAAGAAGATGTATGTCTGCCTGCAGGTTGGTGATCATCGCCGTGCCCGTGCACAACTCCGCGCCCCATCGAATCCGGCTGCCGTACCGCGCGCCGCCATGGGTGTCCTCACGAGAGCCGAGAAAAGGAAAGCGAGAGAGTGAAACGACCTCGATTTTCACAAAGTGAAATCCATAGAGTCGAAGTGTAACATGACCATTTAAATCACATTACCCGATAACAGTTGAATATCATCATCCATACATCGAATAGAAGAGTGCAATAGAGGGGATTACAATAACTTATTACATCACTACTTAGCGGAATCAGAGTTCATACAACATAAAATTAAAAGCTTGAAGGTGCAGAAGCTATCATCACCGATCCAACTTGAGCGTAGGTACGAAACCCTCAATCGCTGTACTCCCTAGATGAGTACTCACTCCTTGAACCTGAAACCAAATTTTCAGTACGATATATACTGGCCACTCCCACCCTATGCATTGCTTCATGGAAATTAGATGCAAAACATGGATATAAATAAAGGAACCTATAAAGGCTGGGATTTCCTATGCAGCAATCAAGTATATAAGTAATTAATAAGCAAGTTTTATACACATTCTCATACCCACAACATCCATCACCACCCATCTCTGAAACACCATCCCATATCCTACAACATCATCTCAGACTTGTGTCGACAAGCCAACTCCCTCTCAGCTTGCCTCAGCAGCCCGCAGCCCACAACCTAGCTCACGGTCGGAAATCATACTAGGGGAAAGATAGAGCACTCCACTCACTAGTCCAGTGCAAGCCGAACACAGGAAAGGTCCATAGCCGAACAAGTCGGCATATGTATCGATCGATCAACCATACACTCTGCAGAGGTTTCACTAATCCACTAGATAACCATCATCGGTGTTGATCACCACCTAGGCAGATTCTGGGTGCCTGCTGCCATAGAACGATGCCATCCTACCTCTCAGCCCTGGAACACCCTTAGAGTGGCTGATACTGTGAAGAGTCTATCTCATGATCCCATTCCTACAGAGCATCATGACCATCTCGAAAGGGTGTGAGACATCATCATGCTCCTACCTCCCTGACACATGCTCGCCTGATAGTAATGGCATCGATCTACCCAGCGGTTCAGCCATCTCCCCCCCCCATGGGAAGTGAGTGAAAAGTAATAGATTCCTATGATCCGATTACCAGCGCAACAGTTCCTAAGTGTGACTAAGCCAAGATGTCTTCTCCAGGGTTGTTCTTTAGCGTGCTACCACGACACCTTTGTCTTGGGTTCTACCCCTTAGAGGCTCACACCCGAAGACCACCATCATATCATAGTTAGTCTGCCACAGACTGCTATTCATGGAAATATTCAGACACATTCCCTGGCAAGACTCGCTCCAAAATCTCGTCGTAGATCCTGGCGCGATCGACTCAACCCTCACCCTACTCCCTGCCGTAAGCTCCACCCCAAACCCAGATACAGCATCATCAGCTCACAAGCTCATCTGACCCATCAACACACACACCTCCGACCTGGCACCCTCCAGGCCTTCCCAGGGTTCATCATGTCGTATCAAAATGTAAGCGAGTGAAGTATATATATATATAAATATAGCAGATAAGCAAGTGGCTAACATAACAGTGGGTAAGCAGGTGATAGGTTACAACAAGGTAAGGCTCAAGTAGTAATCTACCATGCATACCTAGCACAGGCGATCCATTATATAGCAACAAAAATTAAAGCACTAGCCCTACTCCATTTGCCATGCGTAATGGGATCTACGAGGTTGGGTGAGAGGTGGCACCTTCACTGACGTAGCTATTGGACTTCTCCTGGTACTCACTGTTGTCATACCTGTCCTCGCTCGACCCTGTAACCGAGAATTAATGGTCGCAGAAGCGACCCCTATAGATTAGCATAAAGAACAAATACCAAATAAAAGATCTAACTGCACTCAAACATAGCAAAAATAGGTAGAGCTCGATTTATAGAAAATTTGGATATGTGGATCATAATTTTCTGAGCTCGTATGATTTAGTTATGGTTTTTCAAAGATTTAACCGATTTCTTAAAAAGAAAAGAGGCTAGATTATTCTGGTGCTGACATGTGGCAGCCTGTGATTGGTCCACTTGTCACATGCGGTTCAAACCGAGACAGATCAGATGCTGATGTGGCAGGTGATGTCATGCTGACATCAGCATTGACTGGGTCAACGGTCATCTGACATGTGGGTCTAAGGTGATGTCACTGCTGACGTCATCAGACAACGGTCAGCGGTCAACGGTCAACTGACAAGTGGGCCCCACTGGGCCGTTAATGGGCTGTTAATGGGCCGAGTGGGGCGGATCTGGGCCGGGTATGGACCGGGCTTGGCTCACCACGTGGCACGCTCTAGTGCTGCCACGTCATCAATCCAGATCTCATACGGGCTCAGCTCACAGCTCTGGTCCACGGTGCACTGTCACTTGCGGGGTCCACTGTCAGTGATTCACGTCCACATGCGTCGGGTGCACGGATAAGTCCTTTGGTCCACGTGGTCCACGGACAAACCAACGGTGCACCGGCGCCGACTAGGTTCAACGAGCAGTGCCTCAGGTCCATGTAGACCACGTCCGCTATTCTCTTCGTGATTCCATCCCCTTCCTCTATTTCCTTCGCCTGACAGCGGGGCTCGACGGTGGTGATGTCCTCCTCCAATCCCGGTGCTCCGGTAGTCCTCCGGCTCCATCTTCTGTTGCATCAACTTTGGGATGTCACGGCGAACACGGAAATGGTATTCAAGGCTCCATCTTGGCTTTCGGCGGAGCTGTCCACGGTGAACGGCGGCTCGACGATGATGACGCACAACAGCAGCTCGACAGTTACTCAATCCAAGGCAAAATATGCAACTAGAGGGCGATAGGGGTCACGCAGCTCCTTCCCGACGCGCCAGCGGCGAGCAAAACCCGCGGCGGAGTCCGCGTGGGGAGCAACTCCCACGGCGTAGCTTTGACGAGGCCTCGGTGCGCGGCGCGGCACCAAGGGGGATCCATGGCCTCCATTTTCTCTAGATCCTGCAGTAGCATGTAATGGCGAAGCTCGACGGGGCAGCCTTGCCCTTCGAGGTGGTCAGAGTTGAGCGGCGTGTTCTCGCCACGGTGGTGCTCCAGAGCGGCATGACGGTGGCGAGTTCCTACGTCGATGGTCCTCCGATGTCGCGTTCCAGCACATAGTGTGCACATGGGGTGCTCCTTGATGAGGCGATTCTAGATCCAGTGTCGAAGAAGGGCAGGGCTCATCGGCGAGGTGAACAAGACGGCTTTGCCGCGGCAGCGCTTGACACGCGGTGACAGACATGGTGGCTGGCAGCTTCGGCGTCCTCCTAACATCGTGGTCTTTGTGGCCTGGCTAGACAGCGTGTGTGTGTGTGCAAGTGTCCATGGCGACCGGCGATGGTCCTGGCCTACGCGCTCATGGTGTGGAGCGTCATGGCCGGCAGCAGAGGGCAAATAGGAAGAGGGGCGCTCAGGGTGCTCACCGACGGGCGAAGAGGAATGGAGTCACGGTACGAAGTCCAACACGACGGTGGCTCCTTCTTGCTATCGAGGCTGAGGTGGTCGTCGGTGCGGCTTGTGGTACAACTCGGCAACAGCTCCGGCGGGGCCTTCTTCCCAACTCCAGCAACAGGAGCAACACCTTCCCTGCCTCCTTTCTTCCCCTTCCTCTTCTTCTTCTCCAATTGATGCTTGGCTAGGTGAATTTGGTGAGCCACCGGTGTGGCAGCGGGTGATGGAACCCTAGGAAACATCGGGGCTTGCTCTTATAGAGGTAGAGGTGTTAGGTAGCACGGTGAGGGCACGACGGTAGCAACCGTGAGCTGCCGGGGGTAAATTGGTACCCGGTGCTCCAAGAGCTGACACAGCGGGGCTGTGGGCTCTGGTTGCCAGCGGCTGAGACTGCTAGGCGCCTTCTTGGCCAGGGAAGCACGGCGAACATCAGCATGGGCACCCGGGGCGGCTGCGAGTGGGAGGAAAATATCCTCGCGGCCGCCGGCATTTCTTGCCACGGCTGTCAGCTCCCGGTCGGCCCAGCTGGCATGCAGGCGAGCGTCGATGCGAAGCAGAAGCGAATCAGACGGCTGGTGCCTCACGTGGCCTTCACGCGAGTGGACGCGGCCGCGGGAAAAGCAGGGAGGCAGGGGACCGGAGAGGGGATATAGCATGACAATTGGGTCCCACTCGTGGGTCCCACCGGTCAGTGTCTCGTCCCCCTCCTGTCGTGACGTGGGCAGGCGGGTGGCTTGCTGGGCCGCTCGTGGGTCAGCTGGCGTGGGAAAAAGAGAGAGAGAGAGAAGTAGGCCGAGCTGGCTTCCTTTGCGGGCCGGATGGCTTCTCCCTTTCTTTTTCTTCCTTTTCTCTTTTCCATTAAATTTTCCAAATACTTTTATGTATTTATACTTGTATATATATTTATGTGATGTGCCAACTTTGATTAACAAAGTAGTGGGCATACAAGGCCCTTATATTTGTTAGGGTATTAACTCCCTAATATTTATTTATGAGATAAATAAATATTGTAGGTTATTTTTATTTAGCACCCATGAATCCAAAAAGAGCCAAATCACATGGTGAATTAGAATGCAATATGATGCTTGCAACATAACTATGGATGGCAAGGCAAGGTACATGAGATACTTGTGCAACATGTGTAGATCTTTTCTACATGACACAACATCACTCAGGGTTTTTGAGAAAAAAATTTGTAGCTCGGATTTTTTGGGTTGTTACAGTCCTACCCCTTCATTGGAATCTCAACCTTGAGATTTAAGAAGTGACATACCCTCCGAAGAGGTAAGGATACTGTAGCAGCAGTTGATTCTCATCTTCCCACGTTGCTTCATGTTCAATGTAATTGCTTCATTGAACCTTGCACATAGGGATAGACTTGCTTCGGGTCTCTTTGGTGTCATAACCCAAAATCTCGATGGGGTTCTCTTTGTACTCTAGAATATCTTGGATATCAAGCACATCCATAGGAACTATTTCTACCTCAGGTACCCTCAAGCACTTGCGTAACTGTGAGACATGAAATATGGGGTGCACTCCTGCTAACTCTGGAGGTAGTTCAAGCTTGTATGCAAGCTTTCCAACTCTCTGACAGATGTGGTAAGGACCAACATATATTGGGGCTAACTTCCCTTTCACATGGAATCTGACAGTACCATGTAGTGGAGACACTTTGAGATAGACATAGTCCCCAACTTTGAATTCAAGGTCTCAACACCTTTTATCAGCATAGCTCTTCTGTCGGCTTGAGCGATCCTCAAGTTCTCTCTAACCTGAGCTACTCCTTCTTCGGCTTCCTTGATCTTGGCAGGGCCAAAGACTGCCCTCTCACCTGGGTGGTCCCACATCAACAGGTTCTGCATGGTTTGCCATAAAGAGCTTGAAAGGGTGACATCTTGATACTTTCCTGGTAGCTGTTGTTGTAAGAGAACTCAGCAAATGACAAACACTTCTCCCAATCTGAGCCATATTTGAGAACACTGGCGCGAAGCATATCCTCAAGAATCTGATTCAACCTCTCTGTCTGACCATCTGTTTGAGGGTGGTAAGCAGTGCTGTAGTCGAGGTCAGTGCCAAAGGATTTGTGTAGAGATTGCCAGAATCGGGACATGTATTGAGGTCCATGATCCGACACGATACTCTTTGGAGCTCCATGGAGCCTAAGTATCTCCTTGATATACAAGTCTGCCAACTGTTCTGCACGTATCGAAGTCTTGACTGGTATAAAGTGTGCTACCTTCGTCAGATAATCAACTATTACCCAGATGGAGTCATGACCTTGTGAGGATCGAGGCAATCCCACAATAAAGTCCATGGATATGCTCTCCCACTTCCATTTAGGAACATCGAGTGGTTTGAGTAATCCAGCGGGTCTTTTGTGCTCGGCCTTGACCCTAATGCAGATGTCACATTCGGCCACATGTCTAGCAATGTCTGTCTTCATGCCTTTCCACCAGAAGTGCTTCTTCACATCTTGATACATTTTTGCACCACCAGGATGGATGCAATACTTAGAGTCATGTGCTTCTGATAGAATCTCTTTACGCAAGGTAGGATCGCTGGGTACACAGATTTTGTCCTTCAACCAGATGGTTCCATGCTCATCTTCACTGAATTCGAGGCTGTAGCCTAGCTTCATCAACCCATGTATGTACTCCATCTCCTCGCAACTCTTCTGAGCTTTACGTATTCGCTCGGTGAGATTATACTCGATGCAAAGTTCGTGCAACAGACCATGGGGTACTGTCTCGAGCTGGAGATCTTCAATTTCTTTCTTCAATTTAGGTGGCAGGGTTGAGGTGAATAGAGCATGATAGTAGGTCTTACGACTAAGAGCATTTGCGCTACATTCGCTTTTCCTGGATGATAGAGAATCTCCAAGTCATAGTCCTTGAATAGCTCTAGCCATCTGTGCTGCCTCATATTCAGATCTTCTTAAGTGAAGAAGTACTTCATGCTCTTGTGATCGGTGTATATATCACACTTGTTGCCAATGAGATAATGCCTCCAGATCTTTAGGGCGTGCACAACCATTGTTAACTCGAGATTATGAGTGGGGTATCGTTGCTCGTGCTCCTTCAGCTGTTGGGAAGCATAAGCAATAACTTTCCCATTCTGCATCAACACACAACCTAGTCCTTGGCGAGAGGCATCACAATAGACGACAAAGTCATTAGTGATATCAGGTAAGGCTAGGACAGGTGTGGTAGTGAGCTTCTCCTTCAGAGTTTAGAAACTTTGTTCACACTCAGGTGTCCATTCAAACTCGTTAGTCTTCTTCAAGAGATTTGTCATAGGATGAGCTATCTTCGAGAAGTTCTCAATGAATCGGTGATAGTAACCCGCCAATCCCAAGAAACTCCTGATCTCGGACACATTGCGAGGCTGCTCCCATTCTTTCACGGCCTCTATATTTGCAGGATCTACCGCAATACCGTCAGCTGAGAGTACATGACCAAGGAAAGCAACTTCTTCAAGCTAGAACTCACATTTGCTGAACTTGGCATAGAGTTGGTGTTGGGATAGCTTCTCGAGCACTATTCTCAAATGTGCTTCATGTGCTTCGGTAGTGGATGAATAAATGAGAATGTCATCAATGAAGACTACCACAAACCAATCAAGATCATCCATAAACACCTTATTCATCATGTTCATGAAGTAGGCAGGGGCATAGCGTGTGAAAAAGGCTGTCTTGGGAATGTCTTCTTTACGAATCTTCATTTGATGGTAGCCTGATCGAAGATCAATCTTCGAGAAGTATCTAGCACCATGAAGCTGATCAAGCAGATCATCAATCCTGGACAGAGGATACTTGTTCTTGATAGTAACAGTGTTGAGATTACGGTAGTCAACACACATCCTCATCGTACCATCCTTCTTCTTCACAAATAGAACAGGTGATCCCTAGGGCGAGGCACTAGGCCTAATAAAGCCCTTATCGGAAAGCTCTTTTAGCTGCTTTTTGAGCTCTTCTAGTTCATCAGCTGACATGCAGTACGGTCGCTTAGCAATGGGACCGGTACCAGGCACTAGGTCAATGATGAACTCAACATCACGATCAGGTGGCATGCCTGGCAACTCTTTTAGAAACACACTCGCGTATTCTCTGACAACGGGGACATCAGCGAGAGTCTTCTCTTTTTTTTGAGATTTTGCCTAAGACCTAAGTGCATTCAGGGCACATAGAACAGATCCAGACTTATCTTTCTACGGTGCACATCTAACTGTTTGGCCAGAGGGGTGGGTTATTTGAACATATCTGGGTGAACAAGAGATCAAACCCCTATGCTTGGTAAGCCAATCCATGCCTAGGATGACATCCAGGCGATTTGAAGGTAGAAGGGTAAGGTTAGCTCGGAAGGTTAGACCCTCGATAGAAAACTTCACTCCCTAACAGATATGGGTGCTTCTCATTTCACCTCGGGGAGAACTGGTGACTATAGGCTCCAGACGTGGAGTGGCAGGCATATTATTCTCTCGTGCAAACTTGGTTGAGATGTATGAACATGTAGCTCTAGAATCGAACAGAACGGATGCTTTAATGCCATTAACTAAAAACATACCGTACACAACATCTAGGGCAGCTTGAGCTTCTTCAGCGTTCATGTGCGTGAGGCGACCGCGGCTTGTAGACCCACGGTACTGTGACTTGGGTGCGATAGGAGCGGGCGTCTTCTCAGGACAGTCGATGACCTTGTGACCAGGCTTACCACAACCATAGCAAGTGATCGGCACACTGCCTGTGGGGGTTGACACAGCTGCCTTCTAGTTGCCAGGGTTTGGCGCAGCACGAGCAGGTGTAGAGTGGTCGGACCTGTGACGTGGCTGCGAAGAGTGCTCCCGAGGGTAGCGATCCTTCCCAGAGCGGTCACGAGAGTGATGTCCACGAGAGTGATGGCCACAGGAGCAATGGTCATGGGAAGAGCAGAAGTGGTAGGCACCACCACTCTTACCCGAGCCATAAGTAGAGTCCTTGCCATAGTGAGGATGGCTTGATGACCTGTCCCGATGGAACCTCTTGCGCTCATGGTCATGGTAGGAGCCCTCGGGCTTCCTCTTCTCCCTCCTAGACATTTCTCCTGCCTCCTTCTGGTCCTTCTTGATCTATATGCAGTGATCAATCATGTCACAAAGGGTGTGAATCTTGGTGCCTCCCAGGGCCACCTTGATCTTGGAGTTGAGACCCTTCTTGTACTGGGTGATCTTCTCCTTCTCAGATGCCGCAACATGCAGAGGTGCATAGCGCAGCAAGTTGGTGAAAGTGTTGGTGTACTCGCAGATGTCACACCCTTTCTAAGTGAAATTACAGAATTCCTCCTCCTTCTGCTCCATGACTCCCTCAGGAACATCCCAGGAGATGTGGCATCAGCAAACTCATCCCAGGAGATGTGGTCGGGGTCCTCATGAGCTTGGCAGTAGCTGTCCCACTAGGAGCGTGCAGCTCTAGTGAGATGGTGAGCAGTGATCCCGAGACATTTCTCAGGGGTACAGGTGGTCAGCTCCAGCTTCTTCTCGATCTCCCGAAGCCAATCATCAGCTTCCAGCGGTTCCTTGTAGGTGCCATCAAAGGTGGGTGGCCCGAGCTTCAGAAAACCCTCGAGTTTCCTCTGGAAGTCATTCGGGTTGCCTCCATAGCGGTGGTTGGCTCCATTGACCAATGCGGCAAGCAGCTGCGTCTGTGTGCCATCACTTTCGCCAGGTTCGACAGCGGTGATGGTGGCGGGTTCGGCTGCGGCAGAGGCCCATTGCCATTGGCATCACCTCCTCCAGTGGCACCTCCTCTAGGAGCACCACCTCCAGCTAGCGGGGTCCACTCATGATCGTTTCCACCCTGGTTGAGGTCGATAGGCGGAACGTGACCACCCCTGTGTCCATGGTACCTTCCACGCCCAAGCTCAGGCACGGGTGGAGGTAGACGGTTGCCCAGACGTGCGAAGCGACGTGCAAACATCTGTGACACGGGTCGACAACGGTTTAGTACTTATTGATTCAATATAATTAAATAATTTCAACGAGTTAAGGAAAAACATTTAATCTATCCAACACTCATACAAAGACGAAATAAGAGCCATAAAATACGATAAGATTGAACATTCATCACATGGTTTGCATTACATGGCATCATCTCTAGCAGCTACGCTAGATGACGTGCGAGACTCGCACTACGAGAAGGTAACTCATGGAGAGTACATCAGGGATGATACATCATAACTCATGGATAACAACTAGCTCAAATCTAACTCATGACATGGCCACGTAGGGTCCACACTAGTTTGACTCGTACATCGGTGTGTCGTACACTGCTGGGTGAAAACGGCTGCCAAGAACCATCAGCTCCTCTTGTGACATGTGAAGGCGCTTCACGTAAGCCTGGGCTTCTCTGAACTCCATGGTAAGCAGCAGGTTGGTGGGGGCTTGACAGTGGTCGTGCCTCAAGAGAGTCTGACTAATCTAGAAAGTTTTCTTGAAGGGGTCCTTGCGTCTGGCCAACAAAGGAAGTCGGTCCCGCAACTCAGCGTACTCCTGGCAGCGCCTCTCGTCGGTGTTCTTCCAAGCTGTCTTGAGCCTCTTGTACCTATCCATCAAGGTCTCGTTCTGAATCATCAGGGCAATCAGATGGCCTTGGTTACACTATGCTTTTGCCTCTGCTTCCTTCAAGGCTTTGACGTGCACTGCCTTCTCATATTGCACGGTGAAGTTGCTCTTGCCATCTTCCCGTCTCTTCTTCTAAAGTTCTCTAATTTCCTTGTCCTTGTCAATCTCCTTTCTTTCCAACTGGAGGACCCTTGCATCGAGGTAGTAGTTCCGAAGCCCAATGTCCTCCACCTTGTCTCACATGTCAGCGACTTCGGCTTTGTGGGCTCTTGCTTGTCGGGCGAGCTTGTCCTTGAGCTGAGCGATGGTTGCCTTGAGACTTTCCTTCTCCTCAGCTTCCTTCTTGCAAAACTCTTGGTACTCCATCAGAGTGTTGCAGTCAAGGTGCCTCTTCTTCTCTAAGTGCTCTATACAGCGGCTCTGCTCGAAGAGGTGAGCGGCGGAGGTGCAGCTGCAAAGGCTTGTCTCAACTAGGATGACCAGCCTGACCAGGTCATCCTGCTGCTCTAGTGTGAGGAGGGAGTTCAGGGCCTGAGGAAGAAGGCGAAACTCTATGTTGCAAAGGTGCTCATAAGCAATCTTCATCACTTCACGCAGGGCCTTGAGAGACGTAGACTGGATCCCTTCCTCGATGGAGTCCTCGATTGTCATTTCCCTGATAGCTGGTACTGAAGGTAGAGTCTGACTTGCAGGGGCCTCCAGTTGAGTGACCACGTAGTGATTGATTTCTCCTTCTAGGTCAGGTGCTCCAGTGCAGGTGTACTTGATCTCCTCAACAGGCACTCTGAGCACTCCCAGAACACGGCGTAGGGTGTACGAGAAGCCTAGAAACTCCCATCCCTCGTAATTGAACTTAGCCTTGGGCAGGCTACTCAACAGTCCAAGCGGGGGTCCAAAGCTTCTCATCTGCACGTTTTAAAGGGAAAAAGGTCAACAAGTCAGTAATAATAGAGAAGCCTTGCATAAGAAGAAATGCAGGGTCGGTATATAACCAAAAGAAAAATTGTTTTGTCCTGTACTAACGTCCATTTCTAGGGTTTTGTCCTAGGGTCAAGTATGGCTCCTGATACCAACTGAAACAACCTCGATTTCTATGAAGGGAAATCCACAAAGTCGAAGTGTAACATGACCATTTAAATCACATTACCTAATAACAGTTGAATATCACCATCCATACATCGAATAGAAGAGTGAAATAGAGGGGATTACAATAACTTATTACATCCCACTTAGCGGAATCAGAGTTCATATAGCATAAAACTAAAAGCTTGAAGGTGTGGAAGCTATCATCACTGATCCAACTTGAGCGTAGGTACAAAACCCTCAATCGCTGTACTCCCTAGATGAGTACTCACTCCTTGAACCTGAAACCAAATTTTCAGTACGATATGTACTGGCCACTCCCACCCTATGCATTGCTTTGTGGGGATTGGATGCAAAACATGGATATAAACAAAGGAACCTATAAAGGCTGGGGTTTCCTATGCAGCGATCAAGTATATAAGTAATTAATAAGAAAGTTTTATACACATTCCCATACCCACAACATCCATCACCACCCATCTCTAAAACACCATCCCATATCCTCCAACACCATCTCAGACTTGTGCCAACAAGCCAACTCCCTCTTGGCTTGCCTCAGCGGCCCGCAGCCCACAACCTGGCTCACGGCCAAAAATCATACTCAGGGGGAAGATAGAACACTCCACTCACTAGTCCAGTGCAAGCAGAACACAGGAAAGGTCCATAGCCGAACAAGTCGGCATATGTATCGATCGATCAACCATACACTCTGCAGAGGTTTCACTAATCCACTAGATAACCATCATCGGTGTTGATCACCACCTATGCAGATTTCGGGCGCCTGCTGCCATAGAACGATGCCATCCTACCTCTCAGCCCTGGAACACCCTTAGAGTGGCTAATACTGTGAAGAGTCTATCTCATGATCCCATTCCCACAGAGCATCATGATCGTCAAGAAAGGGTGTGAGACATCATCATGCTCCTACCTCCCTGACATACGCTCGCCTGATAGTAATGGCATCGATCTACCTAGCGGTTCGGCCGTCTCCTCCCCATGGGAAGCGAGTGGAAAGTAATAGATTCCTATGATCCGATTACCAGTGCAGCAGTTCCTAAGTGTGACCAAGCCAAGATGTCTTCTCTAGGGTTGATCTTTAGCGTGCTACCAAGGCACCTTCGTCTTGGGTTCCAACCCTCGGAGGCTCACACCCGAAGACCACCATCGTATCATAGTTAGTCCGCCACAGACTGCTATTCATGGAAATGTCCAGACACATTCCCTGGTAAGACTCGCTCCAAAAGCAGATAAACAAGTGGCTAACATAACAGCGGGTAAGCAAGTGATAGGTTACAACAAGGTAAGGCTCATCAAGTAGTAATCTACCATGCATACCTAGCACAGGCGATCCATTATATAGCAACAAAAATTAAAGCACTAGCCCTACTCCATTTGCCATGTGTAATGGGATCTACGAGGTTGGGTGAGAGGTGGCACCTTCACTGACGTAGCTATCGAACTTCTCCTGGTAGTCAATGTCGTCAGACCTATCCTCGCTCGACCCTGTAACTGAGAATTAATGGTCGTAGAAGCGACCCCTATAGATTAGCACAAAGAACAAATACCAAATAAAAGATCCAAATGCACTCAAACATAGCGAAAATAGGTAGAGCTCGATTTATAGAAAATTTGGATATGTGGATCATAATTTTCTGAACTCGTATGATTTAGTTATGATTTTTTAAAGATTTAACCAATTTCTAGAAAAGAAAAGAGGCTGGATTATGCTGGTGCTGACACATGGCAGGCTGTGATTGGTCCACGTGTCACGTGCGGTTCAAACAGAGACAGATCAGATGCTGACATGCAGGTGACGTCATGCTGACGTCAGCATTGACTGGGTCAATGGTCGTCTGACATGTGGGTCCGAGGTGACGTCACTGCTGACGTCAGCGGTCAACGGTCAACTGACAAGTGGGCCCCACTGGGCCGTTAACGGCCTGTTAATGGGCCGTTAATAGGCCGTTAATGGGCCGAGTGGGCCGGATCTGGGCCAGATATGGGCCGGGCTCGGCTCGCCACATGGCACGCTCTGGTGCTGCCACGTCATCAATCCAGATCTCATACGGGCTCAGCTCACGGCTCTGGTCCATGGTGCACTGTTGCTTGTGGGGTCCACTGTTAGTGATTCACGTCCACATGCTTCGGGTGCACGGATAAGTCCTTTGGTCCACGCGGTCCATGGACCAACCAACGATGCACCAGTGCTGACTGGGTTCCACGCGCAGTGCCTCAGGTCCATGTAGACAACGTCCGCTATTCTCTTCGTGATTCCATCCTCTTCCTTTGTTTCCTTCGCCTGACGGCGGGGCTAGACGATGGCGACGTCCTCCTCCAATCCCGATGCTCCATCTTCTGTTGCCTCAGCTTTGGGACGTCACGGCGAACACAGAGGTGGTATTCAATGCTCCACCTTGGCTTCCAGCGGGGCTGTCCACGGTGAACGACGGCTCGACAACGACGACGCATGATAGCAGCTCGACGGTGACTCAACCCAAGGCAAAATAGGCAACTAGAGGACGATAGGGGTCACGCAGCTCCTTCCCGACGTGCCGGCGGTGACCAAAACCCGCAGCGGAGTCCGCGTGGGTAGCAACTCCCAAGCGGAGCTCCGACGAGGCCTCGGTGTGCGGCATGGCACCAAGGGGGCTCCATGGCCTCCATCTTCTCCAGATCCTGCAGCAGCATGTAACGGCAAAGGTCGACAGGGCGTCCTTGTCCTTTGAGGTGGTCGGAGTTGAGCGTCGTGTTCTTGCCACGGCGGCGCTCCAGAGCGACAGGATGGCGGCGAGTTCCTGCGTCGGCGGTCCTCCGGTGTCGTGTTCTAGCAGATAGCGTGCGCACGGGGTGCTCCTTGACGAGGCGGTTCTAGATCCGGTGTCGAAGAAGGGCAGGGCTCATCGGCGAGGTGAACAAGATGGCTTCACCACAGCAGCGCTTGACACGCGGCGACAGACATGGCGGCTGGCAGCTCCGGCGACCTCCTGACACCGTGGTCTTTGTGGCTTGGCTAGACAGCGTGTGTGTGTGGAAGTGTCCAAGGCAACCGGCGATGGTCCTGGCCTACGCGCTCACGGTGTGGAGCGTCATGGCCGGTAGTAGAGGGCAAAGAGGAAGAGGGGCGCTCAGGGAGCTCACCAATGGGTGAAGAGGAAGTAGAGTTGCGGTACGAAGTCCAACGCGGCGGTGGCTCCTTCTTGCGATCGAGGCTGAGTTGGTTGTCAGCGCGGCTCACGGTACGACTCGGCGGCAGCTCCAGTAGGGCCTTCTTTCCCAACTCCGGCGACGGCAGCAACTCCTTCCCCGCCTCCTTTCTTCCCCTTCCTCTTCTTCTTCTCCAATTGATGTTTGGCTAGGTGAATTTAGTGAGCCACCGCTGTGGCGGCGGGTGTAACACCTCTGGTGTTATATTAACTAAAACATGTCATGTCATCATATGCACTGCAAAGCATTCATGTTTAAATCAACCTTAATTTGCATTAACTAAAACAAGTTTACATTTCATAGGTTGATTGTGTTTCTGGAATGTTTTGTCACATGAAATAATAAAACCCTACTTTTGAATGTCATCGCAAATACTTGGTTTATATTCTATGTACTTGAGGTGTAAACCATGTTTACACTAGTGTTAAGCATAGTGTATAAACCTAAGTTCAACCCTTAAAAATTTGTTTCCATAGTTGAAGTTAAATTTGGGTTTCAAAGCTTATTCCCAAGCCTTGCGATTCAAATTTAAATTCAAATTGGAAAGCTATAAAGTGTTTTTCGAAAGTTAATTTGGTCAACCAAGGGTGTCATTGGGTCAATGACCTAAAAATGTCCTTGGATGATGTTTGTGATCACTAATGACCAACCAATTAAGTTAGAAACCAAATCGAGTTTGAATTCAATTTCAAAAACCCTTTATTCTAAAACCTAGTTTTACCCCCATTTCTGTAATTCAAAATCTATAAATAATTTGGAGATATTCTAAAATGATAGTTTGTAGATCTTGACAACAGCTACAAAGTTGGTATATAAAGTTTTTCAAGTTTCCAAAAGAAATTTTAAATGAATTTGAAAATACAGTTTTCCAGCATTTGTCCACATTTGATTTTAAAACCATAATTCAAAAATTATGCATAATTTTAGAAAACTTTGTATGTGAAAAAGGTTTGGTTTGGAAAGTTAAACATTTCATGGTTCTGAAGATTTTCAAGTTTTATTGAAAAATCAAAAGTAATTTCAAATGTTTGTTTCTAGGGTTTTATTCCCTTTTTGAATTTGAATTCAAATTTCAAAATCTATAAAGAATTTGAGGAATAAAACCCTAGAAACGCCGGGGCTTGCTCTTATAGAGGCAGAGGTGGTAGGTAGCACAGCGAGGGCATCGCGGTAGCAACTGCGAGCGGCCGGGGGTAAATTGGTACCCGGTGCTCCAAGAGCTGACGCAGCGGGGCTATGGGCTCCAGTTGCCAGCGGCTGAGATGGCTAGGCGCCTTCTCGTCTAGGGAAGCCCGGGGCGGCTACACACGGGAGAAAAAGATCCTCGCGGCCGCGGGCGTTTCTTGCCAGGGCTGTCGGCTCCCGGTCAGCCCAGCTAGTGCGCAGGCAAGCGTCGATGCGAAGCAGAAGCGGATTGGGCGGCTGGCGGCCTCACGTGGCCTTCACGCGAGCGGACGCGGCCGCGGGAAAAACAGGGGAGGCAGGGGACCGGAGAGGGGATAAAGTATGACAAGTGGGTCCGCTTGTGGGTCCCACCAGTCAGTGCTCGGCCCTCCTCCTGTCGTGACGCGGGCAGGCGGGTGGCTTGCTGGGCCGCTCGTGGGCCGGCTGGCGCGGGAAAAAGAGAAAGAGAGAGAAGCAGGCCGAGCTGGCTTCCTTTGCAGGGCGGATGGCTTCTCCTTTTCTTTTTTTCCTTTTCTCTTTTCCATTAAATTTTCCAAATACTTTTATGTATTTATACTTGTATATATATTTATGTGATGTGCCAACTTTGATTAACAAAGTAGTGGGCATACAAGGTCCTTATATTTGTTAGGGTATTAACTTCCTAATATTTATTTATGAGATAAATAAATATTATAGGTTATTTTTATTTAGTACCCATGAATCCAAAAAGAACCAAATCACATGGTGAATTAGAATGCAACATGATGCTTGTAACATAACTACAGATGACAGGGTAAGGTACATGAGATACTTATACAACATGTGTAGAACTTTTCTATATGACACAACATCACTCAGGGTTTTTGAAAAAAAAATTTGTAGCTCGAATTTTTTGGGTTGTTACAAAGAGGTCGACCGGAACAGCGGCCTCCCCGACAACATCCTCGGCGATCGATCGACGCCAACAATTCACGATCCTCGACTCCACCTGCCGCCATGGGGATGGTTACCAGAGCCAAGAAGCGGAGACTAGAAGAGGAAGATCTGACTGGATCAGCAGCCTCCCCGACGACATCCTCGTCGACATTGTGTCCCTTCTCCCCACCAAAGGCGGCACCCGCACACAGATCCTCTCCTCTCGGTGGCGTCACCTATGGCGCTCCGCTCCTCTCAACCACGACCTCCACGACGAGGACCCAGTTGGCCCCAGAATCCGTGCCTGCGAGGTCTCCCGCATCCTCTCAGCGCACCCTGGCCCTTGCCGTCGCTTCGTCGTGCCTTGCCACGATCAGGACGATAAGGCGGCGACCCTGGATGGCTTGTTCCACTCCCCCGCCCTCAACAACCTCAAGGAGCTCATGTTCTACCAATACCCTCAGCTTCCGCTGCCACCATCAGTAAACCGATTCTCGTCGACGCTCCGTGTCGCTAGCCTCGGTGGTTGTATTTTCCCAGATGGAAACAATGGCGGCGCGCCGCTGCTCTTGCCAGTTCTCGAGAGCCTAACCCTCTCCGACATCAGCATCTCGCAGAGCTCTATGCATGCGTTGCTCGCCGGCTGCCCTGCCCTACAGAGCTTGGTGCTAATTGGCACCAACTACGTCTGCTCTCCTTTGCAAATCGTGTCTCCTAGCCTGAGAAGCATCAAGATGTCTTCTTATTGGAGAAGATTTGAGCTCGTCATAGAGGACGCACCGTGTCTAGAAAGTGTAGTGCTCGAAACATGTTTTAATATGAACATCTCAGTAATCTCCGCACCGATGTTGGCGATTGTGGGCGGACTCTGTGACAACACTCGGCTTCAGTTTGGCACCACAGTTCTTCAGGTATGGCACCATTATATTAGTTGTTCTCACTTTCAAAACAAATGATGTGCTTGATCATGATGTGTTTATTCTATACTATCAAAACAAATGATGTGCGAATTCTATGCTTATCAACTCAGGGATTGACTGTTGTTAACATGGCAGCTGAGGTACACAGTGTGAAGGTTCTATCTTTGTCCAGTGTGAAGCTCTGCTTGGATGCAGCTATTAACTTACTGAAGTGCTTCCCTTGTTTTAATTAAATCTAGGTTGACAATTGACACCCTATATAATTTGTTCACTTCCCTTTTCGATCAGGTGACAAGTGTCTGCATGGAAACCCCTTGGCATCAAATGAACCCGGAACATATTGGTGCCCTTAACATCCGTGTGAGGAAATTTGTGCTAGAAAACTATCAAGGAAGCAAATCACACGTTGACTTTGTCAACTTGTTTTTATCAAATGCAAGAGCATTGGAGTCAGTTGAGTTACTACTTAGAAACAATACTACAAACAAGTGGATCGCGAGACAACATGGCCTGCTCAACATAAAGAGTGCTTCGAGGGATCCACAGGTCAACTTTGTGTCCCATAAAAAACAGATATAAAGAGATCAAGGAGTGCACGGGTCAACACATGACCTTCTGCATGCTAGGCAAGTACTTGGCATGTCAAGCAACCATTGTCAAAGGTTTCATTAGTATACGTCTAATGGCATCAATAAAGACATTTAGTTTTGGCTGGGACGAATATTCAGTGGGGCAGTGCGGTTAGTCTTTTACTGTGTTTGGCATTTTGCAACTGATTTTGTGGTGATGCTATTTTTCTTTTCAAATAGAGAAGGGCTCTTGAGATGTTGTTTGTCATTTTTCCATCTGGCTGTCTTTGCGATGATTGCAATTCGTATATATCCCAACCAAAGATATATTTTTTGTTTCCCCACTAAATGGAAACCTCTTTTGTAAAGCCACGACGGCCATACTGATATTATATTATTAATTATATGACAAAGCTTAGTCTTGTTCCACAGTGAGCACTTGAAACTTGGTCATAATCTATGTGAACATATTTGATTTTGTATTTATATTCATTGGAAGCAAATCTCATATGTTTGTATGCATTGTCCTTCCGCTTTGCCTCTACATCTGTTCTTTTGTAGGTTTTTTCTTAGTATAAATACTAGAGTGCTTACAAAAAAAAATCAAGATGCTCACAGATCCTTCAAAGCATTTAAAATCTATTTATATTTTTTAAAAAAATTGACATCAAAATTGTTAAGCATTATTTTTCAGAATTTGAAAGTGCTTAACATTGGCTTAGATAACATGAAAGTCGCAATGGAATTGAAGAATTCAGAATACTACCAACCGTTGTTTAGGGGCATGAATTTTGGCTGAATAGGCTGAAACTTGCCTACTTATGACGTCAGTCTTTCTTACTGACAATCACAATGTCATCAACAAAAACATCTAAATAAAAACTATAGCTTGTACATATTTGTGAATCTTTCACCAACAATGCATTGAGAAGATCATTGGACAGCTTCAACATTCAGCAGCCTGAGGTATTTCTTATCCACAGGCAAACTACAAGGACCAAAAACCACTGACATCATCTCCATCAAAGAATAGTGCAGTTCATATGAGTTCTTGCTACAACAAAACACACTTGTCACCTATGCATTCTGATTTTTCAGCTATGGATATATAAGTAGTAGTATGGATTATTCTACTCGACATATACCGAGAACACGCCGATCCGACGAACTAAATCCTTGGATAATGCAGTATATGCTGATGAATGTTGTTCGTCAGTGTGAAAGGCCAATAGCCTTCCCACAGAGGATGGCGTCAGTCGGGATGGCATACTCGTTGGAGAAGCTCTGCTCCGGCGTCCACACCCTGAGGTAGAGCTGCTGGCCGAGGTACTGCCGGTCCCAGATCGCTGACCTCAGGTTCCACATCCCCTGGTTGTCCAGGGACACCAGGATCGCCGACCACCCATTCGGGTACACCTGATGAACACATCGTGATTGGCATTGTTCAGTTTCAGTGTTTCAGCAATGTTCAGAGTAGTTCAGTTCAGAGCTTGTTTGTTCTTGAATCTTGATTGGGGAATCCAATCTTCTGTAAAGTTTGCGCACACATACCTGAACTGTGTGTCTTGCCTGTGCGTCCACCAAGTTGTATGTCTGCCGCTGCGTCTCATTCCACTGCCCATCGCCGTACCTGAAAACAAAATCCGGCAAGAAATTGGCAATGGCGTTGCAGAGTGCTCTGTTCGTCAATGGTGTCAGACAGAAGAGAACAGAAACGAATGGGTCGCTCACCCTACAACCCAGAAGTCGTATCCGTCGAGGTGCCACGACTGCAGCTTGCTCTCCGTGTTCTGGAACACGACCTCGACGAACTCGTGCAGTCCGAGCCTAAGCACGGGCGTCCCGGCGCGTGGCGCCGCCACCGCACCAGCACCGGCGGCGTCCGGCCGCAGCGGGAGCGTGTCCCAGTCGATGACGTCGGCGATGTTGTAGTTATCCGCCAGCTTGAGCGGCGTGTCGGGCACGACGAACGAGACGCCATTCACGGCGCACCGCCTCTGGCCGCCGGCGGCGGCGACGGGATCGGACGAGCTGCTGCTGGCGAGCACGAGCGTCCTGGACGTCGCGATGGCGCCGTAGTGGAACGAGCCCTGCGGGTTGGGCCGCGCCGCGCTCGCCGTCAGGTTCCACCGGAACGACCTCGCCTGGTTCACGGACCAGCCGTAGTCGAACTGCGCCGGCGGCGCCGGCAACGGGTCGGGCGCGCGCGCCGTGGCGCCGGCGTAGTGCAGCGTGGCAACGGCCGTGAGCTCCGTGGCGGTGAAGCGGGTGGACGCCACGACGGCGTAGTCGAGCGGGGGTTGGTCCAGCGTGACGAGGAACGCGAGCGACTGGCCGGCGTGGATGTCGAGGGCGTCGTAGACGTTCTGCACCGGGTGCGTCCCCTCCACCTCCACCAGCCGGAGCTTATGCCCCTGGATCCGGACATTAACGGAGGCCTTCATCCCAACATTGGACACCCGGACCAGGTACGTCCCGCCGCCGTTCCCGACGAACGTGTTGCCAGCCTGAACGCCATTGATAAGCAAACCGTCCGGCGGCGGGATCACGCCGCCGGCATCCAGGGCGTTCCTGAGGTCGACGTGTGGCGAGGCGCCGGCGTACCAGTCCCCGACGAGGAGGGTGAAGTCCCCGGCCGGCGGCGGGTAGGGCACGGGGATGACGGGGCGCTGGTAGACGTTGAGCGCGCCGAACCCGCCGGCGGCGCGGTGGAGCGCGAGCGAGGGGAAGTAGAAGAAGGTGCCGATCTGATCTTTCGTCTGGAAGTGGTACGTGTAGTTGCCGCCCGACGGGATGGCGCAGTTGGTGCCGGCGACGCCGTCCTGCCACGAGTTCTTGCGCTGCTTGATGCCGTTCCAGGTGAGCAGGAACGGCTCGTCGAGGGCGTTGACGACGGTGACGACGAGGTTGTCGTTGGTCACGCAGTCGATTCTTGGGCCGGGGAACTGCCCGTTGATGAGGATGCCCTGCAGTTGGAGAGTGGAGACAGAGTAAGAGTGAGAGTGAGACTGAGAGAACGAGAGTGAGACAGAGGCAGAGGAAGCCTGAAATTTCTAAAAAAAAAAAGAAGAAGAAGAAGAAGAAGAAGAAGAAGAAGAAAAGAACTAAACGGAAAAAGGGAATGCAGGCAGCTTGGTGTTTGAGAAGATTGAAGAAAATGAGGGGGGGAAAGAGCGTTTTTGAAGCAGTTCGCCGGCGGCGAGTGACAGTAACAGGGAGTGTGGGCATGGCGGATTTGGGGACGGGAAGAGAAAGGGAATGTGAGGGCGGACGGACCTGCTGGGTGGTGCCGAGCGGGGCGATGGGGCCGTAGGTGACGGTCCAGGTGAAGTAGCGGTAGGGGTCATCGGCGCCGGCGAGCAGCAACGGGAGGAGGAGGAGGAGGAGTGGCGCGGGCGGAGGTGCCGCCATTGGTGGTGGCTGGGCCGGGACCGGCCCGCAGAAGGCTCTGGATGTTCTAGATCCGGAAGGAGGCACAGCAGCAGGAGGCAGTTGAGTGGCAGTGGGGGAGAGCAGGGCGAGGCGAGGCGAGGCGAGGCCGGCAGGCTTTATAGCTGGAAGGAAGAGGAGCTGCTTTCGTTTCTTTCGGACGCAGGTGCTGGAAGCTGGATTGGACTGTTGCAAATTAAACAAATGCGGAAAGGAACAACGCGTATTCAGTTGAATGGAGGGGAGGAAGCGCGAGGTAAAGCAAAGCGGCGGCGGCGGCGGCGGCGAGGACGGTGCCGGAGCAGGGCGTTTCCGCGTCCGGCAATCCAGGCGGCAAGCCGGCAGCGGAGTAAAAGCCGGAGGAGGCGGACAGCAGCTTTGGACGGAAGAAAATTCAGTGGGCGCTGGGCGCATCGCGCGTCTGGTGCGACCCCCGGCTGGATGGGTGCCGCGTGGACGGGCACTGTAATCAATTGCGTCCTTGTGCTTTCCTTCCGTCGGCTCCAATCGGCAGACGGCTTTGGCACCGCACTCCTTTCCATTACGGCCCTCGGTGAGACGCGTCTGCTACAGCGCTTGCAGCAACGGTCTCCTGCGCAGACGGCGGCAGGGAGAGGAGAGGGAGATCGGATTGGTAGCGGCAGCGGGAAGGCGATGCTGGGGAGCGAGGCGCCGAGGCGGTACCCCGCGGGCGCGGACAAGCACGACGACGCCAGTGTCCTTGGCAAGGCGGAGACGGAACGTGTGCATATATATATGTTCGGTTCACTACAGGTTCAGTTCAGCAAGGCGGAGGCAGAACGCGTGCATGTTCAGTTTCAGCACAGCCGATAGCAAGGCTCCGTCGAATGCATGGGGGGGGGACTAGCCCGTGCACTTGCGGACGAGCTTGTGCCGATGCCGTCCATGGCCTCGCCTCTACAATCCAATCTACATGCCCACATCGCCGTTGCCGGACTGTTCCTCGATTACAGCGGCGGTGGAGTTAGAAGCGGCGCGGACAGCGGCTAATGGCGGCGGCGGACTCGGGGGAGACGAGAAGATGACTTTGACGAGGTCTGAGCCGACGGGAAGTGGAGCCGAGCCGGTATTCTGCGATGGTGAGCCGACGACAACTACAGAGAGCTGACTGATGGTAACAGCGTGGCCACTAAGGATAACTTAAGTGCTGACTGATGGTAGGATTAGTAGCGTGACTGACTGATAGCTGTGGCCTTTGACTATCGCTGAACCGTGTCGGCCGCCAAGGCATGTCTGCCTGAGTGTCAAAGAGTCGTTTTTGTTCTTTTATCTTATTTCCCTTTTTCGCCGCCGGCCGATGGAAACGGAAACATCACGCACACGCTTCCCTTGCTCCATGCCGGACCGGAGCGTGCATGATCCTTGGAAGCAGCTACGACAGACATAAACAAGAACATATACTACTCCAGACATATCATTAGAAAAAATATGCCCTCGTTTCTCAGTCAGAAGGGAAAAAAAAAAAGAAAAAAGGAGAACCAGAAGGAATATGATATCCCGATTCCGATTCCGACAAAACATCGGGTTCTCCGTAGTGTCCACCCTCTGTGTCGAGACGAGAGCGTCACCCCTCTCGTTCGTCCGTTCATCCAAGGAAGATTCTGCATCGTCTGTGTCGCTGTACCCGTAGACTGCTGCTTCGTCCGTCTGAGAATAACAACAACAGCAACAACAAGAGAGGAGGATTTCACGGGGATCCGATCCGCGGTGAAAACTGACTGAAACCGACACTTTCAGTCAATCCGTTCTGATTATCTTTGATTTTAACCTCATTGGTGCGCTATTTGCAAAGAAAAGACCGGTCTGAATCCTGCGAACAACTGTAACTAACATAACACGAGTTTTGAGACAGACAGGTTCAAAGTAGCCGCGTGCTGAACAACAACAAGAAGATTAGAAGAACGCCTGGAGAATATCCTCCTCCTCCAGTTGCCACTTTACAAACATTTCTCTGACCGCCAGCGACAGGGACGCCGGAGTTGTTAATGCCGGCAGCGTGCACCGCATGCAGGCTTGCAGTACGGAGGAGGTCTGCATGCCAAGAACGGACGGTTGGGGGAAGGCAGGGCACGGGAGGAGCAGAGAAAGGCTGCTGCCGTGCCGTGCCCGTGCCCGTGCCCGTGCTCTTCTTCGTTAGTTCGGTTTAAAGACATTTTATTCAACCAAAAGAAGAATTAAAGATGATATATAATCGACAAACAACGGATATGGGTAAACTCTCTCGGGGCGAAAATTCTAGCTCTGCCCGAAACATGGATTAGCAAGCCGCAAAACTGTAACTAGTATCATCTCTCTGGGATGTACAAACCCGACGACGACGCACCATCAGTTTGATCTCGAGCGCTCAAGGCCCGATTTCCCTCACTCCCTGTATGTAACTATGTATGTGTACAGAAAGCTACACTACTCTTAATCTCCCTTTTCCTGAAGCTGCAATTAGTGGCCTCCCTTCTCTGAACACACACTGATGCAGCAGCAGCAGCCTCTCCATCATTTCCAGCCAAAGCTCTCTGACCGGCCATCTTCCTCCTCGCAGCTGACGGTGGCCGCTGACGAGACGGCGATGCCGGAGGTGGAGAAGTGGAGGGGGCCATGAGGGGATCCAGACTGCGAGCTGCTTGGCTCCTGGGGAATCCAGAGCTCTCCCACGAGCATAATTGGCTGGCTCACCATGCCGGATCCAGGCGCCCTCCGGTTGTGCAGCCGGTATTTCTGAAGAAACATCAGAACCAGAGAATTCATGTCAGCAGTCATCAGAACAAACAAGGGCAATGAATCTGAATCTTCCTCAGATGAGATGGATGAATGTCAAGGGGAACGAGCTGCTGGATTGCTAACCTGAAGATGGCTTTTCACTTCGTCATTTGTCAGGCCATCCACTTTCATCAGCTCCCTGATTTGTTTTGGGGTGGCAACTGCAGACGCGCATGAATGAAATGAAGCCATTGATTCCAAGTTTATGTTTCTAATATGGCAAGCAATTAGGTACACTAATACTAACATGCCGGTGGCCCAAAATTGGCAAGAAAATATTTTGACTTCTAGTATCTGAATTCTGAAGAAGAAGGCTCACCTTGGGGCCCACCGAGCTGATTCAAGGCGGCGATGAACTGGCGATGCAGCTCCGTCGACCAGCAGCGCCGAACCTTCCTCGCCTGCTGCTGCTGCTGCTGGGATTGGGACTGGAGGCCAAGCGCAGGGACAGCTGGCGCGACGGCGGCGGCCGCCCTCGCCGCTGCTTGCGCAAACCCAACAACCTGGCGACGGCTCTCCTCGGCGCCGATGCCGGCAGCGCTCTTGGTCGACGGCGGCGGAGACAGCAGGGACAGATCCGGCATCCCGACGCGCGCAGCCCTGTCATCCATCCTCAAGCAGAGCGGCGCGAACGCCGGCGCGCCGGAACCCACAGCAGCCTTGAACGGTAAGTGAGCGCCGCCGGCGCCTCGGGACGGCGGCGAGCTCCTTCCCTTGTCTTGCTTCTGCGAGCGCAAAGTTCCAAATTTTAGGACACCGACGCACTCAGAGTTCACGAATCGAGCACACGACACACACGAATCGAGCACTAAAGTCGCTGCACCAGCGATCGAATCGCGCCGTACCTCTGATTCCGCGTCCGCCCGGCCGGAATCGCCCGTCCAGAGCTGCGCCGTGCTCATCCACTTGCTCTTGCCCCCGGCGGCGCCGTCCTCCTCCTCCTCCACCTCCAGGCTGCGATCGCTCCTCGTCGTCGTCTTCTTCCCGGCCTCCTCCTTCATGACATCAATCACTGCGCACACGCCACCGCATCGCCGCGTTAAAAAAAAAAAAAACGCCTCCCCAAAAATGGAAAAGAAGCAAAAGGGGAAGAAGAGAGAGAGGGTAGGTAGGTGCGCATCCGCTCACCGTCGGCGAGGAGCCGCGCGCAGAGGGGGAGGTCGCGTTTGAACATCTCGATCTTGGTCCGCTCCTCCTCGAGGCGGCGGATGCAGGCGTCCATGTCCGGCGCCGGCGCGTCGTCCTTGCTCTGCTGCCTCACGGCCTTGGAGGCGAAGTGCCTCAGATCCAGGCTCAAATCGGCGCCCATCCCGATCTCCAAGACGTCGAGCCCCATCTGTCTACGGTGCGGTGGTGTCGTGTGTGCCGGAAGGATCGAGTGCGCGGCGCGGGCGGCGGATGGGAACGGAGGGAGGTCGCGGAAGGCGAGCTCCATTTATAGGGGAGCGAAGCAGGGGAGGGGGAAAAACGGAAGGTGTGGTAGAATCTCCGAATCAACACGGACGAGTTTTCACGTCCATGGGAATATTTGCAGGGAAGCCCCTTATCTTTGTAGTAATTTTTAAGTGTTATATCTACTCTTACATGTAATATTACAAAACATTTGGTTAAGATTTGATAAAATATGGTCCAATGCATCTAGGCCATTAGCGGGTTTTCGGGCTCGATTTCACCTAAAAACCGGGTCAAGGTCGTCTCTCTGTCAGTCATAATAAAAGCTTACGACGAAGCTTCTGTCATCGGGAGAAACAATCTATGAATTTAAAACAGTATCCGTCGCAGAGGAAGACCCTCTGTAGGATATTTTCAATTTAGTACTATATTTTTCCCTTATGCACAATAAAGGGTGGCTAAAATTTTGTAAACAATCCTCATGATGTTCTAGCTAGATTTCAGGCTCACTTTCATCTCAGAACCTGGATCAAGCTTGGTTCTTTTTTACTCCTAATGAAAGCCTTGGATGAAGCTTTTATCATGATTTTGGAGCAAATAAACTTTTATCGATTTAGTACATTATTTGTTGTACAAGATATTTTATTTATTTTCTAAAATCTATAGCAATTAAACTAGTTATAAAAATGAGAAATTAGACCTTCTAGAATTGGCATTACAATGTTCCTTGAGTAGAAAGCTTACAAGCTAAGTAATTTTGTAGAGTAATTAATTTACTAAATTTATAGATGGCCAGGTAGTTTTCCAATACGATGACAAAAGATTTATCGTATATATTTATTATTAGGAGTAAACAAATCAAACTTGATCTAGTCTTTGTAGATAAATTAGAGCTAGCTAATATGTCATGGACTTGTTTTCAAAATAATATTAGCCAAACCTTAATTGATATATGTGTTTCTAGGATATTTTTAATTTAGTTCGACATTTGCTATTGTAATAAACATCTTGTTAACATTTCATAAACAATGCTTAAGATGTATTAGCCGATTATCATGCCCCGTTTCATCCCAAAGCCCGGATCAAGCTTGGTTCATTTTTACTCCTAGTAAAAACTTAAATTTCTATCATCGTTTTTTTTGGGGGGGGGGAACCCATTTTATTGATATAGCACATAACTTTTTTTATAGGGGCGTTATGTTTGTGGGATATTTCAATTTAGTACTAAATCTACTCTTGCAACAAAGTCCAATGTCATATTAGCCTGCTTTCGAGCTCGGTTTCATCTCAAAACCTTGATCAAATTTGGTTCTTTTTTACTCCTAGTAAAAACGTAGGACGAATCTTATGCCATCTTTTCGGAAACAAACAATCTTTTCTAGGTTTAGTACATTATTTATCTTATTGGAAAACCCCTTGTGTTTCTAGGGTATTTTAAATTTGGCATCATGTTTTCTCTTGTAATACAAGTTAAGCTAACATTTTACAAACAAGTCCAGTGACATATTAGCTAGTTTGGGTTCCGTTTCTCTTAAGATGCGGGTCAAGCTTGGTTCTTTTATAAATTTGTTACTATGTTTTGTCTTATATGTAGGTTTAGCTAACATTTTACAAACAATTCCGATAACATATTAGCCGATTCTTGGGTTTAGTTTCACTTAAAATCGAGGTCAAGTTCTTTTTAACTCAAAACAAAATCCTACAATAAAGCTTCTATGAGTGTTTTGGTAAAAAATTTTTTTACATATTTAGTAAATTATTTGTCATAAAGATCCCTTGTTTTTCTAGGATACTAATTAAGTTTTGGCTAACATTATTTCAGAAACAGTGCCATGACATATTAGCTAGCTTTTGGGCCAATTTCTCTGCAAAGATTAGATCAAATTTGATTTGCCTACTCCTAATAATAAATATATACGATAAATCTTTTGTCGACGTATTGGAAAAACTACCTGGCCTGTTACAAATTTAGCAAATTAATCACTATACAAAATTACTTAGCTTGTAAGCTTTCTACTCACCTTATAAGCCCCCTTCTAGAAGGTCTAATATATCTTTTAAATAAATAACTAGTTTAATTGCTATAGATTTTGGAAAAATAAAATATCTCAAATCTAGAAGGGGAAATTATTTTGAGGAACTAGTTTAGTTGGAAAAAGTACAGGGACTTTTACATATTTAGTAAATTAATTACTCTATAAATTACTTAGATTCTAAACTTCCTACTCAAGAAACCATGTAAGGTCCCTTCTAGAAGGTCTAATTTCCAATTATTTTTTATAATCTAGTTTAGTTGCTATAAATTATGGAAAATAAATAAAAAATCTCAAGTCTAGAAGGGGAAATTATTTTAGGAACTAGTTTATTTGTACATATTTTAGAAAATAAAAAAACATTTCAAATCGAGAACAACAAATTTTGTTCATGTTTGGTAAGTGATTCTCTAGAATAAAATCTTTGAATAAATTGATTCTATACATGGAGTCAACCAAAAAAACCTACTTTTTTTTTAGTTCCTAGCCTCCTAGTTCCTTCGTAGAATCACTTCTCAACCTAGAAACCGCTCAGGCAATTCTACCAAGTAATCCCTTAGGGCTACTTGTGTAAAATTATAGGATGAGATAGAGGAGTAAACATCAGAATTCATTTAGCAAAACAAAAACTCCATCTTTGATGACTTTTTGAATGCTTTTGAGGAAATTGATGGTCACGTCGTAGTTAGTTTCGTATATTTATATGCATGGTCAAAAATCTAAATATTAATTAGTACAAATTGAATTACATCGATTGCTCTTCTATTTTTAACTAGAACAAACTTTATCGTGGACTAGGGGTTGCTTGGTTGTCTTGCTCCTCGTCACCTAACCCTGCTAAGCTAGAATAGAAAAAGAAATAGCAGTCTGGTTGGTAGGCAAGCTTGAATGGAGTTTGTGCTAGCAAGCAAAATCCTTAATATCATAGTATTTCATAGGAGAGCCACTTTGGCTCACCTAGCCTAGCAAGGTTAGCTTGGACTTGCTTTCAAGGCTTGGCAAAGCCTTCACAGAAACCAAACTTACCCAATATTGTCCGCCTGGCCTGTTTGATGTGCTAGCTAAACTTTAGCTGGCTACGTTTAGCTGCTAGGCATCTAAACAGTCTACCTAAAAGATCAGGTAAAGTTTAGCTAGGCTCTTTCTATTTCAACATAGCTAAAAGCCAGTTGAGTCTATTAGCTGGAGCATACAAACATCTTAGCTAAACTTTAGCTAGAAAACTTTTAGATGGCTAAAGTTTTACTTTTGAAATTTTAGCTACCTAAACATTAGTTGGGTGCATAGAAACAAGCCAGACACATGTCCATCGCCTGGCCATCACTTTGCTTAGGCCTTTCTTGAAGTGACCTAAATATTGCTTTATATATGCTCTCTCAAGATTAAGCTATATGATGCATAAACCCAAGCATTATTCAAGAATTGCCTAGACTATACCTACTTTGGGATATATAACAACTGTTATTAATAGAACATACTTGGTTGTGCTTTGTGCTATTCGTTTAATATTTTACTATTTGTGTTAATACGATAAAGGGATATTCACCTCTTCTTCATCCTTTAATTTGAGCTCCGAATATCCAGGGCCAAGCCCAAGTATCTTTTTGGTATCCTAGGGCTGGCTCAAGCTCAACTTAGAATTGACACTCAAGAACGATTTCACATTCATCGCAGACATTGCACAAATTGGGCGTCATGGCCAAAGGAATTTTTCGCCATGCGAGTGGAATATGCCCGCTAGCTTTTGCAAGCAAAGGGGGAAATTCTATGACAAGCAAGCATGCATGATGCATGGTTAAAAAAATCTTCACGACAAAAAGGACACCGTAGATAGATATGTATAAAAAATAGGATGCCCCCTTCGAAGATGGATAGGAATTGGCTGCCTCACATTGTCTTGTTAGGGCAGTGACATCAATTCAATTTGGCATATACATATGGTGCTGGAATATCCATCTAGAAGATAAGTTTTGTTAGGGAAATACCAGCAAATTGAGCCCACCTTTACTTGTACATGGCAGCTGCGTCTTGTGTTGTGTTGTGTGGTGTCATCCCCACTAACTAGTACTACTTGTTTGTGTGCTACTATATGTTTCCTAAAATTCAAAGGACTATACTCTTTTCCAAAGACATGAATGAAGTTCATATGAATTGTATTTCAATTTTATAGAAAAACAGAAACGATGCTTTTTTTTTCTTCCTCTCTCTCTCTCGTTACGAAGGGGCACAATGACTTTTTTACTGTATATTTTAGCTGGATCCAATAACGGTAAAATTGAGTCAGAGAATAATGTCCGTATAAAATCAGTGTGGCATCAGATTTTCTCTTTGAAAGATAAATAGAGAAGGATTTCCTCAACAAAGGAAAAAACAAAAGGGAATTTCCATGTAAAAAATAGACGTACAGTGGATAAAAACTGGTTGGGTATAAATAAAAAAATAAATAAAAATTAGAAAGAGGGAGCACCCCAGCTGTCTAAATCCAATGCATTGCAAAGTCCTTGGTGAGCAAGCGACGCCAAATTAAATTAAATAGTTTGGATTCTTGGAGGATATATGCCGTGCCAACTTTGGACGGCTGCTGAGTGTGATTCAGATTCCAAAGCCGACTCTCCTCCTTTTAGCTCGAATCCAACACTTTCCCCTCAGATCCAAGACACAAATGTCTAGCAGTTTAAGGGTGCATTTTTGGCAGCTTGGAACCGTTCCGTTTCTTGGGTGGAACTGCAGAGTAGTCAGTAGTCACTTAGTGAATCCTCTAGATCGGTTTCTCAGTTCCTCTCTGTGCTTAAAGCCTATGTTTTCTGACAACGCAACAAATCAAATCAAAATGAGTTGTACTAAAGTTGTTCATTGTCCACAAAAAGAAGTTTTGTTTTTGAAGAGTGTCTGTGGTTCTCTCTGGCTGGAGCATAGGTCTGTTAGCTAGTACATTGATGGTTCGAGTCTTTCTATGTGTTGCCTTTAGGCCAAAAATTGTAAGGCGGACGAGTCGAAACGCTGGAACGTTATGCTTCCTGAAATATATAAAAGCAGGAGAAATAAGATCTTACCAAGTGATTCCGACTATACTTTCCTTTAGATATTTCTACGAGAATCTGGATGCCTGCGTACCAAACGCGCACCGTAAGTAACGTGATAAGTCCAGCCGTAATCAGATATCACGCTAGGACGGAACTGATACCGGTCTATTCGAACTTGTTACCGCCGGCGCACTCAAGTGTGAACGTTGCCGCTGTCATTTACCGTGGACCAAACAGTTGTCCCAATGGCAGAGAGGGCGAGGGAGCAAATGGGAACATTCTTTGGGCGCATATTTTGCTTAAATGTAAAATAGCATGAGATGCTTTCTCCTTCTTTTTTATTTGGACCTATATATGCAAGGGGCAGTAGAAGAATATACAAAGAATGATGATGACCGCGAGAGGCCAGGACCAGGAGAGAAGATTCCGCCCGTTCGGTTCCGTTCCGGGGCAGTTTTATGGTTTGGCCGGGTGCAGGGGCATTGTCGTCACGTTTCCTAGGGACAGCTTACGAGAAACAACGCCGTTCTGGTTGCGGAACAAGCATATGCCGGTCAGGTCGACCGCCGTCCGTTTCGTGCACCATGCAGCTACGGCCTAGTACGAGCTTTTGTAGGAGTTAAATTGTAGGCTCATCACCCTACGTGAGAGCTGGCCATCAGCTTCCATAAATATATATATATATATATATATTTCGAAAGAAAAGGAATCAGCAAAAGTCAAAGAGAAACAAACTATTGAAAACAGTTTGACTGACGGCCCGAACACTCTTTTCTTTTCTGTGCTCCTTCTAGGCAGTAGGCAGCAGGACCGCAGTGGCAGCTTTGTGATTTTTCCATAGAGGAGAGGGGCATTCCCGTCACGGCCGGTCCCAGTGCTGAGTGGACAGCTTACACGCACTCGGGTCGCCACGTATACTGTCAATATACAAACTTTTCGTACGTATATATACAGGTCCGTCCGTTTCATACACCCCGCCTACAGTACGAATATATATACGACCTATTCAAGATATGTTTCTTAATTTAATAAAATAAAGAGAAGTGGCCGTCAAAAGTCAAATATAAACTCTAGTAGGTGTAATCCACGAAGAATTGAATCTACTGAAATGATTAATTCAGCCTACAGCACGACACTATATATACTGACGTTTTTGGAGGTAGATATATGATGAAAATTTTGTACATAATCATTGTTGTAACATCTTTTTATTAGGGATGCATTTGCCCCTGCCCTAATTTGAATATAGCTTCGGTCCTGTTTTATACTTATCTTGCCATTCATATCATCACGTACTCCGTCTGTTCTAAATTACAAGTTGTTTTGTTGTTTCTAGATATGACACATATAACAAAGATTGTATATCTAGATAAATCAAAACGACTTATAATTTAGAAAAGATTATATACACACGCGGACGTGGACCGTACATACGTACCAGCGGCCGCCCCCATAGCAGTAGCAGCTACACGTAATCTGTTGCGAATAAAGGATCCAACGTAGTACGAGGAGATAAGAAGATAACGCGCCAGATATTTTGCTTCTGTATGTTTTTTTTTTTTGAAAAAATACTAGCGCTCGCTCATTGTCAACTCTATATCAAGCCGTACTCGCTGGATCGTATGTGAGTACATATCGTACACAAGTACAGTTTGAGAATACGTACAAGTCGACTAGCTAACTAGCTAGGGAGTACTGAGATGCTCTATTTATTAATCTATCCGTAAAATTTTAGAATTAGATTAGTAGTATTATTCGCAAGATTAATTGCACTACTAATGACGATGTCATACTATGTATTTCTTTATATTCAAGTTCAAGCTAATATAACGTACGTGTCGAGATGTTATGTTGGACTTATTATATGTTTACCATTGGAGGAAGCAACTGACACGCGTGCGTATATATGCACGTGCGACCATACGAGGCCATTCACAACAGTTCGTGATTCTTATAGTTTGACGGTATATAGAAATTATATATTAAAAAAATATTTCTTATGGTAAATCTAAAAATATAAACTTTGCCATGAATCTACATAAAGTTTTTGAAATCGATGATCAGTGATATATTTTGACTGAGTACAGAGCCAATGCGACATAAATATATATCCGACGAAATATTTTTTTTAAGACATCACCGGAGGGGTGAGAGCCCCACCTGAATAGATTCCATTGATGCCGGCGAGCCGGTGCACAGAAAAAGTGCCATGGGCACATTACGACAAAACATTGATACGAAGCTCACGTTTTCAAGATGCAAAACAATGTGTTGGTCTATGTTGATATAAAGATTTGTAGTACACCAGTAAGGGCTAAATCACTTTGGTCACAAACCAGTACGTTTTCACAGTGAAGACTGGCGTGGTATTTTAAGCAAACTAGCAAAAGATGGTAGCTATGTGCTATATTACCAAGAACGGCTAGTTTTTTTTTTAGCAAACTAACAGGACCATCCAAACTCTTGCTCGGGAGGGACCTGTCGGTTTTTCAATGGTATCAACATGTTTCCCTAGGTCAGCTAGCGAGCCTAGGAAGTCGTCATCTTTGGTCATTGGATCAAACGATTAACAACAATGTCAAGGTTGGAAGCGCAAAAGATCTAGACAGTAGATTGGCTTTTATCGAGGGTGGGAGGGGGCTTATCCAATAGAAAAACCTTCCCCATATGAAATCTACAAGTTTCCCATAGATTGACCGATTGAGCGAGTTTCCATCGAGTAAAACTCAATTTTGGCTCAGACCGAGAAACCTGACTGGCAAGCTTTCAAAACCAGCTTGACTAGTTTTTGCGGGCCATGGCAAAATCCTTCCTGAAGCCATAATTACTTCATCAAGATTCTACCAAAAGATTCTTTATAATTTAAAAAGAAATACCGGCCATCTTGGTGAGGTAGGAAACCACACGCACGGCCGTACCGTTGACATAAAGCTATATATGAGAGCACACACGCACCTAGCAAAGCAAGCCAAGGAACGCCAGCGTGGCGACACGTGCGACGTGCGGTGTGCAGCTATAGCTTGCCACTGCACGCGATGAGAAGCAGCTTGGCAGCTTACTGCTGCGTAGTACTATGGTGGACAAGAGACAAGAGCTGAGGCAGCTGATAGCCCGTGTCATGGAGGCAGCCCGCCTAGATTCCTCTGCATCTGGCGTCTGCTAGCTCTTGCAGCACGAGTGGGGGCAACTTGCGACTAGTATGTTCGCCGCGTCGCATGTGCACCGCGCATCGCTCCTTGCTGCCGTGCGCCTTGCACAAGTAGCTAGCGTGGCTTGTTTTCCGCGTCCTCCCATATGCATCATTCACGTCTTGTTTCTCCTTGTAAGTTTCGTTTTTGGCCGTTTTGATTTTGGCTCCTTCCTCCATTCTCCTGGCCAGGAATAGAATTTTTAGAACCTCAACTTTCAAAAAAGAGAGAGACAGAGAATCTCATCTCGTCTGCTTCTGCTTTGGTCCGCCACTTCGATTCCCATCCGCGATCCCATCCATTCGTCCATTTTGCCTGGCTGCAAATAAACTGCTCTCTTCTCCTTTCACTTATCGCCTAAGGTTCCGTTTAGCACGACTTCTATCACCTCTGGTCAAAGTCCATCTTCCTTGCTTTCTTGTTACATTAAACTCTAGGAGTTACGAGAAGCTGATGTTTTCAGCTAGTCGTCATCGATGAAAGGCAAAGTTATTACTAAACGGGGGGACTGAATAAATTTGGACGTCGTCAAATCCTATCCATGTGAGGTCGACCACTTGAATCTGGGTGGACAAGAACTTAATACTCTCTGATTAACACAGATGAGCGGCGTTTGAGCTCGTATAACGTAACTGAACTATTGTCATAGTGTAATTATAGAAACAACAAATGTATGTTTTTGTAGGAACTATTTTTAAGACAATTTTTGGAATGGTTAGCTTCATATAATCTCCAAACCGCCATTTATTTATGACCAGATGAGGTATATATTTTTATTTGCTAGACAGTTTCTGTCATTGTTGAGGATTGGACAACTACATATCCCATTTCAATACTACTCACCGGTCACCAAGTCAGGGAGAATGGTTTCTTTTGCTGAAATGATGGTGCGCATGTCACTCATGCTTTCAATCCTCTCCAGATAGATAAGATGCAAATGAGAGAAGGGAGGAAAGTCAACATCATGCCTGCCCTCCCTTATCCACACCCTAGATAGCTTAGGATGTAGACAATATTGTTCACCACTAGTAAAGAACATGTATGTGCTTCAACTAAGAAAAACAACAAAGCCATGCGTTTATATATATTTACGCAAAATCATGGGTTATGAGTTTCATTTACTCCAAAAAAAATTAATTGTTTGATGAAACAATCATAAACGGGGCAGGTTATATATTGATGTACTGGTCAGGTGTTGCATGGGTCGGCTGTCCAAAGAACTCCAATTAATGGAAGATTGAAACTCGCTAGGACATTTCTCTTAGTTATACTATATGTGGTCTATATATGCCGTGCCTAAATATGCTATCACACCAAAAACATGTATATATGATTTTAGAAAAGATTACATTGAATTTGGTAGCTTGGATTTTTTTTTTGTAAAAATTACCTTATGATGTCATGTTCTAGAAAATAATATATGCTCAACTAAGGAGGTCTATCAAAAGTTTGAAGTCAATATAAACTTTACTATGTAGAACTTTACCATCCCTATATGTATGTCTCAAATAAACATTTTATTTTATCCTAGTATTGAAGTCAATTAATTAAAATTTCAGACATGACAAAACCTGTGGAGGAAAACATAAAGATATATATTGCAAGATACTACAAAGACTAACTACGTATGAACAAATAAAACCCATCTAATAGAGAGAATCTTGGACATCATGATGGTATCTTTTCCCACCTTTCAAAGTGGTGGATTCTAAGGCAAGCAAAGAGGAACGGCAGAGGATATGACCACTTTAGAAGAATTTGGATGTGTGCAATTGCAGAGGAATCTCTGCCATCCCACCACCCAAAAGGAAGCCATATATATGCATATATGCATCTGTGGACTACTATGCCCACTGGATCAGCAGGAAAGCATGCAATGCAAAAGCAACACGCTATTAGATTAGTGTTGAACTAGATTCCCACTGATGAGTAAAAAAAGCAGCTTTCTGTGATGCCAATTGCAGTGATGCGTGGATGAGGAGCCAATGGGTTTGATGCCCTCCTTTCGGGTGATGGCAACCTGCCTGCTTTAGGCTGCAATGGTTGGTCCCTTTCTTGCTAGTGCATTGGAGGGGATTCCTCTCTCTCTCTCAACATGATGCGCCATGGTTTGTCCAGATAAAGAGACAAACTCATATGGATTTGTTGCAATTATTGCCAACGAATTGATCAGATCTTCCAGTGCAAGCATGTCGCCACTCAATTGCCAACTGTTCCAATCTTGACATAGACGACAAACCATATATATCTCGGTCCATGGAGGCATATTATCATGCTAATTTAAGCGATGTATGTTTTATGTCTACTAAATATTCACACCTAAATTTGAGCTGAATAATAAGATACTTGAATTTATTTTCTGATGATTCGTCCTTAAGTAGTAAGAAAAATTACTCCCTCCATTCCTAAACAAACCACAACTTCTAACTTTGTCCTAAATCAAACTTTTTAATAAATATTAATTATGACTTAAAATTAGTGGCCCTATGTTCTTGAACTTATCAACTGACTTAATATCAGGCATGGTACGGTGTTTTTTTCTCGCAACAAACAACATAAACCATATCAGTCGAGTAGCCCAAGTATAGTTAGACACAACATAAAATATACATTGTATACTTTTTTATGGTAATAGTTGTTAGTACTATTGTATAAAGATTGGTCACACGTTTTTACCCTGAGACAGATGTAGTATTAGTAGCATAATAACTATACTACCTTTGGGTTTTGATCAATATAAGCTGTTGGGTTCAATGCATAGAGTTGAGGGAGATAAATAAAGTTGTCGTCTTCCAACGGGTCTTCGAAGATTATAATATCTCTTCACGTGAAATCTAGAACATACTCTCCATCCAATTGCCAAGAGATTCCTATTCTCTAGTTCATGTGTGGTGATGCTGATTGCAGGCCAAGCCTTTTGTATGTGTTGTGATCTTACATGCCTCCTGATCTTAATCAAACTTTTATTTCTCTTATTCCTAAAAAGAACAACCCTGCTATTCCTCAGGACTACAGACCGATCAGTTTATGCAATGTTATCTATAAAATTATCTCCAAATCTTTAGCTAACAAATTGAAGAATCACTTGCCTAACTATACTAATCAAGCGCAATCTTCTTTCATTGCTAATAGGCACATCTCCTCTAATATTATTATCACTCAGGAAATTATCCACTCTTTTAACTTGAAAACCTGGAAAAATAAGGGTTTTCTTCTTAAAATTAACTTAGCTAAGGCCTTTGACAGGCTTAAATGGAATTTCATTTCTGATGCTTTATGTAGGCTTGGTCTGAATAATCGTTTTATAAAGCTTATCCTTGCTTGCATTTCTTCTCCAATTTTTTCTATGTTGGTTAATGATGAACCTTCTGGTCATTTCAATTCCCAAAGAGGTTTGAGGCAGGGTTGTCCCCTCTCCCCTTACCTCTTTGTTGTTGCCATTAATGAGCTCTCTATTAGATTGCAGGATGCTATGCAGAACAACAATCTTGCTGGTATCTCCTTGGGTCTAGGATCGCCAAGCATACACTCCTTAATATTTGCAGACGACCTCATTTTATGTGGAACAGCTACAGTGGAGGAAGCACAGGATGTTAAAGCAATTCTATATGATTTCTGCAGACAGTCTGGTCAGACCCCTAACCTCCAAAAATCCTCCATTTATTTCAGCAAACATGTTCCTACTAATATCAATAACCAAATCAAGAGCATCTTCCCGGTGCCTGATCTCCAACCTCATACCATGCATCTTGGTCATCCCATGATTTTTAGCCATAAAGATAAGAATAGAGCTTATAATTTATTTACAACAAATTCTTTGCGAAGTGGGACCCTTAAAGCTAACAAGTTGAATAATGTAGGGAGGCTACAATATATTAAATCTGTCTTAGCTTCTATTCCCATTTACTATATGTCCACTGTCCTATTTTCTAAAGCCTTCATTGAAAAAATTAACTCCATTATCAAAAGATTTTGGTGGACAGGTGTACAAGAAGAATAGGTCACTAGTCCAATTGCTTTTTGCTCTTGGGACGATATCTGTAAACCCACTGACCAAGGGGGACTAGGCATAAGAGACATGGAAATGGTAAATCAAAGTTTGATCATCCAATCTGCCTAGAATATTGCTATCAATAAGAACCCTTTTCTCACTGCTATCCTGAAAGCTAAGTACTACCCTTATGACTCCTTCTGGAATGCTCCCAACAGGGGTTCTAGATCCATTTATTGGTCCTCCGTTATGCAGATCAAGCACCATCTGGATTCTAATTCTACCTATCAAATTCATGCTGGCAACTCCTCTATTTGGTCCTGTCCTTGTCTCCTATTTGGAACCAAATCCATACCAATCTCATCATGCCTGTGGTTAATCATCCTTTACCTGCCATTATCTCTGACCTTTGGATAACTGGAACCCACACTTGGAATCAATAACTCCTTTCTGCTACTTTCACTGACCATGCTGTGCAGGTTATTCAGGCCACTCTAGTCGTTCAAGCTGATGATAATAACATCCTTAGATGGGCTCCAGACAAAAAGGGCCAGTGCACTACTAAAAATGTGTACAGCTATCTTTCTAATCAACAGGCTCATGTCCTTCCCAACCAAGGATCTAGAAGTATAAGTCAAGATGCAAACAATATTTTGCAAAAGGTATGGAAGAGTAAAATCATTCCCCCTCTCCTCAAAACTTTTGCGTGGAGACTTATTAGGAATGCTATAGCTACAGGTGAAAGATCAGATAGGTACTCTTCTCATATTAATCAACAATGCTCCCACTGTGGAGTTGTTGAAAATGACCAACATCTTTTCTTCAAATGTGAATTTCCACAGCAGGTTTGGTCTACTATCACCCCTCCAGTGCACACTAACAATATTCCAACTGAAATTGATGGCATTCAAATGACCTTAACCCTGCTATTCACTCCTAATCCTACTGATGACATCTTATGTAAAATCCTCTTTACACTCTGCTATATTTGGAAAGCCCGCAATGACCACAGGTTTCAAAGGATCACATGGACTCCACTTTAGGTACATCAAGCGGCTGCTGCTCATATGCATACCCACTTGAATGCAATCAAGGAGCAGCAACAAAATCATCATTCTCAAACTAAAGATCAAATAACAACAACTGTTATCCACCAAACAGGTATGCCTCTGACTTTTGCAGGTAGCTCTACAAGCCTACAACAGCAGATGCATGACTCCTTGTAACAGCGGGCTGTTGATCCAGCACATGATGGCACCAATGCAGCCTAGCAACATACACCTCCTAGTACCCAAGGTATGCCAATTTCCATTGCAGGAAATCAAAACAGGCACCATCAACAGGTACATGTGCCACATGATGATGCGGCTCAGCTTGCCATCTAACCAGAACCACGCCAAGGCAGCCATCAAGCTACTTCGGTGATTGACAGCCTGCTGGTCCCCTTTCCAACTTCAATCAGAGGAACCCGTTGCTACACCGACGCCTCAACGATGCCAGACCTTGCTGCATCTGCTCTCAGACATGCGGGTCTCGACATTTTCATCATCAACACCGATGTGCAACCACCACTGAGCATCTTCATCAAAGCTACTATGCAGGAATCTTCATCGGTGCTCATGGCAGAATCTGCAGATTGGGCAGCAACTCTGCTCAATCAACTTCAATCCCATCAGGTGACGCTATTGTCAGACAATCAACAGGTGGTCCACTATCTTAATGGCCCTAATCTCTCCAATCCTTTGGACTGGAGAATTAAGCCATATATCCAGATCACTGTTGTTCTATTATCAGAAACAAACTCAGTGGTGCGCAGGATCAAAAGGACCCAAAATCAGATGGCTGATTCCCTAGCAAGACAGGCACTTGGTGCTCTACAAACCAATCAGCTTGATTCAAGTGTTTGTACTAATCCTAGTCATGGAAATGATTGCCCGGTTCTTCGGGTAATCAATATTGTAACCATTAATGTTGTAATGGTTCTAATAGTTTCATGTTGTTAATATAATTATGGTTTACTTATAAAAAATGTATATATGGTGGCTTAATTAAAATAAATTCAACCAATAATTCACGCGTACTGTATACGTACCTAATATTCAAGATCGAGGCGACCCCAGGAATATTCATCATGAGTGAATCTTCCTTCACGAGGGACCCAAAAGCATATAAAATAAAATAAAATCCAAGGAGTGGATGCGCAGCTGGGCCTGCTGGTAGTAGTTGGCAAGCTGTACTTGCACGCATAGAAATTTTTGCATCTTGCTCCCTCTGTCCCATGAATTATAAATCATGCTCCTTTTGTCCCATAAATTTTAAGTTGGGTGAACTTTTAAGTTTTTGTTTTAAATAAGCTATCTTAACTTTAACTGTAAAAAATATTGCACCAATATTTACAACTTCAATAAAATATATTATATATGACATAAAAGTATGACAAGTATTGTTATTATCTCTTTATGTAAAATTTGACTAAAATGTTTGACTACTGCACTTCATTCTCAAATTGTATCTTTTTTATTATAGTTTTAACTAGACACGAGCTATAAAAAATATATTATGTGATGGATTTAATAATATATGTTTAATAGGATAAATATTACTATTTTTAAGAAAATTTGAGTTGATTCTAGACTTCTGTAGTATTATTATTGCATCATTTCTGACACCGGCACTAGTAGGACAGCTTCCTCGTCCTGCTGGCTTTCAGGTGTGAGGTTTTCACATGGAAATGAAATAAAATCCAAAACGGCTCCTCGGCCCCTCCAGGAGGCAGAGGTATCTCCAAGAGTATCTGACCCCTTCACGTGGCCATGCGCCAAATTGTGAATATATATTAAATATATGTAGTACGACCTGTAGTAGCTAATCTCTTCCTCTCCTAATTTGTCTTGAATCTTGATTGCCTATATGTGTGTCGTGTTCCACGATTGAGCCACTAGCAGCTCTTCCATTGAGATAAAAGGAAGAGAAGCTTCTCATTGACAACTATAGTATAGCTTGAAAGATGACACAGTTTGTGGATACCACTCTAGCTAGTGCATTTTCCTTTTTGTGACACAATTAGGTCATAGATGAGCCTTTGTGGTACGGTATATACCTTGTGCAAATTCGTGACCATCGTCTTCATGGTATGAACAACTAAGGGTGCGTTTGTTTCAGCTTCAGAATCAGATGAATCAGTTGAATCAGGTGATGAATAGTGAGAGAAGAATAGTGAATAATCAGTAGAATCAGAGCGAGCTGGAGCTGAAACAAACGGAGCCTAAGCGTACTCCCTCTCCATAGATTAAAAGTTACTATAGTCTTCAATAGCTGTCCCAGATTATTTATCACTTACTTTGCACGTACCTTTCTGTTTTCCTAATTCATCTTTATAATTATTTATATGTATCCCTTTCTCGTTTCTTGGGCATCACATCTTTTGTTTTTCACTCATTAATTTTCATGCCTTAGAGCTAAAATGACAAATAATACTGGATAGAGAGAATACTCATCATCAATAACGTACAATAGTACGTACAAGGCATATGATTGAGTCCCCATCCGAATATGTGTATATAGGATACCGGCAAATATGAATACCTTGCGGTTAGGGGATCCCATGCATGGAGACCAAATAGTGAACCATATATATATATAAATAAACACAATCTAACCACAAAAAATAAGATGTAGTAGATCTTCTCATTTCTCATGAGAGTCTAAACCTGTAAAAATCTGCGTCTTATAAGACCAATCGATCTCTATGTCTTGCGCAAACACCAACAATTGGAATGCCATACATAGAATCAATTTGTCCGTGTTTTATATATGCTCGAGAGAATAACCATTGGCCACTGAATAATTATCTGAGGTAACTAGGACTATGTCTCCTAAAGTTCAAGCCATTAGGGTCCCACTATATATATTTTTTTTACAACGAGAGTCCCATTAATTGGCACCGGTTTCTGATTGGCCCCCAGCTGCCCTAGAATAAGAGAATCTCCTAGGTCAGTACTTCCTCTGTTTTAAAAAAGAATACAACTATGTCTTACGTGTCAGTTAAAATGGTTTAAATTTAACTAAATTTTTACTAAATAATTATCACATTTATGACTTTAAATTAATTTATTATAAAAATTAATCTCATGATACTAATTTAATATTATAAATATTTATACTTTTAAATCTATAATTGATCAAACTTAAAACATAAAAATAAGATATTATGTTAGAATTACATGTTTTTGGGACCGAGGTAGTACATGCATCACAAATGCCTCTTCGTTCGATCCTCCTGCACGCACGTACTAAAATATTCTCGTCCCATCAGCCGCGCGCTTTGAACAGTTGATTGAAGTGGCCTTTAGAAACCATTGAGTCGTCATTCTGTCCTTGGAATTTCGGATGCATATGCTTCTGCGTTGTTAAACAGATGATCGATGATCTCGATGCGAGATTCTGCGCACAGCGACAAGGCAATAGCTTAGAATTTTGTAGCCTAGAATGATCGCGTACGGGAATATAATGTTGAGATTCGATCCCTGACGACATAGCCAGCCAACTGAATTTCCATTCACTGCTACATAAAAGAACTTCTGTGACGACGCTACTTCTCTCCGTGACGAATGTATTTTTTTACCCGCTACGATAAATCCTACGATTTACCGCAGCGGACACTTTTAATTAACCATGACGGTCACTTTTGTCCGCTGCGGTAAATCGATTTACCGCAGCGGACATCTTAAAATGTCTGTCACGGAAAATGATCTATTTATCGTGACGAACGTCTTAAGATGCCCGCTACGGTAAATCTATTTACCGTAGCGGGCATCTTAAAATGTCCATCACGAAAAATGCTCTATTTACAGTGACGGACGTCTTAAGATGCCCGCTATGGTAAACTGATTTACCGCAGCGAGCATCTTAAAATGTCCGTCACGGAAAATGCTCAGCACCGTAGAGCCCGTCCTTTTCTCACACGTGCCTCCTCCACTCTCCTCCCCTCACGACGCGCACCGCACTCTCCTCCACTCCATCTCCTCCACTCCCTTCATCCTCTGCTGCATCCACTCTCCTCCCCTTCTGGCCGGCGGTGCACATGGGGAAGGTGAAGGGGGCAGGGTCGCGCCACCGCTGCTCGAGGTACGGCGGCCTTGCATCATGGCGCGGTGCGGGGCGGCTCCCGGCGCGCGGTGTAGGGCAGCTCCTGGCACGCGGTGGCCTGGTGTGGCATCCATGGCACGGTGAAGCAGATTCGTGACGAAGCTAGGGTTTTGGATCTCCCTCTCTTCATCACCTTGCTGCAGTAGGTGAGTTTATCCCCCTCTCTCCATCTCCCTCTTCCTCACTCCATCAGATCCCTCACTCTTCCCTCTGACAGATCCAGCGCGCGAGAGGTAAGGCAACAGTGGCGGCGGCCCCCTCCCTCCCCATCGACGACGCGCGCGGCTCCCGCTGGGCGACTTTCTTCTGCACAGGGGAGGGCGCCGGTGAGCTTCAACTCGATGGATCTGGTCTGCTGCCGCATGCACAGAGTTCGGCGAGTAGGGGCCCTCCGGTGTCGGATCCAGCGAGGTCCAGGTGGTGCTCAAGTGCTCCGGCGGATCCAAGTGTGGCGTGGCGGCGGATCCAGGGGTGGCGGCGCGCACGGAGCGGATTTGGCGGCGGTGGCGCTCCAAACCCTGGATGAGCTTGTTGGGCCCGTGGATGGGTTCGGCGGGTCTACCTAGGGTTTCTGTCTTTTTTTTGTTTTTCTGAAATTCTTTACCGCAGCGGGCAACATAAGCCGCCCGCTACGGTTAATACTCATTTACCGCAGGGGGCGGCTTATGTTGCCCGCTGTGGTAAAGAAACTTTCGCAGCGGGCACCGGCGCTCGCCATGGTGGAGGCCACGATTAACCGTGACCTTCCATTCGTGGCGGACGCGTTTGCCCGCTGCGGTAAACCCAAAACGTCTGCCACGGTTAAAAATAATGCAGTAGTGATTCTTTCATACCGGCAGAATTGTTTTAGTTTATTTATCTATCATGACATCAAGAAAGAAATGTAATCTCAAAAAAAAAAAGACATCAAGAAAGAAATCTGTCTCGCTCTTTGACCAACTTTAATTTGGCACATTTTTCAGTCTATTTATACGACTTCTTGAATTCGATGTCACTGGTAGTACTATAAAATAGTAGATATGAGAATAGAAATGAAAAAAAAATCTTAAGCAAGCGTCAATTTCAGAATAAAAATACTTTGATGGTGGCAGTTAAAAGCTGCTCTTTTTAAATTGCCTGCTTGTGACACGTCCATCTTTGTCATATATACATTATTCTTGTATATATTGGTATCTCTTTGAAACGACTTCAATTTCTTGCTGAGTGAGTGAGTTCACGAATCAACATTCGGTATATAATTAGCTTGTTGGAACAAGTTGTGTGTGTGTGAAAATAAATGGAATCGAAGTGAACCATACGTGAACTACTTAGAATCGAAGTGGTACCAAACTAAGCCAATAATATACATATGAGGCTAGCTGCATTCATCCCCGCACTTGACCATTTTAGCATCCATGTTCACTCCTCTTATTTTACATCGACATGAATAGTACAAGGCATATGCATATTGCATTGCAGCTAATTAAGTATGAACTGGATTACTAAAGCAAGTTCGTCATCCCCAACCTTGCCTCCTCCGTTCACAATTAAGAAAATAAAGGCTGCATGCATGCATTTCTGTTGAACGAACTTGGCCCTCTTCACATCCAAGCTCCCCGTTCACAAGAAAAAGCTTATCCTAAACCGTGTCTACCCAGTGTTGTTCTTCGACAAAGAAACAATACATGAAAGAAGAGAGGTTTTTATTTGGACAATGCATTTGTTCACTAGGCATTTGTCACCTAGTGAAAAAGTTTGACCGAATCTGTATAAGGTATTAATAATTATGACACTCGTACTCTCCATCTTAAAAAGAATAGAAATATCAAAATATGTTATGTATTTCGGGGGCAAATCCAAAGATGTTTAGTTGGTATCATACATACATGCATGATGGGTTCACGGAGTCAGAGTAGCTTTTCAGCACGAGCGCGCGCGGACCACTTTTCTATCTAATGATCCATCTGGTCCCCCACAAGGAAAAAAGAAAAGGAAAGTAAAAGTTTGTGAAGCACACGCACTGCACGCATGCATTCCAGCTGCCGCGCCACTGTTCGTGCAGCTCAGCTAGCCGTAGGACTGGAAGGTGGTGGGTGCATGGAGTGGAGCTGAAAAGAATGCATAGAGAAACGGACAGATGCAGGTTCGATGAAGCAATCAACCAACCCGTGCTATCAGAATGCAGGGCGTGTGCATGTTTATTTCAGTTTCTAAGGATCAGAACTGCAGGAAACATGGTGCTTGACAAAGAGGACGGACTACATTACACAGCAGAGAGGCCTAACACCCAGCAATGAAGTGTCAAGAACAAGAATGAACAGCACTGCCACTGCGAGCAGCAAGGAATAAAGCCAAGTTCTTCCAACATGGCAATTGGCAAGTAGCCGCGCCACTGCATGGTAGCCTACTCTTCAGTCCTAGCCCCGTAGCAGCAGCTGCCTGCAAAATGGAAGCAGCAGGAACAGGATTACTCTACGTCTCTACATACATTTTATTTTACAAGAAGCATGCAAGTAGCTTATTGACAGGATCAAAGAAAGAAAAGGACTAGAACGAGTGTGCACTGCTGGAGCACGGCTCCGACTGAAGGAGGTACAGTAGTATAGAAAGCAAGCAGGTTGGCCCTGACCACAAACAGGTTCCAGCCGGACTTGCAAGATGAATTTTTTTTATTTTTAATTTTTTTTAAAAAAATTTACAAAATTAATTTTTTCGTTTCGAAATATGACAGAACTAGTCGTCTACAGTGGGCGTTTTTTAAAAAACGCCCACTGTGTGGGCGTTTTTTGTGACGTGGCACACAGCCGTCCGCCGCCGGTGCCGGCTCTTGCGGGTGGCCCACTTGCGGCCAAAAAACGCCCACTGTGTGGGCTTTTTTGTTGCCGAGAGGGCCGCCTGTAAAAGTGCGCGCTGTTTTGCGGGCGGGCCTCGGAGCAGTAAAAAAACGCCCACTGTGTGGGCGTTTTTTGCGCTGCAGGGGGCCGCCCGCAAAACAGCGCGCACTTTTGCAGGCGGCCCCTGGCGCGCAAAAAACGCCCACTCAGTGGGCGTTTTTTGGGGTCCCCCTATATATACCCAGCCCCCTCTTCAGATTTTCATTATATTCACTAAATTTTCCAGAAAAAAAGAAAGAGGAGAGGAGGGAGGAGAAGGAAGTAAACGGCGAAGCCCTGTCAGTTTGAGACCTCGGCTTTTAGGTAAGTTTCTCATACATTACAAGTCTGTTGCTATGCATTAGTAAAATATAATGTGCACTAGAGTTGTTTAGTTTTTAGTTGACTCTGGGTAGATCTGTGAGTAGTATGTATATTAGATCTATAAATAATGATGTTAGAGCATTGCAGTTCATGTTAGAAATAATGATGTTTCTTCTATACTTTAAACAATGGATTGTATGATTTGAAATGTGACGAATATCGTATTTTCTCTGAATAGATATATTTAGGGTTTAAGAATAATGATGCTTATGCTATGCTTTAAACAATGGATTGCATGATTTGAAATATGACGAATATCGTATTTTCTCTGAATAGATATGCAAAACTTATGGCGGACGGAGTTTTGGAAAAAACGAGGTCGCTCTAGAGAATTGTATCCTGACGTGTCTAGCAAGGATGCTCCTTTTTCTCCTGCAGTCCCTGTCCCAAATTGTGACTGTAGAGAACCGGCTGATATTGGCCAATCTCGCCATGAGGACACAGCTGCCCGTTGCTACTACACATGCGGTGGATTCAATGTAAGTAATTGCACCTCTGTCACTGCGCCTTTATTCATTGCTAGTAATTGCAGCTCTTGCATCTCTAACAATGTCGTTAGCAATCATGTTTTATAGGCCCATGAGCGGTGCTTTTTCTTTCAGTGGATTGACGGTCCAGACAAATTCGACCCAAGGTATCTCCAGTTTGATGAATGGTGGAAAGGGAAGCATAATCCACCCGATCAATTCGAGCGGTGGGTGGCACCTCCCCCTGACCCCCCCCCCAATGACAGACGAGGAGAAGAAAATAGCCCAATTGAGACGGCTTGAATCTCCGCCTCGTTGCAAATGCGAAGATTATTCTGTAATAAGTTCAGATAGGCCTAACGAGTTCGAATGTCGTAACCCCGCCGGAGTAAGTGCAAATTGTATGCGGTCATGGCTTTCTTAGTATTTGTGCATGTACTAACATTTTACATTGTAGGGTGGGTATACCTTGTTGCGGAAGTGTAACTTCAGGGAGTGGCTGTGGGGTCCAAAGAACAAATGGCCGGAGCCGAAGGTGGACAAGAAGAGAAAAGTGGTTACCCCCAAGCCTCCTGTGCTGTGCAAATGTGGTGTCGAAGCGCAGTATGGCCTACTACCATCGGAGCTTGGAATAGGCTATTGGTGCGGCCATATGGTTGATCACGATGAGGTCCTTTTGTTCCAATTGTTGCTCACTTGATATCCAAACTTTTTGTATTTGCTGACTTTAAATTGTTCCGTTCGATCACAGAGCCTTAGGAAATACAAGTGGGAGGTTTTTGCCTATGTTGAAGACCGCAGGGAATACATGGATACACTGAAGCAAAAGCAACTAATGGACCTGAAGTTCAGGTCTGGTACTCAGTTTGTGGACAACTACATTAAGATGCGGAAGCGAGTGCAGGTTGACTATGCTCGACGATTGTGTGTCCAAACCCCAAGTGCTGCTCGGTGGAAGAAAGACTGTGATGCATGGAAAAAAAAGAGAGAAGAGAAAGCATCCTTGCATGCGAGGGAGAAGATGGAGGAGGCCGAAAAGAGGAGTGCTGATGCGAAGATGAAGCAGAAGATGGCGGAGGCGGAGATACCGATGAACGACGAGGACGAGGAGTATGATGAAGCGTTCACCCAAGCCCTCGATGACTTGGAGGCTGCTTACTACAAAAAAAAAAAAGGATTACTCTACGTCTCTACATACATTTTATTTTACAAGAAGCATGCAAGCAGCTTATTGACAGGATCAAAGAAAGGAAAGGACTAGAACGAGTGTGCACTGCTGGAGCACGGCTCCGACTGAAGGAGGTACAGTAGTATAGAAAGCAAGCAGGTTGGCCCTGACCACAAACAGGTTCCGGCCGGACTTGCAAGATGGGGTGCCCAATGATGGCCCAGTCCGGACGAGATGGATACGGATTCGGCCCAACCATGACAAGTTTTTCTTTTTTTTCTTTTTTTTTTTGGTCTATAGTTTCCAGACACACACAGGTGGCAAGATAATAACCAGAGGAATCAACGAAATTCATTCACAGGAAAATCATTTGGCTTCACTCAAAAAGTTCTTCGAAAACATGAAAGTCTGGACCGACGACGCGGCCTGCAGACATCAAATCTCTAAGACACACAACACCACCTACACAAGTGCTAATTAAAACTAAGGCACCTCAATCCCATGCAATGCAAATGATACAATACCAACCAGATCAAGCCAATGATGCCGGCAATTTCCGTGTGCAGTCCAGCAGCAGCAGCAGCAGCAGAGCTAATGATCAGTCCAACATCAGAGCCAGAGCCATAGCCAATATTAGGCTGTGCAGCACCAGCAGCAGAGCCAAAGGCCTCATACTGGATGTTGGACCGGTAGTAGGTGTTGGGCGCCCAGTTGGCCGGGATGACATGGTAAGCCACCAGCTTCTCACCGGACTCGTTGGTGATGCGCAGCGAGAAGGGCCCCTGCAGCCGTCGCTTGGAGTCCATCCTCCAGATGGATCCCCATGACTCACGCATTGGCGTCCACCACCCGGAGTTAGCCTCCATGATGTCCACCTGGACCACGTCGCCATCGCCATCTTCAAACTCGACGAGCACTGCTAAGTAGTTGGGGTTTGAGCCGTGCTCGATGTGGAAGGTCACCTTCTGCCCGGGTGGGTAGATGCAGGGCACCCTACAGGAACATGCTGCCATGTTATGATTCATTCATTTGGACTAGCACTCTAGCAGGCTTGCCCATAGTATAGGCATACTAAAACGCCAGATTGTGAAGTGTAAGTATTATGATTCTGTTGATGTAAGGCCTTCAGATTGCTTGCCATGTGGTTCTATTCTATGAAACGAGCAGTGCATGTTACGGACCTCCTGAACTGGATGTCGATGATGCCCGCATGGCGGAGCTCATCGTTGCGGCCGGGCTGTGCCATGGCACCAAACGCAGTGCCGCTGAGGTCAAAGTGGTACTTGGCGACTGGGTAGTAGTTCATGTCAGTGATCATCACCGTCTCCGGGTAGCCAGAGCACGCAGGGTGGTTGACGCATCGTATCTGAAAAATGTCAGAAACAAATCAAAGGAGTTAGTCATCTAGTTTTCTGTCAGTTTGTCTCTGTTTCCATTTTCACGAAAGCCAACAGCACAAACGAACTTCTGGATTGATATCCTAGAAATAGTATCTCTGACCAAGTAATGTAATGTACCTGGAAGCACGAGCCACAGCCCTTGCCATCCTTGAACAGGGGCTGGTTGCCGCATGATGTCATGGCAGAGAAAGGAGGCAGGTTCACATTCTTGAACCCACAAGCGCCACCTGCATGCACAAAAGCTTACAGATCGTCCAACAACAATGCACGCACGCCATATACGATCTGGCACCATGCACCAACATTCATGTACATACCGTTGTCATAGGGGCCAGCGCCGGTTGGCGCACCATACCAAGTGGCCCTGGCAGCCACCCAGTAGGGGTCTGCGGTGATGTGGGAGGCATTAAAGTTGACGATAGTGCATGAGCCATACGAGACAAGAAGGAAGAAGATCAGTGCACCAAGCGCAACCACCTTGGACTGGGCAGACATGAAGCCCTGTGTTTCGATGGTCAGCGAGAAGCACCTTGCCCGGATATTCTTTGGTAGGGGGTCACATGGCCCTGGAGCAAACCGTGGAAGGAATGGAGGCGTCAGGCCAGTGGCGTTTATATAGGATTTGAAGCTAGGGTGGTTCAATAAGTGGATTTTTTTTTAATATTTCAAATGTACATTGTCAACTTACAGTACAAGCACAAAAAACTTGTGTTACAAACATCTTCAAATCCACAATTTGGTATAAAATTTACCTCCAGAAAATCTCACACTTACAATATATATAGTTCAGACAAGACAATTATTCTATTTCTTTTGATGCTGGGCTTTTCTTTCTAACAGCCTTAAAAGTCTCCATTATACCAGAAAACGTCATTGCAAATTACTAGTTACATGTGAATTTATGTTCCTACCGCTGGCTACTGATAATGTGCATTCCTAGTTTCTCAAAACAATGCACAATGTGCTACCAATGCGCCGCTACAGTCTTACATTCCTAGCTTCCTATGATGGCTACCAGTGTGCAAGACTGCAAGCTACCAAAACAAGTACAGTCTTACTGGCTAGCTCGTTTGTTGCTACTTCTGGGCAGAAATGAAGCTCTGTGTTTCGGTGGTCAGCAAGAAGCACCTTGCAAGGACATTCTTTGGTGGTGGGTCACATGGCTCTGGAGCAAACCATGTAAGGAATGGAGGCATCAGGTCAGTGGCGCTTATATGGGATCTGAAGCATGTTCCGATAATTCAATCAAAATTGGTATATATGCTTCCTAACAGCAAAACTATTCTCGATGTTGGGCTTATATATGCTTCCTAACAGCCACAAAATTGAAGTCTCCGTTATACCATCTTCATTATCACACACTGAAGAAATCATGTTTAAAAATTACTAATTGGTTGCGAATGGCTTTATAAATTTGCATTCCTACCACAATGTGCGTTCCTAGGTTCTCACAGTCACAGCAATGTGCAATGTGGTACCAATGTGCTAGTACGTTCCTAGTTTCCTACCTCCCATGGCTACCAACCAGTGCGCAAGGCTACTGCAAGATAGCGAACCAAGTTACAAAGAAGTGAGATTAGTGAACTACTTTACCTCGCTGCTTGCCGGTGGGGTTGGCTGCTTCCCCGCCGCTCCTGAGCTCCTGCTCCGCTCCAGTGCGGCGGAACGCCAGGTGGCCGCCGCAAGCCGCGCCGGCGAGCCAGCCAACCGCCGGATCTCCTCCCAGCCTCCCTTTTGGCAGACGCCGTGGAGGAATCGCCGTCGCCGGATGCCCGGATCCGGCGGGGTTGGCTGGCCACAGCGCGCCGCAAGATTTGCCCCCAAATCGGCCAAACGGCCGATTCGGAGTCTTATCCCGAGAAGAGTCCGCCGGCCGGCGTGGGCTAAAAGGCCTTGTTGCGGCCCACGGGCAATTTAGAATCCAGACAAAGAGAGAGCTCGGCGGAAAGGTATTTCCTTTTGTTTATTTTTTTTTCAGAATCTCTTCTTTTGATGACATGATGATCTCTTCCGGAAAGGTATATTATCGAATTCTTCAATGTTGTCTTCCTTTAAACTTCTTCCATAGTTCTGCTGTTCCCGTTACTTCTCGCTAACATCGGTCTCTTGATTTTTGGAACTTATATTTTTTTTTTGTATGTACAATCCAGATCAGTCTCTTGACATGCACGGTTTCACCGTCTCTTGCTAGACTCACATCTCCCGCCACAGCCGCAGCCGAGGTCCGCACCACTCCATGGCATCGTGCTCCGCGTCAACGACCCTCCATGTGCCCAAACAACATGTAAATGAGGACATGCTACAAGTCTACAACCATATGCTCCATGTGTCTCATATGCATGCTCCATATATATTTAAGATGTATGTTGCATATATTCTAAATATATTTACTATAAAAATATATTTATTTATTGATATATCTAATGATACTAATTTTATTTTATATCTTATACTCCTACAAAGATAAATCTCACTACCTTTTTTTTATATCGTGAAGCCACGTCATCGAAGGATCCCAGAAGTTACTAATAACCTCTAAAACCATGCTGGTGAAACTCAAAGTGTCTTCTCACATCAGCTCATATGGCTCTTTGTTTGCTTGACCTCTGGTCTTTATCTGTCTAATACACTTACTCCACCTATGACACCCATTTATATTTTTTTTAATAATCATAGCAACGCGCGGAGAATCCACTAGTTATATATCATAACTATTAATATTTTGTTATATATGTTTCCACTTTGACTTTGACCTATTCTTTTCCTGCAAGTGCACCATTCTGCAAGCTGTGTTGACTCTTCTTCCCGTGTAGCTAGCCAACTACGATTTAGTCCTTTGTGTACGATCTAGTCCTTTGCGATATATAATATCTCGAGTCTTTGTACCATGTTTTTCCCCCCAGTTTTCATATATTGTGTCTTTATCAAAAGGGAAACAAAAATCTCCGTGGGTGCGTATTAGCTTATCAGTCTGATCGATCTTATCTGAATTAGAGCATGATTGTGTGAATGTGTGACGTATAGAGTGAATGTCACTGCGTGACTGCCAAGTGCCAACTATTGCCATGGACTTCGTCACACTCACGACGTCATGGCATCCAGAACAAGAATGTACTATATCCGAAGGGGACTGATACGCGCTTTCCTGTAAACAAAAACTCACTGAAGTCCAAATAACATTCAACCAAAAAGTCAAAGTCGTGTCTTTCCATGGAGAAGTCAAAAACTTCCGTACATTATTTTTCTTTTCGATGAAAGCACCGTGTATATATATATATATACATACATATACATTGTTTTTTCGAGAAAAGTACTGTTATATACATGTAATATTAATTTATTAATTTAATTTTTATTCTGATTGTTGTGCGGGTAATCATTCTTAATATAAAAACAGTCAATTGTTTTTTAAATCAAGCTCACAAAACACAAACAGACACAAGGACCATTTAGGTGCCAATCGAATAGAAGCATTCATTTTTGTTAAAAAAAAGTCATTTCTGCTTTTCTATAGTTCATTTGCGCTAACACAAACAAAGTTGGATAAGAAGAATTGTTTTGACAATTACCATTCAATTTACAAGGATGTGCTTCTTTGTGGTTATCTGAAATAAGGACGTGTTTTCCCCGTTTTAGGAGTACATTTTCATAGCCAACTGCACTCCAATACCTTTTTTAGATAAAGAGCACTCCAGTACCTAATTTGTTTATCATCATGAAGACTAAAATTGGAAGGTTAAGGAATTAGTCTTTGACATTCGTAAGGCCTAACCAAAAGTGTGAATTCATGTTTTCACTACTCTTTGCTAGTGGGTTTGTTTTTGAGGTACCTTTTACAAGAAATCACTGCCAAAGTCCGTCTTCATTAATCAATTTGTAAAATCACTTACTAGATATTTTGGAAGTTGTAACTCTCAAGATTTATTATTTCTAGTCCTCCTTGATCATTTGGTAAGCATAAAGCTCCCCAATTCATCACTCCGTATTTTCTATGATTGTCCTCTCAAAAAAAAAGTCTAATTTCTTTATAAAACCGTCGAATTTGACCATTTTCTTTAATTCAAGTGAACAGAGTTATAGAGATAACATAACCACCACTAAGTTAAAAGAGTACTAGTGGTAAGGATTCACCTGTTTTAAGACATTATTTACCATTAGCGCAATACCACCTCATCAAAAAAATTAACATGCGAATTTATTGACACTACAAATGTGGGAATTCTGTTTGTCATGGTGAGGGTTTGTTGAAGGCCATAGCAGTCTAATTTTGCCCGTTTTCTACCATCGCAATTGATGTTGTGGACACAAACGTTGAAAATATTTCGAAACAAGGTGAAGACGACGTCGTGTGAACGCTCCCAAGAACGGACTAGTTACAATTTTTTTAAGACCAGAAATGAGAAATGAAACGAAATTGCGACGTGGGTCTGACTGGTTGGACTTCTGGTTGTTGCCGCGTCAGCGACGAGGGCCTGACATGTGGGCCACTCTGCGAACCAAGACCGCCTCCCAAACAAAACGACAAGAAAACAAATATAAAAAAAGAAAGAAAAATAAAGCGCCCTCACAGCCAACGCAGAATGGAGGAGGTGGTCGTCGTCGAGGCCGCGGCCGTCGCCGTCGCCGTCCACCACCCGCCCTCGCGGCCCCGCCTCCTCCTCCAATGCCATTAACCCTACGCGCACGGCCGCTAGGGTTTCGTTTCTTCCCCCCTTCCCCCTTCCTCTCGCCACCCCCGGGCCGTGACGACGACGATGCCGTCGTGGTGGAAGCGCTCCAAGTCGGCGTTCCACCGCTCGTCCGTCACCCCGTCGTCCTCCTCCGCCTCCACGCCGTCGTCCCCGGCGCGAGCTTCCACCTCGCGCGTCCAGCCCGGGGGCCACGGCGCGGCGAGGCGGGAGCTCCTCGCGCCGCCGCCGGCCAAGCTCACGCGCCAGCGGAAGCTGCGCCACGTCCATGTCGACGGCGTCGTCGACGTCGAGCTTGGGGACCTCGGCATCGACGATGACGACGGTGGCTCCGACGGGTCGTCCTCCTCTCCGCCGCAGCAGCAGTGGGCCGGCTCCGAGGCCGTCGGGATCCCCATCTCCAGGTCCGCCAGCGCCAGGGAGGGCGGCGCGCCGCCGCCCAGGTCCGCGTCCTCGCCCGTACTGCACCCGCTGCCGCTGCCCTCGCCCCGGCCGGCGGACCCGCTCGGGCCCGCCGATGGGTGGGGCGACAGGACGACGCTCGCGCCCAGGTGCGGTGATTTCTTCTTTTTCTTCCAAAAAAATCCCCCCTTTTTCTTCTTTCGCACAATTTCATCTGAATTGAATCGGTTGGATGTCTGGATGTGAACTGCGGCACGATTTGATTCCTAGATATTGTTATGGGGAGGAACATATCCATGTGTTTAGGGGAAGTGCTCCATTTGCAATCAATTTGCGATTGGCATTGTAGTACGATTTCGTAGTTCCAACAATCGGTTGAGATATTACTTTCAGCTAGTAATTGAAAGGCGTTTATGGTTACTCGGGGATCCTTAGCATTTATTGAGATGCGCAAATGTACAAACAAAGGAGATTGGGACTGTCTCTGTACTAGAATGTTTGTTTCAACTGAATACTGACAAAGTTGACAGTTTTTCAGGACAGACATCTACTGCTTTTGCCCTTAAAGTTCACCTGTCTTGGACAGAAGTCAACGAAAAAGGGGCAAAAGTCCTATCACGTTTCATACCCTACATAACTTGGGCATGGTTTTTGTGGTGATATGGACATGTTAGGTGGATTGAGTTAATTATGGGACCTTTTCATCTAGATTACTGTCATTGTGGGGAGGAATATATTCACCTGGGTATGGGAAGTGCCACATTTGCAATCAATTTGCCATTGGCACTATACGATTCTGTAGTTCCAACAATCGGTTGAGATGTTACTTTCATCTAGTACTTGAAAGGTGTTTATGGTTATTCAGGGATCCTTAGCATTTATTGAGATGTGGAAATGTGGGAACACAAGGGATTGGGACTTCTCTGTACTAGAATGTTTGTTTCAACTGAATATCGAGCAGTTGACAAAACAGATATCTACTGCTATTGCCCTACAGTTCACCTGTCCTGGACAATTTTTTTATGAGGCTTGTCCTGGACATAAGTCAATGAAAAAGGGGCAAAGTTCTATCACGTTTCATACCCTACATAAATTGGGCATGGTTTTCGTGGTGATATGGACATAATTATGGGACCTTTTCATCATTCATTAACTTTATGGTACAAGTGCATTATGCACTAGATTACTGTCATTGTGGGGAGGAATATCACCTGGGTAGGGTAAGTGACACATTTGCAATCAATTTGCAATTGGCACTGTATGATTCTGCAGTTCCAACAATCGGTTGAAATGTTAGTGTCATCTAGTACTTGAAAGGTGTTTATGGTTATTGGGGGATACTTAGCATTTATTGTGATGTGGAAATGTGGGAACATAAGGGATTGGAACCGTCTCTGTACTAGAATGTTTGTTTCAACTGAATTTCCTTTAGGATTGCTGGCACTGACAATTGCTGAAAATGGACATCTACTGCTATGGCCCTACAGTTCACCCGTCCTGGACAGAAGTCAACGAAAGAGGGGCAAAGTCCTATCACAATTCATAGACTACATAATTTGGGCATGGTTTTCGTGGTGATATGGACATATAGGATAGGTTAGGCGCTTTGAGTAAATTATGGGACTTGTCATCATTCATGACATTTTATGGTAGATGTGTATTATGCACTAGATTACTGTCATTGTGGACTCATGGTGAATCATAGAATCAAGAAAGGTTTATGCTGGGACGTGCAATGCTTTTTTTACATGGGAGTGACAAGATGGATAAGGGTCATGAGCCGGATCATGCAAACTGGAATTGTAAGAAAAAATGGAGGCTGCCAGATCCATCATCATTCACTTAAGGCGAAACTTCTGTTTGTGTTTTTTTTGTGCTACTGTACTAATGACCATTTATGATGCTGTTTGGTTTCTATAATTTAATTTAGCTCACTAGTGCATAGAGACACTTGACTCAGAAAAACTAGAGTTGCATCACCTGATCACCTTTTTGTTGATTAGTCCTTTTCCTTTGATTATAATATGCACTTTTTTTATTCAAATGGATATTTTTTAATATAATTGAACCCAGCTAAAGCTATCTTTTCTATTCCCTGATCCTCAAATGTTTTGTGGCTATAGGGTGACAGGTCAGATTGCACAGAAGGTTCCTGAGCACAATGAATTATTACCAAATGGAACAAAACGGGCTACATTTAGTCACCACAGGAATGCATTCCGTGAGAAGTTCCAGGATACGAGTTCACCAGAAATTATGAACTTTCGATTGAACATTCCTGCTAAAAGTGCTCCGAGCAGTGGCTTTTCAAGTCCTGTTTGCAGCCCTCGAAGATTTAGCAATGCTGACTTCTCATCTACTATGGCACCTGCTCAGGGACCCCTTGTGTGGTCTGCTCCATCTATCCAATCGACAGATTTTATGGGAGTTTCATCTTCTCCTGAAAAATATGCAGGGGTTCCAGACCGATCTTCTTTCTCTAGTGCATTAAGAAGTCCTATTCATATGCCAAGAAATACCAGTGCCCCTCCATCACCTATGCACTCTAAATTGTACCCAGATAACAATATTTCACGCATTGAAGGAAATGGGAGTGTCAGCTTTCACCCATTACCGCTCCCTCCTGGTGCCTTAAGTCCAATGCAAACAGGTTTTACCACTCAGTCTGCTCCAAAAGTTGAAATGCCCTCAGTGGCTGGTCAGTGGCAAAAAGGAAAACTTCTGGGTAGCGGCACATTTGGTTGTGTGTATGAAGCTACAAATAGGTATGGGAGTGTATTTGGTATATCATTGATTCTAGCACACCATTTTGAATTCTGAAGATTGTTTTGCAACCATTTATTTTGCAGGCACACTGGAGCTCTCTGTGCAATGAAAGAAGTTAACATAATTCCTGATGATGCTAAATCTGCTGAGTCCTTGAAGCAATTAGAGCAGGTTGTTAAATTTGACAGTATATCTTACAGAATACGCATGCTTTTAAATATTACCTGCAGCATTTGTATGATATATCTGGATAACTTTTTTTTTCTCAAACACGTCAGAGAGCTGCGTATCTTTTTATATCTAGACAACTTAGGAAATATATGCAAGTTCTGTAATAGCCTGCACTGACATATTTTCATATATTTCAGGAAGTAAAGTTCCTAAGCCAATTTAAGCATGAAAACATAGTGCAGTATTACGGCAGTGACATTGTAAGTTCCTGACATGAATATGAGCTAAGTAACTCTGCTTGTTAGTTCATCATGTAATCTGTGGGGAATCTTGCAGATTGAAGATCGTTTTTACATTTACCTGGAATATGTTCACCCGGGTTCAATTAATAAGTATGTCAAACAGCATTATGGTGCAATGACAGAATCAGTTATTCGCAACTTCACCCGCCATATTCTAAGGGGTCTAGCTTTTTTGCATGGCCAAAAGATTATGCATAGGTATGCAAATCCCATCATTGTTCAAATGCAATTTTTTTTGTGCCAAATCAACTGGTATGTTGACTTGTGGCTTGGTTCATAGTTCTTCTGCCTTGTTCAGGAGCTTCTAGTAAACTTCCGCAATTTTAAATGTTTCCACACAAAACTTTTTAGGAGAAACTTTCCCACAAAATACTTATTTGTATAATTTTTCTCACATAGATCTCAAATGCTATTTGCCTCTTTTAGTTCATGTCGCAATGTTCTTTCTTATGTTTGCTTACTAGACTTTGGTATGCAAATTGGTTATTGCATCTGGGATCGAAATGTATCACTGTTGGAGTGTGAGTTATATTGGCGTTATCATGATACCTTGTGATTTCTCTGGTCATTTGAACGTATAGGTTGGGACATGAAGGAGCTATGGTCTAACTTTTTTACTTTTTTTTTAAATCCCAAAAGTACATAAAAATAAGAACTTTGTTAACAACCATTAGCAGAAATAAAACTCAAGCCAGCTTATTCAATGCTCACCTAGGCGAATATATGAAAAGCCAGCTTGTGTATCAAAGCTGAGCAACCTCAAACTCAAGTTTTCAATAGAAGTAACAATGTAACATGGAGTGCACCTCTCAGAATGGTTTTGATTGCTATATACTAATGCATCTGCTTTTACTTTGTCATTTATGTAAAAGGCAATGAAAATATACACTTGCAGGGATATCAAAGGAGCAAATCTGCTAGTTGATGTTCAGGGTGTAGTCAAATTGGCTGACTTTGGAATGGCCAAGCATGTGAGTATAGTCTCATATGGAGTTCAGTAACATTTTTCATGTGGCACCATTGACACCATTTTCTCCTTTTACCAGTTAAGTACTGCAGCCTCTAATCTTTCACTGAAGGGAACACCATACTGGATGGCCCCAGAGGTATCTTAAGATATTCCTTGTATTACTACCAACTGTTCATTGGACCATATCAATTTAATTTTCCATGTACAACATGTGACCCCACTCATGTGGGAGCCTCCGGCACTGGATCTGCCCTTTCTTACTGTGATTCTTATCTGACCTACAATATATTCACCTTAGTTAGCCTTTAGTAGAAAGTCAATTTTGCTGCTTCATGAGTTTATTTTTATATCAAAGTTAGTAGCATGCTTTGTGACTAGAAATTTAGTTGTATTGTTATTGATAAAATTTTGCTTTCTTCAGATGGTTCAAGCTACACTAATGAAAGATGTAGGCTATGATCTCGCTGTTGATATATGGAGTCTCGGCTGCACCATCATAGAGATGTTCGACGGAAAACCTCCTTGGAGTGATCTTGAAGGGGTAATAAAGTGAAGCATGCTATATTTTACAATAAATTCTAGCATGTATTTGCATGGCTCAAATCCTAGTGTGCTAAAGTTCACTCAGCACTTCCCTGTGATATCCTTTAGTTGTGCCATCTGTGCTCCCTTCATTACAGGCTTACAATATTTGCTCCATAGTGATCTAAGGATCCTTGACCAACCAAAATTATTGGTGCTTTTGGAAGCACCGAAGCAGTATTTGAGTCTTACATACATACCTGTTATGCTAATAGTCCTATATATTTTTACACAATAGGTGAGTCCATGTGATTTCTCAAAGCCACAAGAATTGTGAAACTATCATGTCAATAACACTCACCGTTCTATACAAGATAGGTCGAGTGTGATAATTTTTTTTTTGGGGCCATAAATACAGGAGGGGAAGCCCCCACTGTTGGTATATAAATTTAAATAAAGTAAACTGTACACAGAGAAAGAAAGAAAGGGAAAGGACTATAGTCAACATGGCTGTACTGGGACAGAAGAGAACAGGAGGGGGAAGTTAGCCATGGAGTCCTAAAGAGATAGAAAGGTTTCTCTTTTTGAATCACGAAGTCAATGGGCCTGCAGTCTAGCTTCCACCACAAAATTATGGTTCCAAGAAACAAGGGAGGGACGTCCTTGGTTAAAGATAAAATTGTTTCTTTGTTTCCATATCTGCCAGGCTCCAATGATGAAGATTTCCAGAAGAAAGTGCTCGAGAACTGCTGTAGTGCTGCTTAGCTTGGGTTATCATACCTGAGGAAAACAGCTATAACTAGCCTAACCATTCTGTCGTACAAAAAGTAGGGCTCTAGATTGCATAAAGACACAGAAAGACAAGAAAATTCACCTCGCTCTCTACTACCTACATGCTTTTATTTGTCACAGGTATTCTTGGTATTGACATCACACATTGATTTTAATGTTCCCTATTATATGTTACCCTTTTCGTCCTGCAGCCAGCTGCGATGTTTAAGGTGTTACATAAGGACCCACCAATTCCAGAAAATTTGTCCAATGAGGGCAAAGAATTTCTACAGTGCTGTTTCAAGAGGAATCCTTCAGAGAGGCCAACTGCAAATGAGCTGTTGGACCATCCATTCATACGCAATTCAAGTCACTACAACAAACATGGTTCCATACATTCATTTGCAGGGATTAAAGTCAATGTAAGTCTCTATTTCTGACATGATCAATGAGGGTCAAAAGATACCTGAGAATGGCATGCATATAATGCCACTTATGTATTACAGGATACCACTTACAGACCAACTTCGAAGAGTGACTCAAACATGAAAGGAAAAAATACCAATGTGTGAGTAGTTTTGATTAAATTATCATTGTGCTGTCTTGGTTAAAAGAACTGTTAGTTTTTTGTCACTATATCTTAACAGCAACATATTCTTTTTGTTACCAGTGAACCAAGCAGAGCTGCTAGGTCTTCTGAATCAACTTTTCGATTGGCTCCACTGACAATCCAGGAAGCTAGCCCTAACTTTTCACCTCGGCCTTTAGGTTTTGGCAATCCTGGTTCCACAGCAAATTTTGTGAACGCCATGCAGTTTACAAGCGTAAACGCTCAGCCTAGTCCATTGCCAAGGCCTAACGGGAAGGAAGTTCTGTTCTGACCATGGATGCTGCATGCCATGTAGAGTGCCATTTCTATGAGATGCAGTTCAGTCTCAATGTGCCTTGCAGAATCCTGAGCAGCTAAGGATGTTGAGCTTTATAAGATCATCTGTGTGACCTCGCAACATTGTGACTGCTCATGGAGCACTGCAATCCAGAGGAACTGGGTTTGTTAACCCTGGGATGGAGCTTCCACGGTGTTTCACCTACAGGATGCAGCTTCTGACCTTAACTTTTAACCATTTTTTCAGTAAGCATACATAACAATATGAATTGTACAGTTTACCAGGCTTTGCACGAAAGATCCTCGAAGAGCACAAGCATGGATGTAAATTGTCTCCAGAAATTGTTGATGTTATTTTTTGGTGTAGCATAGAATTAGGATCGACTAGGTTTATGTAAAACTGAAAGTTCCCAATATTCAGCCAACAGGAATTAGGCGTAGCTCTATGTTGCTTTCGCTGCTCCCCCATGTAAAGTAATGTTTTTGCTGTATCATTAATTATTTATTTTTGGCCAAATATATCAAAGGTCCACTCTTTTATCTGTGTACAAACAAGTCAAAAGTTTGTGCTTTTTAAAGCTTGTGCGAAATGTTTGTTGTGTTCTAAAACACGACGATTTTGTTGGTACAGAGGCAAAATGGCAAGATAACTAAATCTCATTGGAAATCTCTCCAGCTTGAAAAAACAAATGTCACTAGACCTTGTCATGAAACCTTTGAAAAGGGTCGGTTGACAGATCATGTACATGCTCAGCACTTGGAAGGTCAGGTTGACCAATCAATATGTTATTAGGGGGTAAAAAAAGTGACCCGTGCACCCCTTGAGGCCTGCTTTTTGATATCGAGCAGCTTACGTTCCACGTTTTGGTAACATTTTCGTCTCCTAACTCAAGCCTCAGTGACGTACTCCAACACTCTGGCATTTGATAAAAGGAACTTGACAAAGTCGATATGTGACTTGCTTCCTTTATAGTTTACCAGCACAATTTTCTTCATACAGATGTCAAGGGTGCCAATAAGTTTTTTGATTTTCTTGATACCACACATCTTCCAACCAAACACCTTTTGCCTACAAAAGCAAAGTGAACATATATAGAAACTGTATCAACCTAGCATTAGAACAATCATTGATAGATTGCATTGACAAAAAATACAGATGCATGCACACTTTGGTACAGTAAAGTGAATCACCTCACTAAATTAAAAGCCGCGTCCGCACAAAGTTTGACATTAGATAAAGATAAAACCTTCACACTAGGTAACATGGCCGTCATTCTAGAAACAGGAGATCCCTGAGTCAAGCATACATAATAATTAAAACATGATTAACTGAAGGGAGGACCTGGATGGATCCTCATGAATATAATTAAATTAATGAAACTGAGAGTAGTGATGCCTGTACCTGAAAAGAGGTTCTACCGGACCTAAGTCTTGGAAAATTGTGGTCAAAGATGTTTGCCAAAGTAACCAATCTTGGTGCAGAGCAGAGATTACCGAGATGTCCACCTTCATTCCTCCAAAATACTGCAGCCTTTCCAGACACGGGGCGTCCTCAATGAAGTCGAGAGGAGATGTAGTTGACAATTAGTAGCAAGCTCTGCAGGACAGGGCAGACGGCGAGCACGGCATGCAGAGAGCTCTCCAAGATGTCGACATTAGAAATTGTCATCTGCTGGATAACCGGCAAGCTTAGCGCGCTGCCGGCATTGTTTCCATCCGCCGGGAAGCTGCAGCCACTGAAGGTAGCAACGCGAAGGGTGGACGAGAAGCGGTGTACCGATGCCGGCAGCGGAATTGGAGTGCCGGAACTCGAGCTCCTCGAGGTTGTCGAGGGCGGGGGACGAGAGCCAGCCATCCAGGGTCGCAACGGTGGGATAATCCTTGTAGCGGCGAGGCAGGACGAAGCGGCGCCCAGGACCAGGGTGCGCAGAGATGATTTGGGAGATGTCGCTGGCAAAGATGCCGTGGCCAGCTGTGTCGTGGCGGAGCTCGAGGTTGAGAGGAGCGGAGCGCCATACGTGGCGCCAGCGGGATGAGAGCGCCTGCTCTTTGGTGGGGAGAAGAGAGACGATGTCGCCGAGGATGTCGTCGGGGAGGCTGCTGATCCGGTCAGGGAGGGGCTCATCTTCCTCCAGTCTCCTGATCTTCTTGGATCTGCTGAGCACACCCATGGCCGCGCGTCGTGTGGCGAACGGGGGCATCGGGAATTAGCGGCGGCGTGCGCGGTGAAGATCACGGCCGGCCGGTCAGCGGCTGGGCCAGCTAATGTCCCGTCTGAGCATGTTTTTATATCCGGCCCAGTCTTGTTTGTTGTCCTACAAAAGATGGATTCGGATCGGATTCAGACGGCACTATCTACTAATTTTAATTCAAATTTGAATATGAATACAGAATTCAGACACTAATGTTAAACAGATGTACGGATTCAGATTTTGAAGATAAATATATATCTATTTTCTTATCGATAGTTTATTGATGAATGAATATAAAATAGAGCTATATAACACTGTGGATAAAGACAACTACAAACAATAAATTATTTTCATCAGGATTTCAATATATATAAAACATAAGAAAAATATATATTAATATTTATATTATATATTAATATTAATTACTGATTTTAAATAAAAAATAAATTCTAGAAGGGGGAGTTAGCCTTGGAGTCCTAAAGAGGACAAAGAGGTTTCTCTTTTTGAATCGCAAAGTCTATGGGCCTGTAGTCTAGCTTCCACCACAAAATTATGGTTCTAAGAAAAAAGGGAGGGACATCCTCGGTTAAAGATAAGATTATTTTTGTTTCCATATATGCCAGGCTCCAATGATGTAGATTTCCTGAAGAAAGTGCTCGAAAACTGCTGCTTAGCTTGGGTTATCGTACCTGAGGAAAAAAGTTATATCTAGCCAGATCATTTCGTCATACAAAAAGTAGGGCTCTAGATTACAATAAAGACATAGAAAGACAAGAATTTCACCTCGCTCTCTACTACCCTTCTGTCATGCTTTTATTTGTCACAAGTATTCTTGGTATTGACATCATACATTGATTTTAATGTTCCATATTATATGTTACCCTTTTCATCCTGCAGCAGCCGCGATGTTCACTAGCAGAGAAATTGCATTTGAATCGGATCTTTAGTCCCAACCATGACTAATCCTAGTTTGTCTCACCAACCAGGACTAAAGCCCCTTCCAACGGCTCTGGAGGCAGCTTTTGTAGCCCAGTGACAGGTGAGGTTATGTTAGTCCCGGTTGGAGCTACCAATCGGGACTAAAGATCAATCTCTAGTCCCAGCTAGAGTTGACAGCCGGGACTAAAGATTTTATCCCGAGTTGTGGCATCAACCGCGATTATAGGTTGACCTTTAGTCTGTGTTCTAGATACAACCTGGGATTACAAGTCCCAGCATAAATACCACCTTTCTTCCTCCCCCTGTGACAGAACCGACCAATTTATTTGAGCACAAGCACGTAATTCGCCATTAGGATAGCAAAGTACATGATTGAAACCTAATAAACCCGGTAGTCATTCCCGAAATCTTGAAGGATTTCTAACTTTCTAGCATAGCCAAGATCGTAATAAGTTTAGCCGTCACCATTCACAACATACATAGTTCGCACATAGTTTAAAACATCGGAGTTCGAAATAAGTTATTACAACCCAAGTTCAAATTTAAAATAAAGCGGAAGCGATTTAGTTCAAATCCACACACACACCCTTAGTTCAAATACAGTGCCAGGTCCTCGGTCAATATCCAGCAAAAGCATAAGGTAGAGTAGAGTGACCATGCCCAAGGTCTAATCATCACCCAACGTGGGGTAGAAGCAGTGCTGGCAATAGCCATAGTACATCTCACCATCTGCAACAACATGGAAAATAAAACCCTGAGTACGAAAATGTACTCAGCTAGAATTACCCGTCATAAACTAAAAATAAATTGACTCCAAGGGGTATGCAAGGCTGGATAAGTAGGATAGCTGACTCATAAGTTGCAGAAAAGCTTGCATTAAAGGAATAATTTATTATAACCTCCTAGTATTGTATTTTAGCTGCATTAACCTTATCATGCTAGATTAGCACCTATACTAAACAAGCATGGTAATATTTATTCAACAAGAATAGTAACCATTTCCGGTTGAGTATCATTCAATGCCACAGCTCAACCATCTCCTCTTTGTTCAAGTTATTACTACGATGCCGCTGCTCAAGTCAAGTGTTCACTGTCCAGGAATGATAGCGATTATAATTGATTACTAATCAGCTGGTGGGGTATTTGAAACGACCTTGATTTCCGCGAAGGGAAATCCACAGTGTCGGAGTG
>CM041630.1:4867572-4968440 GCA_023333625.1 Bothriochloa decipiens
TGAAACGACCTTGATTTCCGCGAAGGGAAATCCACAGTGTCGGAGTGTAATATGACCATTTAAATCACATTACCCGATAACAGTTGAATCCAAAATCCATACATCGAACAAAAGAGTGCAAATAGAGGGAGTTACAATAACTTATTACATCGCCACAGGGCGGAATCAGAGTTCATACAGCATAACAATAAAAGCTTGAGGTGCGGAAGCTATCTTCTTCTCTCCAACTTGAGCGTAGGCACGAAACCCTCAATCGCTGTACTCCCCAGATGAGTACTCACTCCTTGAACCTGAAACCAAATTTTCAGTACGATTTGTACTGGCCACACTCCCACCCTATGCATTGCTTTGTGGAAGTGGGTGCAAAAATAAGGGTATCTCAAAAGGAACCTATAAAGGCTGGGTTTTCCTATGCAATGTTCAAGTATATAAAACAAAAGTATAATAAACAAGTTTTAAACACAAACCCATTCCCTTCATCTATCTCCATCCATATCTGTAGCATCATCTCATCTCATCTCCAACACCCTCTCAGACTCTGGTCGACAAGCCAACTCCCTCTTGGCTTGCCTCAGCGGTCCGCAGCCCTCAAACTGGCTCACGACCGAGAAACACACTCAGAGGAAGGTAGAACACTCCACTCACTAGTCCGGTGCATGCGAAACATAGGAAAGGTCCATAGCCGAAGATTCGGCATATGTATCGATCGATCAACCATACACTCTGCAGAGGTTTCACTAATCCACCAGATAACCATCATCGATGCACGCGCGCACCTAGGTAGATTCCGGGCGCCTACTGCCATAGGCGATGCCACTCTACCATCCAGCACTGGATCACTGGAACTATGAAGAGAGCATGTATCCGCTCCCGAAGAGGATGCCATGCCATGTACCCACTCCCGAAGGGGGTGCCATGATCGTCTCGGTAGGGTGTTAGCTCCATCCCATGCATATACCTTCCTATCACTTCTCGCCTAGCAGTAGTGGCATCGACCTATCCAGCGGTTCGGCCGTCTCCCCCCCATGGAGAGCGAGTGGAAAGCAAGAGATTCCTAGGTCCGGATACCAGCGCAACAGTTCCTAGATTTGACCAAACAGGGATATCTTTATCAGGGTTTATCTTTAACGTGCTACCACGGCACCTTCATCCCGGGCTCCACCTTTCCGAGGATCACACCCAAGGACCACCATCACATCTCAGTTAGCCCGCCACAGGCTCCTCTCATGGGAATATCCAGAACCATTCCCTGGCAAGACTTGCTCCAAAAGCTCGTCGTAGATCCCGGCTCGATCGACTCAACCCTCACCCTACTCCCTGCCGTAAGTTCCACCCCAAACCTGGATACAACATCATCAGCTCACATGCTCATCTGAAGCATCAACTCACACATCCAGCCTGGCACCCTCCAGGCCTTCCCCGGGTTCATCACGTCGCATCAAAATGTAAGCGAGTGAAGTATAGAAATTATAAGTATAGCAGATAAGCAGGTGGCTAGCATAACAGCGGGTAAGCAGGTGATAGTTTACAACAAGGTAGGGCTCATCAAATACATACTCTATCATGCAGTCCTAGCACAGGCATAGCATTATAGCAACATGAATTTAAAGCACTAGCCATACTATAATTGTCATGCGTAATGGGATCTACGAGGTTGGGTGGTGTGTGGCACCTTCACTGACGTAGCTATCGGACTTCTCCTGGTAGTCACTGTCGTCAAGCTTGTCCTCGCTCGAGCCTGTAACGAGATTTAACGGTCGCAGAAGCGACCCCTATAGATTAGCACAAAGAACGAATGCAAAATAGAAGATCCAAATACACTCAAACATAGCCTAGATAGATAGGGCTCGATTTATAGAAAATTTGGATATGTGGATCATAATTTTCTGAGCTCGTATGAATTAGTTATGAATTTTCAAAGATTTAATCATTTTCTGAAAAGAGAAAGGGGCTCGAGGGGTTACGGTCTCAAGGTTACGCTCTCGAGGGGTATACTCTCGAGGGGTATGCTCTCGAGGGGTACTGTCTCGAGGGTTAGAACTCGAGGGGGTTACGGTCTCGAGGGCACGGTCTCAGGGTTACGGTTTCGAGGGGTACTGTCTCGAGGACACTGTCTCGAGGTGTACGGTCTCGAGAATATGCTCTCGAGGATATGCTCTCGAGGGTACTCTCGAAGACGGAGAAACTGCTCTGCTCCCACAACGGTGCTCGCTCTCGAGGGTACTGTCTCGAGGGTTATGCGCTCGAGGGGTACGCTCGAAGGCGGAGAGACTGCTCTTCTCCCACAGCGGAGCTCGGGCGGTGATGGCGAGGTTAAACATCCGGCGAGGGGCTGCTCCAGGACTTCGCTAACTCGTGCATCGTCCTCGGGTCGTCAAGGCGAACACGTAGGTGGTCATCGAGTCAGGGGCTTGGTCCTGGCGACGTGCCTTACGTCGGACAGCGCTCGAGGGTGACGGAGCTCAAGGTGTAGAACTCGAGGGTCGACGCATCGAGGTGTCAAACTCGAGGGTCTGTCCTCCGACGGTCGAACTCGAGGGTCGGTTCTTCGAAGGGGTCGAACTCGAGGGTCGGTTGTCGAAGGGGTCGAACTCGAGGGTCGGTTGTCAAAGGGTCAAACTCGAGGGTCAGCTCGAGCGCGTGATCCATCTCAGACGAGATCGGCTCGGACGCTGAGTTCCTCCTCGGCGATCGACGGTGGAAGAACCCTCGATTCCTGGTGCCACAAAGGATCTCCGGTGCCATTAACCCGCCCATCGGTTTCGGGACTTCACGACGGTCACGTCGATGGGCTTCAGGGCGACAGCTTCACTTCCGTGTCGAGCTCGACGGCAGACGGTGGCTCGATGGCGATGGTTGGAGTCACGCAACATCTGCTCGAGGTGCCGGCGGTGACCAAAACACACGGCGGAGTCCGCACGGGCAGCAACTCCCACGGCGTAGCTTCGACAGGTCCTCGGTGCACGGCAACGGCACTCCGAGAGGGTCCACGGTCTCCATCTTGCCCACTCGATGCAGCTCGTCATGGCGGAGCTTCCCGGCTTCTTCCTGCTCCTCGAGGGTGATCGATGGTGGCAGGAACGACGGTGAACGACGGCGTTCTGGAGCGGCAACGTACTGACACGTCGATGACAAGGTGGTTCGGGTCGATGCTCTGGTGAGGAAAACACAGAGCTAGGGTGTGCACGGGGTCCGTCTCATCAAGGCGAGCGCGGATCCGGAAACAACGGAGGTCGAGGCTCAACGAAAAGGCGGCTGGGTGATCTCGCCATGGCGGAGCTTGGCGCGCGGCGATGAACTGGGCGGCTTCTGTTCCGGCATCCTCCCGATGCCGTGGTCCAAGAGGCTCGGCTAGTCTCGTGTGTGCGTGCGGGTGTGTCCAGTGAGGTCGGTAGTGACCCGGGCCTACACGCTCACGGCGGAGCGCCATGGCCAACAGCACGGCGGAGGGTTCGAGAGGGCGGCGATGGCGGTGCTCACCGACGGTCGAAGAGGATGGAGGTGCGGTACAAGTCCAAGCGGCTCCGGCTCGCGGTACTGCTCCTCCTTCCTGTTCCCGACGCAACAGCGGTGGCTCCGAGTCGACGGTCTTCCTCCCCAACTCCGGCGGCGGCTTCTTCTTCTTCCCCGACTCCTTTCTTCCTCCTTCCTTCAGCTCTTCTCCAATCGAGGCTGGCAAGGTGGAATGGGGTTCCACCAGAGCGGCGGCGGTGGCCTGGGAACCCTAGGGTGCCGAGGTGCTTGCTTTATAGGGCGGACGCGGTGGTTGGTAGCAGACGGACGGCCGATCACAGCTTTGCTTGATCGAGCGGTCAAGGGATGTCCAAGTCAGCAGCTGGGGTTCGAATTGGGTCCAGAGAACAGCGAGTGAGGGCTAGGTAACGCTGGGTGTCGAGGTTCTTTATGGCGGCAGCGTTCCACTGCGGCGACAGCGCAGGTGCGCGCGCGCGCAGAGAATATTGCCTGCGGCCGTGGGAACTTTACGCGGGCTGGTCGGTCCAGGTGGCTTGCGGGCGCGCGTCGATGCGGGGCGACACTGGATCGAGCGGTCGAGGGAGGTTGCTTAGGAGCGACGCCGGGGAACAGTGCTGACGCGAGCACGCACAGCCGGTCGGGTGACCTCAGCGGGCGCGATGACACGTGGGTTCCACTTCGAGGCCCCATCGTCAGCGACTCATCGGCAACAGAGGCTCGGTGCGGAGCGCGGACGCGCGCGGCTCTTGCTGGGCCGTCGGCCTGGTTGGGCCGCGCAGCGTGGGGTCGAGCGGCGAGCAGGGGGTCGAGCGGCGAGCAGGGGGTCGAGCGGCGAGCGCAGGGTCGAGCGGCGAGCGCGGGGTCGAGCGACGAGCGCAGGGTCGAGCGGCGAGTGCCGGCGAACGCGCGCAGGCCGGGTCGACGGGGCTTCTCGGGCCTGTCTCCTCCTTTTCTTTTTCCTTTTCTTTTTCTTTTTCATTTTCAAATATATTTATATATATACTTATATATATATATACGGTGTGCTTATTTTGTGTTACAGAATAGTGAGCATACATGGCCCAAATACTTCTAGGGTATTATTCCCTTAATATTTATTTGTCAAAATAAATATTATGTTTTCATTTTTATTATCCAACTCATAAACCAAATAGAAATCCAACTCACTCTTTTAATGCAACATGATGATTAAACAAATGAAACATTAAAATGTAACAAGCGAACATAGAGCATTGTTATGAGATGTTATTTAACTTGCAACATATGAATGCCATGCATGACATGCTAGGGTTGATGCATATGTAAGGGGTAGATGATGACATGTCGCACCACATCACTCAGGGTTTTGTCGAAAAATTTTGTAGTTCGAATTTTTGGGTTGTTACAGTATTCCTCACACAAACCACACTCACCCGCTAAAGTGAGCTACAGATCATCGAAAATTCGATTCAGAAAATCGCGGGATCAACAGGTACCATCGTATCCGGGAACCGCCCGGCTGCCTTATTCAGGGTGACCCTGACCTCGGACTTACTCTCCGCGTAACCCGTGGTCCCCCATCTTCTCCAATATGATGCGTACAACAGGTCGACTCTCAGCCCAAACCAAACCCAGGCTTCGCGGTCGGAACGACTTATCCTTCTAGCTAAATGTGAGGCATGCGTTCAATATGACTTGAGGACGTACAACGGACGGGGTCCTAGTTCGACACAGAAGGGATAACCTCACTGAACCTCCAGTTCAGTCCCAACACCAATCCCGTCCAGTCTCGATTTATTATCTCCACATAGTTATCCAAGATAACAATGTATTCAACCATTCCGAGTCACCACCTATAACTCGCGGATGACAGGAAATCACCCGACTTCTACCGATCTAGTTAAGCAGGGCTAAGCAGATAATTGCACCTGAACCTAACAGGGTAGAATTATATCAAGTGGGCAAGGAATATAAGTAATGCAACAACAGTATAAAACAACGCCTATAACTTAATGCATCAAACAAGTAAAGGACTCAAGTTAGATATTTTTGCAAACCACAGGGAGAATGCTCCGGGGTTTGCCTTTCAGGAAAGAGCTTGGCTGATGGTCGGGACACTCGGGAAGATCAACCTCGAGATCCTCTTTTGTTGCTACCCCCTGCACCAAGGCTTCCTGCTGGCCTTTCTCTCCTCGTACTCCGGAAACTACCGTTTCGAGATCTGACGATCCTGTATGATGCATGGTGCGTATGAATACCACGAATACATAGTAAATACAAAGGTACATGCTGATATGAATGAATACTAAGTCAAAGATAATTGATATGATTTTAAAACATGTATGATAAGCATATGTCATCTGCATTCTCTTGTACAATCAAATCCTATACAAGCCTCACATTACAATTTACTTACACATTAAAAGGAATTATAAACGACAAATATTTTGCACACTACCCTCTACTGAACCAAAACCAATAACAGATTTCACCTATCACAAACATCAGAAAAAGTATTATTATACACATGAAATAATGACTTAAAGCATTATTAATTATTAAAAGAAATCAGGGCAGAACTGCAACATGACTTTAGATTACATAGAAAATTCTGCAAAAATTAGAAAAGCTTAAGCATGCCTAATGTAGACTACATAAAATTTTCAGGTCAAAACAGTAAGTACTTTATCCTACATAAAAATGACAAGGCAGCACAATTTAACGGACATAAAATACTTTGTACATAGAAAATATCAAACAACAGATCTCAGAATATTCTTAGCTCTAGATTAGCAAAAAAATATCCTCCAAAAAGTTTTATGCATAAATCACTTATATATTATTTATTATGAATTATTTATCATCTACTTAAAAAAGGCACCATAACTAAACAGGACAATATTTACACATGATATAGCCTTTCAACATTTTTCACAGATAGAGCATGACACAAGAAGGCTAACAAACTTGGATTAACATTTTTCTGAGCAATAGAGAATTACTTATGCATTTTCAAAGCTAAAGACATTTAATAGGGATAAATAAATCTATACAGAAAAGTATCACAAAAATCACATTTCATATTTTTCATGCATAGATCTACTCATAATAAAAATACTACAATTTGAACCAACTCATTTGGACTAAAAATGAGTGAGTTATGATTTTTCAAAGCTTTTATCAAAATCTAGAAAACAGATTCTTTAAAACAAAATAGAAAACCGTTTTGCACCGGGAACCCTGGACTTTCCAGTAATTAACCGAGCCCTACAAAGAAACTCTGTGTTTGGCCGTTTTGCACTTAAGTCCAAAAAAGAATAGCATATTCTGCACGTGATCCACACCGAGGGAAAAGGTCGCCGGTGGTCGGCAATCTCGCCGGCGGCGAGTTCCCTGGCCAAACTACGGCCACCACTAGACTCAACTCATCGATGCGACCCCGTTGGTGTATAAGATGCAAGCTATCGCGGAGGAAAATGGCGGCGGTGACGAACGGCGGCGAGCGGCGGCTCTGCATGACGGCGAATTCACCGGAATCGGCCACGGCGAGGTGCAAGAGCTAGCCTACAGGCTGTAGCGAGCCAAGGCAACTTGGATTCACCAGAAAACGTGAAGAAAACCTGGAAGAAATGACGATGGCGATGCACGTCGGCGAGCAGCGGCATGCATGTCGGCGGTTCGACGGGTGCCGGCCAACTCCGACCAAATCAAGGCCCAAGAACTATCCTGCGACCTAATTGAAGTCGTGGCGACTCGATTGCACTAGCAAATGAAGGCAGAGGTCCACCGGAGTGAGCTCCGTGCGAGTGGCAACGCGACCCACGACGGCGGTCAGCCAAAATCCGCCGAACACAAACCCTAATCGATCCCATTAACTACACCAACCTGTGCTACTCATGCAGGCGACCACGATACGCAAGATAAGGGAGGGAGAAAGGAAAAGCTGGCCACGGCGGACCGCGCGGCGGTCAGGGCGACCATGGTCGGCGAAGGGGGAAACGGTCGATTCGACCTCTACCTTAGGTCATAGGGGCGGGGAGTGTGTGCATGGTGTGCCTCACACCACGGCGGAGCTACTGCGAGCTCTGGGAAGAAAATGGCAAGGCTGTGAGGTGCGGTGGCGATGCGAGCTCGGGGCGACGACAATGGCAGGTTCCACGTCCGCTTGAGCTCATGAAGGGAAATGCGAGGCGAGGAGGGGCGTCTGGTGGAGGAGTGAAGGCGTGAGGTGCGGTCGGTGAAGTGAAGCGGGTCGCTGGCGCATTGAAACGGCGACCGAGCTTGGACAGGCGGGCCGCGACGTCGGATACCGTCGGGCGCGTGGCACGCATGTGGGGCCGGCCGAGGGCGCGTGGAGCGGCAGTGGGGCAGGACGAGCGCGGGCGTGTGCGGCGCGTGCGCGCGCGAGGCAAACAGCAGGCAGCGCGGGGGCACCGGCGTACGGCTGCCACGCGGCCGGCGTCGGCACGGACACCATCGGCGCGAGGAAGAAGGAGAGAGGGAAGATGGAGGCAAGAACTTGATTAACTCCATATTTTCTAAAATAATCCGAATTTGAAGAAACTTGTAAAAGATGAAATGTTGCTCTCAATGAGTAAAACATTTCACTTTTAAACATCACAGCCTAATTTTGCCTAGAATTTGAAATTCAAAAATGGGGATTTAAAATCCATTTAAAATTAAAAGGAAAAACATTTTTATAAACTATTTTTGACATTTTTGACCCACTTCCAAGCCTTTTCATGATCTGACATAAAAATAAGTTTTGCTCCAAGTAATTTTCTCTACAAACTTCATTTAACACTCAACCCCAAACAAGGTGCCAATTTCCTTTTCTTTCTACTATCTGATATGGACCGACATAACAAGGTGCCAATTTCCTTTTAACCCCAGAACGTTGCACTTTCTTCATAGGAGAGACCTTCAGATACACATAATCACCAACATTAAAAACTAGAGGTCTTTTTCTCTTGTCAGCATAGCTCTTCTGATGAGATTGCGCAGCTGCTATATGTTGTTGAATTGTTCGAACCTACTCTTCAGCTTCTTTAACAATACCATAATATCTTCTTTCTCCAGGTCCTACCCAATTCACAGGCGTTCTACACTTTCGGCCATACAGTGCCTCAAAAGGAGCCATCTATGTACTCTCTTGGTCACTATTGTTATAAGAGAATTCTGCCAAAGGTAACCATTTCTCCCATGAACCCTTGGATGATAAAACACAAGCCCTCAAGAGATCTTCAAAAATTTGATTTACTCTTTTTGTCTGGCCTGAAGTTTGAGGATGATAAGCTGTACTATGATTCAGCTTTGTCCCCAAATCCTTTTGCAAGTGATCCCAAAAATGAGCGGTAAACTGGGACCCTCGATCAGACATAATTGTTTTAGGAATTCCATGCAAACGAATGATCTCCTTGAGATAAATGTCAGCATATTGGGGCGGTCGATAATCTGTACGAACTAGAATAAAATGCACACTCTTGGTAAGTCGATCAACAATTACCCAAATAGAGTCATGCCCCTTTGGATTTGTGGGGAGTCCAGTAATGAAATCCATACTGATATCTTCCCACTTCTATTCAGGAATCGACAATGGCTGAAGCATTCCGGCTGGCTTCAAATGAACAGCCTTTATGCGACAACAGATGTCACACCGTGCAACATAAGCTGCAATCTCCTTTCTCATTTTTGTCCACCAAAAATGAGCTTTCAGATCATGAAACATCTTACTACCGCTAGGATGAATAGATAACTTTGATAAGTGAGCTTCATCCATGATTTGATTTCTGAGTTCTCTATCTTTTGGTACGACCAGACGATCATCAAACCATAAGATTCCCTTCTCATCTACTCTAAAATGCTTGATTTGTTGTTTTTGCATTTTATCCTTGAGGTGACCTATACCCTTGTCAGTTTTCTAACCCTCTATGATCTTGCTTTCAAGCAAGCAACTAATTTGAATGTTACGTAACACCACAGGATGCATGAGGCCAAAACCATCTGCTAACAAAGGTTGGATAGCATGGCAATGTGATTTTCGACTCAACGCATCTGCGACTACATTTGCCTTGCCTGGATGATACAAGATCTCCATATTGAAGTCCTTGATAAACTCCATCCATCAATGTTGCCTCATGTTCAACTCGAGTTGAGTGAAGGTATACTTCAGACTCTTGTGATCAGTGTAGATTTTGCAGAAATTACCCAGCAAGTAATGCCTCTAGATTTTTAGAGCATGCACAACAGCTGCAAGCTCCAAATCATGGGTTGGATAATTCACTTCATGCTTCCTCAACTGGTGTGAGGCATAAGCTATGACTCTCCCTTCTTGCATAAGCACACATCCCAAACCGGTTTTTGATGCATCACAATATACATCAAAAGGTTTCCCTAAATCTGGTTGCGCAAGAACAAGAGCAGTGGTCAACGATTCCCACAAGGTACGGAAAGCCGTTTCACACTCTTCTGTCCAAATGAACTTCTTCTCTTTCTGCAACAAATTTGTCATAGGTTTGGCAATCTTTGAGAAATCTAGAATGAAACGACGATAATATCCGGCTAGACCAAGAAAACTCTGAACTTCATGCACAGGAGTTGGTGCTTCCCAATTCATAACCTCTTGTACTTTGCTTGGATCTACTGAGATTCCCTCATCAGATAGAACATGGCCAAGGAATTGAACTTTCTTGAGCCAAAACTCACACTTGCTAAACTTGGCATACAACTTATGTTCCCTAAGCCTTTCTAGAACAATCCTTAGATGCTCGACATGATCTTCTTCATTTTCTGAGTACACCAAGATGTCATTAATAAACACCACCACAAACTTGTCTAACTCAGGCATAAAGACCGAATTCATCAGATACATGAAGTATGCAGTAGCATTTGTTAAGCCAAAAGACATAACAAGATACTCATACAATCCATATCTGGTAGAAAAAGCGGTCTTAGGCACGTCTTCCGGTCTAATCTTGATCTGATGGTAACCAGACCTAAGATCAATCTTGGAAAACACTCTCGCCTTGGATAACTGGTCAAATAGAATGTCAATACGGGGTAACGGATACTTGTTCTTGATGGTCACAACATTGAGTGGATGATAATCCACGCACATCCGTAGAGATTTGTCCTTCTTCTTCACAAAGATAGCAGGACAACCCCATTTCGACACACTAGAGCGAATAAGACCCTTATCCAACAATTCCTTCAACTGATTTTTAAGCTCTGCCAATTTGTTTGGTGGCATCCGATATGGTTTCCTAGAAATTGGGGTGGTGCCAGGTAATAACTCAATGCGAAACTCAACATCCCTTTTGGGTGGGAGACCCGGAAGCTCTTCAGGAAAAAATCCAAAAATTCACACACGACAGGAATTTCGGGAAGAGGGGTCACACGAGTAGAATAGGATACGCTCTCCAGCTTAAACTTTCGGGGTAACGGCACTTGAAAAGTACCCTCCCCAAGAGGATTTCTGATAGATAGCATCCTATTACCTGTATCGATCACAGCACCCAAGAATTTCATCCAACTCATCCCCACTATCACGTCCACTCCTAAGCCAGGTAGAACTATCAAGTTCAACTAAAACTTCCACTTATCTAGATCTAAAGTTGCACCCTGAACTATTTGCTTAGTAGTTATATCAGCCCTGACTGAACTAACCTTGAATTCAATGCTCAATTCAAGTATCTTTTGGTCTTGCTTCTGTGCAAATGCTTGACTCATGAAAGAATACGACGATCCAGAATCAAACAAAACAGCGGCAGGGATTTGATTCATAGAAAACATACCCGCAGTCATTGGTTCACCAGCAAGGATCTCCTCAATAGAGGTGTTGTGCACATGAGCTTGGTATGGGGCCTGCTGCTTCTTGGGAAAAGGGAAATAACGAGCAAAGTGCCCAGTCTGGTTACAGTTGTAGCAGGGCCCATTAACAGGTGTCTTGTTAGCACCGGTCAAGCTGCTCTGTCCTAGTTTCCCCTGTGGAGCGGGAACTTTGAATGCTCTGTGATGCTTCTATGAATTCTGAGCTGAATAAAGGTTATTCCTTTTCTGCTGCGGGGGCCTGAACCTCGCCCCAGACATAGGTGGGTGATACGACGTACGAAAAACAGGTGGGGCTCTTGCCTGAGAAGAACCACCTCCATCATGGGCTCTCTTGCGATTCTTAGCTACGGCATGGACATTGTTACTGTTTTCTTGCATAATGCAGTCATTCAGAAAGTCATTGAAAGTAGCACGAGCAGAAGTGCTCATTGTTTTCATCAACTTGGTGCTTGAAACTAGCTATCTTGTTCTCATCATTGTTAACAAACTCAGGAGCATACCGACTCAAGGTATTGAAGGCGTGCAGATACTCCTTCACTGTACGAGTCCCCATCGTAAGTGACAGAAATTCAGTCTTCTTCATAGCCATCAAACTTGGAGGAATGAAATTCCCCTAAAAAGCACGTACAAAGCGGTCCCATGTAATAGGAACACCCTGCAGAAAGGTGGTGCGATGTTGCTTCCACCACGTCCCCGCTTGTCCCTCAAGTTGATGGGCTGCATACTCCGCCTTTAGTTCTTCTGTTAACCTTAGAAGACAAAATTTATCTTCCATGGTGTTGAGCCATTCATCTGCTTTAAGCGGTTCAGGAGCATCTTTAAATACAGGAGGTTTAGTGTCCTGAAAATCCTTGAAGCTGCTATACTGATTTTGCTGAGGACCTTGATGAACATCGTGGGCCAAACTTTCATGAAGAAGCTGCTCCACATTGCGCTGGCTGCCCAAGAATTGAGCAAACAGCTGCTCCGCATTGGTCAGAGGTGGGAGTGGTGCACCACGTGCAGTGTTATCAGCACCCTCATCAGCGCCACCACTACCATTACCACCCGAACCACTATGGGTAACCGGCATCTGCATATTTTAGCAATAAGGACTTATTAGGTGAATGTTGTCATAATGAGAGGTGAATGTAAAAAAAATTATGCCAAACTGAATTTATCGAGGAGAATAAATTCGCACAATAAATAGAGGCACAATAATTCCAATCTTCACATCACAACATCACTAATAATATTATTTCGAACCACCACAAAGCGTCTTACAACATCCAAATTTGCCAGCATACATACACTGGACTTTTTAAAGCTGTACGGATATCACCACATCAACCACCATGTTCCAACATTACATCAAAGTCTTAATAGCGTGCAAAAGGGTTACATGACCACATGAAAAGAACACAAAAGAACAACTAGAGACTAACGATCATCAATAAGGCTACTTTCCATTGTTGCTACTCTCACTAGAAGCACCATCCAAAGCCTTCCTAGCTGCTGCTAAGGCTGCCCTTAGCTAACGTATCTCCTCCTGCTTCCTGTGCACCTCCTTGTGAAGCCTAGCATTGTAAGCATGAACACCCTCCACTTCCTCCAGCAGCTGCTGCTGACAGATGCTAAGACGATGAAGCTCGGACCAGGCTTCATTCCTAGCCTGAGCCATCTTCTGGCTCTCCTGAACAACCTTGTCTCGATGTTGAGACACACGGGCTACCTCCTCCTGTGAGCGCTAAACTCACATGTCAACTCACGCTTCTCCTTGTGTGCATCAGCTCGAGCCTCCTTGAACTCCTCACTCAGACGAAGTGCCTTAGTCTCCATGCTGACGTAGGCCCTCATCACTGCAAACATAGCACTCATGGCAGGCGTGTCGCTGCCCCACGCCTCCTTAGGACCTACCTCCAGTGGTTTTCCCTCAGCATGTGGCCACCTAGAAAGGCGGTTAGCAAAGGGAAACACACCAGGAAAAGCCTGGGCAAGCTAGCGTGGGATCTCCTCCATCCGGTGCTCCACCACATCAAAAGCTGCAAACACGACACCCATCTTGGCCGTCCTGCCCGCACCAAAACAACACCACCCAACCCAGTGGGGGTCACCGCCCAAAGGTGGGACAACTACCTCCACCTGAGCCTCTCCATAGTTCACCAAGTCATCCTTGTCCCAGTAGTAGTGAGGCTCCATGCCCACCGTGTACCCAGCGTTGGAGAGAATCCTCCAAAGAAGGCTAGGCATGGCGTGCTCCTCAAGAAAAGTGTCCACCTCCCTTGGCGCCGACTCGTGGACAGCCAAAGGACCACGGGGCACTCCTCCACTAGTGGACTTGCAAGCAGTCTGCTTGGTTCTCGGCATCTGTCCAAAAGTGGTATATCCCATGAGTTTATAATTTTAAAGAAATGAGACAATTTATTTATAAGGGAAGGAACCATGAAATGTATGAATAAGCAATTTTAACCATGATGCATGCATGTTACATACGTCCTCACAAACTAATAATCTAACATGCTATGAGGTGGCATACATCGTTCTCTCATTTATACGTAACTACCTCACTCTACTGTTCACGCGGTTAGTGTATCTGCAGAAAATTCATTTCAGCCCATATCCCATATGAATGCAATTCGACGTAAAAATTTATGCACCTTCCGAACAAGGTGAAAATACCGATTACTTACTACCTGAACAAGTCGCGCAGAAGACAACACCACCAGAAGACGGTCCCAACATGGGATACCTTCATACCAATCATGCTCTCACAACTCACACTTACCAGGGCGTAGAGGCAATTTGATCCATACATTACCACTCAAGTGAATGGCACCCATACGACTCCGTCATTATATAGGCAATGACAATAGAAAATATGATGTAATCCCCCAAGTTAGTACTGAATTAAGCCACCTAAATTCCTATTGGGCATAAAGGATATGACCACTGGCACACTCTAAATTTTCAAAACCATAGATTTGAACAACTATATATAGCTATACATTTTGTAAATACTTTTCACAAACAAAAACTCTTTTATTTTAAATACTTGTGAACTATAACACGCTAAACCTTGCTTCGATGCCAGCTGTGACTGAACCGACCAATTTATTAGAGCACAAGCACGTAATTTGCCATTAGGATAGCAAAGTACATGATTGAGACATAATAAACCTGGTAGTCATTCCCAAAATCTTGAAGGATTTCCAACTTTCTGGCATAGCCAAGATCATAATAAGTTTAGCAGTCACCATTCACAACATACATAGTTCGCACATAGTTTAAAACATCGGAGTTCGAAATAAGTTATTACAACCCAAGTTCAAATTCGAAATAAAGCGGAAGCGATTTAGTTCAAATCCACACACACCCTTAGTTCAAATACAGTGCCAGGTCCTTGGTCAATATCCAGCAAAAGCATAAGGTAGAGTAGAGTGACCATGCCCAAGGTCTAATCATCATCCAACGCGGGGTAGAAGCAGTGCTGGCCATAGCCATAGTACATCTTACCGTCTGCAACAACATGGGAAATAAAACCCTGAGTACGAGAATGTACTCAGCTAGACTTACCCATCATAAACTAAAAATAAATTGACTCCAAGGGGTATGCAAGGCTGGATAAGTAGGATAGCTGACTCATAAGTTGCGAAAAAGCTTGCATTAAAGGAATAGTTTATTATAACCTCCTAGCATTGTATTTTAGCTGCATTAACCTTATCATGCTAGATTAGCACCTATACTAAACAAGCATGGTAATAATTATTCAACAAGAATAGTAACCATTTTCGGTTGAGTATCTTTCAACGTCACAGCTCAACCATCTCCTCTTTGTTCAAGTTATTACTACGATGCCACTGCTCAAGTCAAGTGTTCACTGTCCAAGAATGATGGCGATTAGAATCGATAACTAACCAGCTGGTGGGGTATTCCTCACACAAACCACACTCACCCGCTAAAGTGAGCTACAGATCATCGAAAATTTGATTCAAAAAATCGCGGGATCAACAGGTACCATCGTATCCGGGAATCGCCCGACTGCCTTATTCAGGGCGACCCTGACCTTGGACTTACTCTCCGTGTAACTCGTGGTCCCCTAGCTTCTCCAATACAATGTGTACAGCAGGTTGACTCCCGGCCCAAACCAAACCCGAGCTTCGCGGTCGGAACGACTTTTCCTTCCAGCTAAATGTGAGGCATGCGTTCAATATGACTTGAGGACGTACAACGGACGGGGTCCTAGGTCGACACAGACAGGATAACCTCACCGAACCTCCAGTTCAGTCCCAACACCAATCCTGCCCGGTCTCGATTTATTATCTCCACATGGTTATCCAAGATAACAATATATTCAACCATTCTGAGTCACCACCTATAACTCGCGGATGACAGAAAATCACCCGACTTCTACCGATCTAGTTAAGCAAGGCTAAGAAGATAATCGCACCTGAACCTAACAGGGTAGAATTATATCAAGTGGACAAGGAATATAAGTAATAATGGTATAAAACAACGCCTATAACTTAATGCATCAAACAAGTAAAGGACTCAAGTTAGATATTTTTGCAAACCACAGGGAGAATGCTCCGGGGCTTGCCTTTTAGGAAAGAGCTTGGCTGATGGTCGTGACACTCGGGAAGATCAACCTCGGGATCCTCTTCTGCTACTACCCCCTGCACCAAGGCTTCCTGCTGGCCTTCCTCTCCTTGTACTCCGGGAACTACCGTTTCAAGCTCTGACGATCCTGTATGATGCAAGGTGCGTATGAATACCACGAATACATAGTAAATACAAAGGTACATGCTGATATGAATGAATGCTCAATCAAAGATAATTGACATGATTTTAAAACATGTATGATAAGCACATGTCATCTGCATTCTCTTCTATAATCAAATCTTATACAAGCCTCACATTATAATTTACTTACACATTAAAAGGAATTATAAATGACAAATGTTTTGCACACTACCCTCTACTGAACCAAAACTAATAACAGATTTCATCTATCATAAACATCAGAAAAAGCATTATTATACACCTGAAATAATGACTTAAAGTATTATTAATTATTAAAAGAAATCAAGGCAGAACTGCAACATGACTTTAGATTATATAGAAAATTCTGCAAAAATTACAAAAGCTTAAGCATGCCTAATGTAGACTACCATAAAATTTTCCGGTCAAAACAGTAAGTACTTTATCCTACCCAAAAATGACAAGGCAGCATAATTTAACTGACATAAAATACTTTGTACATAGAAAAATGTCAAACGACAGATCTCAGAATATCCTTAGCTCTAGATTAGCATAAAAACATCCTCCAAAAAGTTTCATGCATAAATCACTTATATATTATTTATTATGAATTATTTATCATCTACTTAAAAAAGGCACCATAACTAAACATGACAATATTTACACATGACATAGCCTTTCAACATTTTGCACAGATAGAGCATAACACAGGAAGGCTAACAAACTTGGATTCACATTTTTCTGAGCAACAGAGAATTACTTATGTATTTTCAAAGATAAAGGTATTTAATAGGGATAAATAAATCTATATAGAAAAGTATCACAAAAATCACATTTCATATTTTTCATGCATAGATCTACTCATAAGAAAAATACTGCAATTTGAACCAACTCGTTTGGACTAAAAATGAGTGAGTTATGATTTTTCAAAGCTTTTATCAAAATCTAGAAAACAGATTCTTTAAAATGAAATAGAAAACCTTTTTGCACCGAGAACCCTGGACTTTCTAGTAATTAATTGAGCCCTATAAAGAAACTCTCTGTGTCTGGCCATTTTGCAATTAAGTTTGAAAAAGAATAGCATATTTTGCACGTGATCCACACCGAGGGAAAAGGTCGCCGGCGTTCGGCAATCTCGCCGGCGGCGAGGTCACCGGCCAAACTACGGCCACCACTAGACTCAACTTGTCGATGCGACCCCGTTGGTGTATAAGATGCAAGCTATCATGGAGGAAAATGGTGGCGGCGATGAACGGCGGCGAGCGGCGGCTCTGCATGACGGCGAACTCGCCGGAATCGGCCACGGCGAGGTGCAAGGGCTAGCCTACAGGCTACAGTGAGCCAAGGTGACTCGGATTCACCAGAAAACACGAAGAAAAGCTGGAAGAAATGACAACGGCGATGCACGCCGGCGAGCAGCGGCATGCATGCCGGCGGTTCGACGGCTGCCGGCCAACTCCGGCCAAATCAAGGCCCAAGAACTATCCTGCAACCTAATTGAAGTCGGGGTGACTCGATTGCACTAGCAAATGAAGGCAAAGGTCTACCGGAGTGAGCTCCGTGCGAGCGGCCGACAAGCGGCGACGCGACCCGCGATGGCGGTCGACCAAAATCCGCCGAACACAAACCCTAATTGATCCCATTAACTACACCAACCTGTGCTACTCATGCAGGCGACCACGATACGCAAGATACGGGAGGGAGAAAGGAAAAGCTGGCCACGGCAGACCACGTGGCGGTCGGGGTGACCATGGCCGACGAAGGGGGAAACGGTCGATTCGACCTCTACCTTAGGTCATTGGGGCGAGGAGTGTGCGCATGGTGTGCCTCGCACCACGGCGGAGCTACTAGCGAGCTCTGGGAAGAAAATGGCAAGGCTGTGAGGTGCAGTGGCGATGCGAGCTCAGGGCGACGGCAATGGCGGGTTCCGCGTCCGCTTGAGCTCGGGGAGGGAAATGCAAGGCGAGGAGGGGCGTCTGGTGGAGGAGTGAAGGCGTGAGGTGCGGTCGGTGAAGTGAAGTGGGCCGCTGGTGCGTTGAAACGGCGACCGAGCTCGGACAGGCAAGCCACGGCGTCAGACGCCGTCGGGCGCGTGGCGCGCATACGGGGCCGACCGAGGGTGCGTGGAGCGGCAGTGGGGCAGGGCGAGCGCGGCCGTGTGCGGTGCGTGCGTGCGCGAGGTGAATAGCAGGCAGTGTGGGCGCACCAGCATACAGCTGCCACGCGGCCGGCATCGGCGTGGACACCGTCGGCGCGAGGAAGAAGGAGAGAGGGAAGAAGGAGGCTGACGGGTGGGTCCCACTGCGCCAAGATTCGTGTAGAACTTGATTAACTCCATATTTTCCAAAATAATCTAAATTTTAAGAAACTTGTAAAAGATGAAATGTTGCTCTCAATGAGTAGAACATTTCACTTTTAAACATCATAGCCTAATTCTACCTAGAATTTGAAATTCAAAAATGGAGATTTAAAATCCATTTAAAATTAAAAAAACATTTTTATAAATTGTTTTTGACATTTTTGACACACTTCCAAGCCTTTTCATGATTTGACATAAAAATAAGTTTTGCTCCAAATAATTTTCTCTACAAACTTCATTTAACACTCAACCCCAAACAAGCAACCTATCACATAGCCCTAGTTCAAACCAAAGCAAGCACATTTTTCATTTTACCATTTCATGTAAACAAATGATGATGCAAATGAGATGGTTATGCTCATGATGTGCAAGGTAATGCATGCTTAACACCAGGGATGTTACACCCCCAGCTCGAGCCATTTGCAGTTCTCGGTTCTTGCTTGTGGCCGGCATGTCTTTTTCATCCTCTTCGGCCATCTGCGATTTTCATCTACTCTCCCTCCTTTTTTTGGTTGTAAAGGTTAGAAACTTCATCCTCTTATGATTCATCCATGTCATTTCTCATTTCATGGTCTAGAAAAGGAGGATTTATGGTTTTTGTAGAATGGAAGACAAATAGTGTTTCTTGATTTGCATGCCATTTGAGCTCAAAATTGCTTGCTAGTTGCATAGTTGGATGAAGAAAGCTATACTAGTTCATGAAAACTAGCTTCAATGCTTTGATTCCTAGTGTCAACGATGCATGGTGGCATAAAATTATATATTCATAAATTAGAAATTTATAGTAGTTGGTGAAATGACTTTAGAGAGCAGATGGCGACCGCTTCCGGTTCCTCGGGCTCACGTCAACCTAGACGATTGAGGCCGGACCTCCCGTTCATTCCGTGCGGCAAGTGTAAGAAGAAGATTGTGGAGGAGTACCGAGTGAGGAAGGAGGGTGCAAACAATGGTCGTATCTTCTACACATGTCCGGATCACAACGTGAGTTGTTTATTTTGTCATGTTACTTATTTTATGGTTTGGAGCCATTGATCGTGATGATTTTGGTTAATCAACAGTCTTCTCATTTATGTTGATGTAATTTCAGTGGGTTGGCACAGGATCATGCAACGGATGGTACTGGGAGGAAGCGTATGAGACTCGTGTTAAAGAGTATCTTGCAGAGCAGGAGGCATTAGTGACAGATTAGAGTGCAGGTTTGGATGATGATGTGGTAGGGAGCCCGCATAAGAAGGAGGCGACTATTTCGCCTTACGAGGAGGCTGGTAGTGTGGATAATAAGGCAGTGAGCAAGGAAGAGGAGCCCATTGATGATCTGTTTATTTTAGTTGGAATTGGTCATGAAACCTTTTTTGTTGAAGTGCATTGTAGGTTTATTACTTTGTTTAGAGATACTTGGGGTTGTGCACATTTGTATGTCGGATGGAATAAGATCATTTTTTTAGTGTAAGCATGTTGAATGATGGAGACTATAATTTGGGATCTCCTTTGATGTGGTGTGTATGTGTCATGTAATGCAGATGAATCGACAAAGGATGTACAACTTTGACCGTCGCTCCTCACAGATCATGACGGGCGTGCATGGTTTCCTAAGTGTGGCTAGGGCACACATGCAAAATGGTTTTATGTCATGCCCATGTGTCACATGCAGGAATAAGAGGGATTATTCTTGCTCAAAGGTCCTTCAAGAACACCTATTTTGGTGGGGTTTCATGCCAAACTATATTTGTTGGACTAAGCACGGAGAACGCGGTGTTATGATGGAAGAAGACGACGAAGAAGAAGGGGATGACAACAATATTATTTGTGGCTTCGCTGAATACGCTGATGCCTTTGGTGACACGCAATGAGAGAAGATGAAGAAGAGGTAGTAGCAGAAGATGAGATGCCCGATGAACTTGGTCAGGCCATCCATGATGCACAGAGAGACTGTGAACTCGAAAAGGAGAAGAAAAAGTTTGACTGCATGCTTGAGGATCACAAGACATTGTTACACCCAACATGTGAAAAGGGGCAGAAAAAGTTAGGTACCACACTAGAATTACTAAAATGGAAGGCAAAGAATAGTGTCTTAGACAAGGGCTTTGGGGAGTTACTGAGTATCCAAAAGAAGATGCTTTCGAAGAATAATGAGTTGCCCGCCAAGACATATGAAGCAAAACAAATCCTTTGCCCTCTGGGATTAGAAATCAAGAAGATAGATGCGTGCCCTAATGACTGCATCCTCTACCGCGACAAGGAGTTGGATACACTAGATGAATGTCCGGTATGCCATGCATCGCGGTATAAGATCAGGCGAGATGACCCTGGTGAGGTTGAGGGGGAAGACCCCAACGAACAATGCCCCAAAAAGATAATTCCTGCCAAGGTGATGTGGTATGCTCCTATAATACCACGCTTGAAACGTTTGTTTAGAAACAAAGATCATGCAAAGTTGCTGCGTTGGCACAAAGAAGACCGTAAGGTAGACAATATGATAAGACACCCCGCTGATGGGTCCCAGTGGAGAGCAATCAACAGAGATTTCCTCGAGTTTGCAGAAGACGCAAGAAACCTAAGATTTTATTTGAGTATGGATGGCATGAATCCTTTCGGGGAGCAGAGCAATGGTCACAGCACTTGGCCCGTAAATCTATGTATCTACAACACTTCACCATGGTTGTGCATGAAGCGAAAGTTCATTATGATGCTAGTGCTCATCCAAGGACCAAAGCAACCTGGCAACAACATTGATGTGTACCTAAGGCCATTAGTTGACAAACATCTGGAGTTATGAAAGTTCATCAACTATAAATAAAATAGGAAACAGAGGATCCATGGTCGATTGCTTAGAGGCTAAGCCTTCCTGAGACTATAAATACAAGTCACATTATACTCGTTTCAATCAAGAAAGGATTTAAGGGCCTGGCCCTTTACCCTAACTCTCTCTCTTTCTCTCTCTCTCTTTCTCCCCAGGTGCGCCTACGTCGCCGCCCCAACCCAGCCCTAGAACGCCGCCCCACGTCACCGTCGCCACCGGTCTCCCCTATCCCCGCTGCTGGCCACCGCCCCCGACTGCCTTCGCCGCCGCCCCAGGCTCGGCCCATGATAGCTGGTATCCAAAGACCACTTCTATCCTTCGCACATCCTTGCCCACCACAACCACATCACGAACTGAGAGTTCACGACCTACGCCACCAACATCGGCAACAGCTTGGAGGAGATCCGCACTATACTCGTAGGTGGAGTACAAGAACTCAAAAATCTCTTACTACAACAACAAAACGCGGTCCAGATCTGCCGACGACGCCCACCAGCTGCTCGATGACAAGCTCACTGAACTGGATCGACGCATTGCGGCCAAAGAAGCCGAGTGGACACGCTTTGGTGACAACAACAATGTCATCATCAATGCTGTGAGAACCGAGCACGTCTACCCTAAAATCCATGGTGCCATCGTCACCAAGGTCTAACCTAGATTGGATCTGGGCACGCCATCAACAATGGTGATGGTTGGGACTATGCCAGGAGTAACTTAGCCGACTGCGGCCACGCCGCTGGGTGCCTTCACCTTCGTCACCAATGCCCCCTACGTCACGTCAACGACGCCACGCACAATGGCAATGTCACCACCAATGTCCACCTGCTGTCCATTGAAAAGCCTGACCAGCCGATGCAACCACACACCAATGGCACAGGTGCTCAGACAGACTCAGATCCATGCATCATCGTTAACAATGCTGTTATGGAGGAACAGTAGATCAACGACAATGACCATCCTCCGGTCATCATTGCCAAACCAGCCCCTGACAACAGCGATAGCAGCACGTTGTCATGTGACGTTCATGGCAACAACTTGGTTGAACACACCACGAAGATCACCAATGTCAGTAGAATCAGGCAGCCAGAGCACGAGGTAACACCAATATTCTAATTTCTCCTGCGATAACAGATTCCATGGTGCCCCAGATAAAACACTAGAGATGCCACCCGAGAGTTCTCTCTCGACAGCAGCAGCACCGTAGTTGTGCTTGTGCCTACTGTTGTGTCCAGGAGTTCCAGGACATCCTGTGGCCAGTCCAGCAACTAGATGGAAAGTCTAGGAAAGTCACCATCTACTTCAATCAGCCGACGGACCATGCAGGCAGCTGGTGTCTACTCCAACAATGCAGATTGCGAATCAGGTCGCAAATGCAATATTTCCAATAGTGGAAGACAACACCCTGCTGGCGCCACAAGTGCCCGTTCTATAGCAGCAGGATCCAACCCAAGCACCAAAGCTGATGATGCCAATATTCGACACTCCACAAATCCATTGTGGTGGATCTCAAGGATGCAATTCCCCTTCCAACTGCAGGACACTCCACCAGATGATCAAATTTGATATGCGCCCTTCCACCTCACTAATGCTACCCAGAATTGGGATGCACAAATATTGCAGGAGGCGCCGCTAGCAGACAGGGCCAAACCCACGCGGCCTCTACTATACGACTTCCACAATTTGGCAGATTAACATACACAGGATGATACCCCTCCGCCATAGCGTGATTATAACAACAAATACATCATGCTCAACATCAACAACCACTCCACCACTACAACAAGAACCATGTTCCACAACTCAATCGACACTAGCAAAGGAGGCGCAGACCTCTACATTCTCACCTACATTCACGACTACGTCTCCTCCTTGTTAAACTACATTGACATCAAGCGCCTTCCTCTATAGGACACAGGCCTATTGGCACCAAACACGGACCTCTACTTCCTCTCCAGTGACATCAGCGACCACTGCTTTTACTCAGAATACATACCACCTTGCACAAGATGGAACACCTCGACGACTCCGTCAACGATCACATGACCTACCATCCGGAGGCCACCTTGCCACGAGCGCTTTCCTCCAGCAACATCAACAACTAGCTCTAGTTTCGTCACGTGGCCACACTGAGTGGAGAAGGAGGAGTGTTGTAACACGTACAACGAGGACTCTACACCACAGAACAGAAAATTAGGCCAATTGGATGACCCAACAAGGGATCAACGTCAGCAACACTGCAACAACCGTGTCTCACGGGCTTAGGATGCCACGCGTGGATGAGAGAGGAGGCTGGGGGCACAACCCCACCGCCGCCGCCACCGTCTACAGAGATCGCCACATCATTTAGACAAATTAAGAAATTAGAGATAAATAAAATAGGAAATAGAGGATCTACATGATCTTCGATTACTTAGAGTTCAGATTAAGTGACATAGGATAAGTAAACCAATTGTAAAGCAAGTTTTGCATACAAAATTGTAAAGCATGTTGCTACTAGTTCGTTGCAGGTGTTGGATTGGATTTCTACGTGTTACAAACTTTCTCAATCCACACCATATATATGCAAAATATTTTTACAATCCACACCATATATATGCAAAAATATTTTTAGTTTTTACCATAAACATCATATACATGCAACAAAACAATTTAATAAATATAAATCTTCTTTTGGTTTTGATTTTTTTTACAATCATATTGTTTATTTTGCTTTAAGCCAAATACACGATAGCGGGCCTATTTTTTGAGCTAACTAGAGTATGACAAATTTAAAATCATACACTGTGATGGTTTTGATAAAACCGTCATGAGTTAACGGGCCAAGAATATCCACTGGGCATACTACATCAATTAGTGACGATTTGAAAATCCGTCACGGATTAACAAATTTCTTGTAGTGAAGTCTTGCCGGGACTATAAATACGAGCCACAGTATACTCGTTTCTATCAAGAAAGGACTTAAGGGCCTAACCCTTTACCCCAGCTGTCCAGCTCTCTCTCTCTCTCCCCCCCATGTGCGCCTGCGCCGCCGCCACCACCACGCCACCGGCCACCGCCCCTAGCTGCCCTCGCCGCCGCCCTAGGCTTGGCCCCTGATAGTGAGTAGTTTTGATTAAATTATCATTGTACTGTCTTGGTTAAAAGATCTTTTAGTTTTTCATCACAATATCTTAACAGCAGCATATTCTTTTTGTTACCAGTGAACCGAGTAGAGCTGCTAGATCTTCTGAATCAACTTTTCAATTGGCTCCACTAACAATCCATGAAGCTACTCCTAAGTTTTGACCTTGGCCTTTTTTTGGCAATCCTGGTTCCACAGCAAATTTTGTGAACACCATTCAGTTTACATGTGGAAACCCTCAGCCTAGTCCATTGCCAAGGCCTAACGGGAAGGAAGTTTTGTTCTGATCGTGGATGCTGCATGTCAAGAGTGCCATTTCTATCACGCAACAACATTGTGACTCACTGCAATCCAGAGGAGCTGAGTTAACAACCCTGTGATGGAGCTTCCATGGTGTTTCACCTACAGGATGTAGGTTGTAACCTTAACTTCTAACCATTTTTTTTGTAAGGATACATTGTACAGTTTACCAGGGTTTGCACGAGAGATCCTCGAAAGCACAAGCACAAGCACGGATGTAAATTGTCTACTCGCAAAAAAAAGGATGTAAATTGTCTCCAGAAATTGATGTCATTTTTTGTGTAGCATAGATTAGGACTAGCTATATGTAAAACTGAATGTTCTCAATTTCAGCCAGGAGGAGTTAGGCTTAGCTGTGTGTTTTTTCTGCTGCTCGCTATGTAAAATCATATTTTTGCTATATCACTGATAATTCATTTTTGGCCAAAATATCGAAGGCCCACTGGCTTTTATCTGTGCACTACTATATTTTGTGGGAAATGTTTCTTTTGTACTAAAATACCATGATTTAGTTTAAGGAGGTAATTGCAGCATCAAACAGGGCCAACTGAATATCTCACCCAAAACAAAAACTGCCTGCCTTCTCTGAACCGTGCCTGAATTGGGAGATGATATTACACAGTTCCAGCTTGTGGAAACAAGGCTCTGCTTCAAGCTCCATATGCTCCATATGTATTTGGTACAATTCATACTAGAAAACACAAACCATAAAGAAGTGTTTAGAGTTTAGACTGACAAAGCTCCGGCCCCTCTTCGTCTTGACCTGGGACGAGGCCCCGACTGGCTTGGCTGCGTAACAAACATGTCAAATTTTGCACTTTAGCGTGCTTACATTGGGATCTTTTACACTTCCAGCTCGCAACTTTCATAGATAAATTACAAAATATACTGGTTGTCAACATTTTTCTAATCTGCTAGAGCACTTTGATGCTCTCATACAGCACGGTTCATAACAAGAAACATAAACCATAAAAGAGTGCCCAATTTCTAAAGTTTCGATACAGGTAAAGTTTCAAGCATATTTCGGGCCTAGAGAAACTCTGATGTATTTGGTACAACTCCTTGGCCTTGATTTCAGAGGTTGAATGATAGAAAGTTATTGTCAGCTCTTTAAGCTTCGTACCTAATGGAAAAGTTGTTTCACAAAAGCAAATTCATGTTCAGATCCTCTCAATCCACGAATTTCAACTTCTTCAAGATGGTTTAACCGGAGTTCCATAGTTTCCCAGTCTGCTAGTTGATCACATATGCAATCTGAAGAACATAAAGTTTGAACCTGACACAATTATCAAATTGATAAAATTAATTGATGGTTGAATGAACAAAGGAGAGAGAGAGAGAGTAAATTGTCAGATTCCTGAACACTTTTGCGGTGTGCCAACTGCCAATGCATTGACATCAACAGCTACAGAACAGTTTAGCCTAGACACTAGTTGCAGAAATATAATTTGTATTGGGAGAGAAGATAGCCCTCAAGAGCATAATTTCTGTTATAAATTCAAATAAAATTCAAGGTTACACTAATATGGTAATAATTGCCCGAATTTAAGGAAATGTTGAATCAATCTTAGTGCGTAGGTTTTGAATGGACTACATAGCATGTTAGTGTTACTAAAAACACTTAAACTAAATTTCAAACTTTTAGTAATTAAAATGAATTTTTGGGACTAAACGGTTCCAAATAAAAAACTTACCAACTACAAAGTTGTAGATTGCATCAACCAAATATTTTTCTTCATTCAACTTCATGAAAATTTAGGAATTATTTTTATGCTACTATTTCTATAGGCAGGTCTCTCTGTTAATTGATTTCTAGAAGTGACAAGAGCAGGTCTCTCAATTAATCGATTTCTAGAAGCAGCACGCCTTTGTTAGAAATTTTCATGGGCTTCCTTACTATGTCCGATTTTGTAAATGATTATCTTCTTGAAGTGGCATGCCTCTGTTAATAGTCATTTTTAGAGGTGTAAATAATTAGTTGGGTCACTTTGTAAATGATTAATAAAGGTCTCTAGACTATTTATAGAGGCAACTTCTAAAAGTATCTGCCTCTTTTAATTATGGCCTGTCTCTTAAAATGCTTTTAATTTGCAGTAGCGATAATTTCATGTTATCTAAGCCAAGGGCTTTCAGCTTGTGAAAAGAATGCTTAAGTTTCAGGAGTCAACAGTAAAACATGAATGAATTGAAAAAAAATAAGATGATGACTGATTTTAAACACTGTAGAAATAAGCAGTATGACCTTTATTAATTATGAGTTAGAGAGAGATAGAGTCAAAGGAGAATGTAGAGATAAGCAGGATGACTTTTATTAATAAATATATACATATAGCAAAAGCAAATCAAATATTTATTTATAGAAATTCATTCACCAAGTTTGATAGTGGTCAACTTGGTCATGGTTGTGCGTGGAACCAGACTGGGTTGAGACAATCGGCATGGGCCTTATGGTCTACCAAAGATGTTTTCTTTTTGTTAGGAAACCACAATACATTATTTGATGGGATGTATACAAACAGCAAGATAGCTAGGTTGGAAAATAAGAATTGACATTTCAAGAGCCTCTCTCAGTTAAAAAACAAAAATAGCACCAGATCATCAGTTCGCAAACCACAGTGTATAAGCAAAGGAGAAATACATATCAGCAGACTGCACGATAAATGTCACGGAATATATATTCATCCAGCTTGAAAACCAAATGCCATTAGATCTACTGATGAAACCTTTGAAAAGGGTCAGTTGACAGATCATGAACTTTTCAGTAGCTAGGTCATCAGGTGAACCAATTAATATATTAGGGGATACAAAAGCGATCTGTGCACCCCTCGAAGCCCTTTTTTCGATATGGAGCAGCTTATGTTGTCTTGCGATCCACACGTCGCTAACATTCTTGTCTTCTAACTCCAGCCTCAATGACTCCAACACTCTGGAATTCGATACAAAAAGCTTGACAAAGTTAATATGTTTCGTGCTTATTTTATAGTTCATCAGCACAATTTTCCTCACATGGATGTCAAGGGTGCGAATAAGGTTTTGGCATTTAAGATATGATACATCTTTCAACCAAACAGGCCGTTCTGCCTGCAAAAGCAAAGTGAACATAGAAATGATGTCAATGGTTGTCAACCTAGCATTAGAACAATCATCGACATATATAATACAAATTGACCAAAAGTGTAGATGCATGTGCACTTCGGTATTGTAAAGTGAGTCACCTTGATGTACAACCTCTCCAAGTGGGGAAAGCACTTCACTAAATTAATAGCGTCATCCAAACAAATTTCCACATGACTTAAAGATAGAATCTTCACACTAGGTAACAAACAAATTTCCACATGACTTAAAGATAGAATCTTCACACTAGGTAACACGGCTGTCATGCTAACAACGGTTGATCCCTGGGTTATATTAAGCATACAATTAAAACATGATCAAGTTAAGGGACTTGGATTGCTCGTGAAGGCTGGCGAAAACTGAGAGTGGTGTCTGTACCTGAAAAAAGGTTGTATCACACCCTCCTTGATATGTGGGGAGCAGATCTCCCAACATAACCAATCTTGGTGCAGAGATTACTGAGATGTCCACCTTCATTCCTCCAAAATATAGCAGTCTTTCTAGACATGGGGCATCCTCGATGACTATGGCTGCTCTGTAGTGACGGCTCAAAAATTCTACACCAATGCTTCTAAGGCTAGGTGATACGATTTGCAGTCGCGAGCAGCCGGACATGCTAACTAGCAAGCTTTTGAGGATAGGGCAGCCGGCGAGCAAGGCATGCAGAGAGCTCTCTGAGATGCTGACATTCAAAAGAGTCATCTGCTGAAGAACCGGCAAGCGTAGCGTGCTGCCAGCATTGTTTCCGTCCAGAAAGTTGCAGCCATAGAAGCTAGAAACACGAAAGGTGCACGAGAAGCGGTGCACCCATGGCTGCAGGAGAACATGGTGCCGGAACCCGAGCTCCTGAAGGTTGTCGAGGGTAGGAGACCGGAGCCAGCCATCCAGGGTCGCCGTGTTGGGAAGCTCCTTGTAGTTGGTGTACCAGCGAGGCATGACGAAGCGACGGCTGGGGCCAGGGTGCGCAGAGAGGATGTGGGAGATGTCGCTGGCACGGACGTCGTTGCCAAATGCACGGCCTAGGTCGAGTTTGAGGGGAGCGGAGCCCCATAGGTGGCGCCACCGGGAGGAGAGCAGCTGCGTCCGGGCGCCGTCTTTGGTGGGGAGAAGGGAGACGATGTCACCGAGGACGTCGTCAGGGAGGTTGCTGATCCGGTCGGCAAGGTGCTCTTCGTTTTGTTCCAGCTTGCTCTTGTTGGCTCTGGTGACCACCCCCATGGCGGCGGCGGCGGCGGTGTTCGGGTTTGGGGATCGTGAAATCGCGGCGCCGGCGTGCGTGGAGATGATGATGAATGGCCAGGCGGGCCTGCCACATATATATTTGTTGCCATGCAGCGGCATCTGACAGGTTTCTGGCCCAATCAGGTTTTTTTGGTGATTCAATCTATTTTTTGTGCACTGCAGTCTCAGACCCATCCAATTATTTTCTGTCATTTCTCAAAAACAAAAAATATTTTTCTGTCTCCAGTCTCCTGATGATGATCTTTTTTTTTGAGCATAGTCTCCTGATGATTTTTCGAGAGCGCGCTATTAGCGCGTATTTTATTAAGAAGAAGAGAATTGTTATAACATTTTAGTAATCCATAGATTATCAAACTTCCCACCCGTAGAAAGCACACGTAACAAATCCGCTAAAGAAAAGCTAGGAAGCTACCGACGAGCCTCCATCGCCGTGAGATGCCTAAAGAAAAGCTAACAAATCCGTTGTGATCACACGTGGTTGTGATTACATAATAGTCTCCTGATGATGATCAGCTTGTCACATAAAAATTACAAAATGAACGTTGCACACCAAATACGGAAGAGGCATCTGTCCGGACTCAAGGGAAATTTTGCTGCTGCGAAAGTTGGCAACCGCTCCGGTACTCCCTTTTTAAAACTTGCACTACCCCACGATTGAATTACCGCAGCACGGCCAAAACACGCCGGCAGCGGGTGCCAAAGCTGCGCGCTGCGGCAGTTCGGTGGCCGGCCACGGCCGGCCGGCCGCCACGACGTCCGCTGCGGTTAAGCATTTACCGCAGCAGGCAATGTAAAGCGCCCGCTACGGTAAATTCATATTTACCGCAGCGGGCTAGTTATGTAGTCCGCTGCGGTTACCGCAGCGGGCTGCATAATCTAACCGCTGCGGTAAATAGGGATTTATCGTAGCGGGCTCGTTAAGATGCTCACTGCGGTTATTCTCTCGCCTATAAAAGGCTGCCGCCAGCCCCCCTCTTCCCCATGACTTCTCCTCTTCTAACCCGTGGAGGGGGAGATTTTGCCCTAATTTTTGTTGACACCATTAAATTGAGCTTTGGATCTTTGATTCGGGGGAGGAGGACACTACTAGAGGTACTTAATTTCTCTCCCACCCCTCTTTCTCCCTCTCCCCTCACTTTTTTGGTGCATCTTTTGTCTAGATCTTGATCCATGGTAGAGTGGGATGAATCTTGATTTTTTCATCTAGATTCACCATGGAAGCTCTCTCCCACCTTTTTTTGGTCTATTTCCTCACCTTTTAGTGGGTTTTGGCTAGTTCTAGATCCCCATGGATTAGAGATGAAGCTTGTTTTTTTTTCTATCTAGCTAGATTCACCATATGGATATATAAAGGCTCTCTCCCACCATTTTTTTCTCTATTTCCTCATTTTCTCTAGCTTTTCTCTAGATCTAGATGAAGCTTGTGTTTCTTCCATTTAGATTTACCATGGATGCATGAAAGCTCTCTTTCACCCCCTTTTTTCTCTATTTTGTTACTTTTTAGTGTCTTTTGGCCAATGATCTCTCTTTTTCTTGATTTTGTAGGTAGATCATCAATTTTTTTCTAATTCTTCTCCATTTTGCTGCTTGTGTCGTGTACAGCTATGATGGACAGGTCCGAATGGATGTACAAGATCGACAGAGTCCGTGATCGTCGGTACATTGGTGAATTGAAGAAGTTCATGGCCGTTGCAAAAGCTCACTGTGAGAGTCAGAAGCAGGAGACAATTACATGTCCATGTGAGAAGTGCGAGAACCAGGTAGGCTACCCAGATGGTACCGTGCAATCTCATTTGATTGTGCATGGTTTCATGGAGGGTTATACGGTCTGGACTTCTCACGGTGAAAGGCTCGCTGTGAGTGGCGGTGCATCTGGAGTGAGCTCTTCGACAATGACGGTGAACCAAGATCCTGTTCGACCACACGTGCCACCTTCGGCGGCGGCTGTGCCAGCCGCCGCCGACAATGCTCGTGATTACATCACGGTGGACGAACTACTGGAGGGCATGCAAGATGGCGCTGATGGAGGTGATGATGGTCGTGAGGCTCCTTTGAGGCAACCAGAGGATGTGCATCTGTTCGAGAACCTGGTGAACCACATCGACGAGGATGATGTCGTGTTTGGCAACCCAAAGTGGTTGGAGAATTTCAGAGAGATGAAGAAGGCGTCCATTGGTCCTCTGTATCAGGATGGCGGGAAATGTCCAGAGGGGTGCACTGCGCTCCGTTTCAACCTCCAAATGCTGATGATGAAGGCCCGGCATGGTTGGTCGGACAATAGCTTCAACGAGCTGTTAAGTTACCTAGCTACCACGTACCCAACTGGCGGGAACAAGGTGCAAGCCAATACCTATGAGGCAAAGAAGCTGATTCGGCTCATGGCGATGAAAGTTAGAAAGTTCGATGCCTACCCTAACCACTGCATCTTGTATCGGGGCAAGGAGTATGAGACGTTGACCAGCTGTCCACACTGTGGTGCTAGTCAGTGCAAGAGGAATGCCAGGTCTCGCATGGATGATGATGACGAAGCCGTGCAGGGTACCGGTGGTCCGAAGAAGAAGATGAAGAAGGTGGCTAAGAAGGAGGCCAAGTAGATCTCGGCTCAGCAGGATGAGGAAGAAGAGAGTTATACATGAAAGAAAAGCCCTGCGCTGTCAGTGTGATACCTGCCTGTGAAAGACCTCTTGCGTGCACTATTCGGCCCAGAGGATGCGAAGCTCATGTCTTGGCATGCATCACCTGGCCGGCTCAAGGACGATGGCAAGCTGCGGCACCCCTCCGATGGCCAGCAGTGGAAGGATTTCAACAATGCGTACCCTCGAGTTTCGCAATGAGCCCAGGCACATCTGGTTTGCACTGAGTACTGACGGGATGAACCCGTTTAGTGAGCTTAGTAGCACTCACAGTACTTGGCCGGTCGTCCTCACCATATACAACCTACCTCCCCATCTGTGTCAGAAGCGCAGGTACCTTCTGCTCACCATGCTTATCTCAGGGCCGAGGCAACCCAGCAACGATATAGATGTGCTCATAGAGCTGATCTTAGAGGAGATGAAGATGCTATTCAATGATGGGGTAAAGATTATGGATGCTTCTCGTAATTAGAAGTTCACCCTAAAAGCCATGGACCCGCAAAGACGGTGAGACACGGACCATGAAAGCGCCTGCACCAAAATGAGATAATGTAATAATGTGTCCAAAGTTATGTACTAAGTGTTGTGATAATGTAATAAAGTTGAACTCATATGTATCCCGTGACATGATTTTGTACTAAGTGTTGTGATAATGTAATAAAGTTGAACTCATATGTATCCCGTGACATGATTTTGTATTAAGTGTTGCGATCTACTTATCTCTATCTCTACGTCCGCTCTACCAAAACTTTCTCAAATGAAAAAATGTCCTATGTAAAGATTGTAGATTTTCATGAGTTTAACAAAACTGGTATTCAAAAGTTTTTCATCTGGTTAATCTAGCCTCTCGTTTGACCATGTTTGACCAAATCAAAGTTTGAATTTTAAAGAAAATGACACTTCAAATCTACTGTTTGAAGCCCTAAATGGTTCCATATTCAAAAGTCATGAATACCAACTCTTCTAATCTCATCAAGATCTACTTAAGTTGTTATAGTCAACTTTTCATTTGATAAAGTTTGAACTATTTAAATTTTGAATTTTCAAATTTTCTAAGCACTTAACGGGTTTTCGACACCCTAGATGGTCTCAAGTTGAAAACTCATGAATACCAAATATGCTAGACTCATCGAGATCTACATTTGATATATAGGTCACTTTTGCATTTGAGAAAGTGTTACGAAAATTTAGTTCAAAAATGACAAGTCTCTCTTATACTTATACAAACTCTGTGAGATTTATGATTTATGACTAGTGTTTACGTAGAATTTCTCAAATGAAAAAATGTCCTATGTAAAGATTGTAGATTTTGATATGTTTAACAAAATTGGTGTTCAAAAGTTTTTCATCTGGGTTAATCTAGCCTCTCGTTTGACCAAGTCAAAATTTGAATTTAAAAAAAATGACACTTCAAATCTACTATTTGAAGCCCTAAATGGTTCCATATTCAAAATCATGAATACCAACTCTTATAATCTCATCAAGGTCTACTTAAGTTGTTATAGTCAACTTTTCATTTGACAAAGTTTGAACTATTTAAATTTTGAATTTTCAAATTTTCTAAGCACTTAACGGGTTTTTGACACCCTAGATGGTCTCAAATTGAAAACTCATGAATACCAAATATGCTAGACTCATCAAGATCTACATTTGATATATAGGACATTTTTGCATTTGAGAAAGTGATTCAAAAGTTTAGTTCAAAAATGAACAATGTCTCTTATACATTCATAAACTATAAGAGAGATTTATGATTTTGTGACTAGTGGTTACTTAAACTTTCTCAAATGGAAAAATGGCCTATATAAGGATTGTAGATCTTGATGAGTTTAACAGAAGTGGTATTCAAATTTTTTTCATTTGGGGTCATTTAGCCTCTCATTTGAACTAATTTCACCAAGTCATTTTTTTATTTAAAAAACTGAAAATCTTTACCGCAGCAGGCAACCTAAGCCGACCGTTGCGGTAAATATTTACCACAGCGGGTTACCGCAGCCGAACGCTGCAATAAAGCACTGGACTAAATAAGCCTTCCCCCTCACCTGAAATTTTCTAAGTCTTCTCGCACGGTTCATTTGGACCCCAAAGGGCTGCCAAAATTTCGACCCGCACCGCCGAGCCGCCATCACCGCCGCTGAGCTCCTCCTCCATCGCCCCGCTCACCTACTGCTTCCCCACCTGCAACCTCTTCTCTCGCTCCCAGACATCCTGCTCTGCCCCCTAGCTCCTCCTTTGCCACCGGGGTAACCCTAACTCCGCCGTCGCGCCGCCATCGCCGGCGCGCCGCCACCGGGAGCCCCACTGCCACCCACTCAGAACCCTGCACGGCGCATAGAGGGTCGCCGACACCAGGAGCACCCTCGCCACCCACTCAAAACCCTACACAGTGCTTGGAGGGCCACCGCGATCGAGAGCACCACCGCCGCCTGCTCGGAACCCTACACGGCGCCGGGAGGTCCACCGCCACCTGGTCGAAACTCTAGCCGCCGTTGGGATCTCTGACGTTGTCCACTCGTTCGGCTCCGTCCACGTCCTCACTGCCATCCTCCACTCCATCCTTACCGATGTTGCTGGGGCCGAAACCCTAGCTCCGACCGCCGTCCCAGCCGCCTACCGCCGTCCGTGACCCCACGGGCCTCTATCCTCCACCGAGCGTGTCACCAGGAGGTTTCGTATGAATTCTTGCCTGTTTTGAATTTGAGATGGCCAATTTGAGCTGTTCTGAGCTGCCTATGGTGAGCTGCCTATGATGAACTTGATTTTGTTCTAATTAGCCATTATGACTTGGCTGCCGATGATGCAATGTGATTTTTAAACTGAGCATATACCATTGCAAATGATCCCAAATTGAGCTGAATTTTTAAACTGAGCATGTGCCATTGCCATTGCCAGTTGATGCCATTTTGGCTTTTTGTTCTGAGCATGTGCCACTGCCAATGATGAATATCACTGAATTTTGAGATTTGAGCAAGGCTACTTAACTGTGATGCATGAATTTTGTCTGAGGCACTTGCCAATGATATCAATTTGATCTACGCTGAATCTTGATGCCAACTGATGGTGCCTATGTGTCGGATTATGAGGGAGTTACGCTAGCCAGAAAATAAAACTTTTTGACCTCATAAACCAGGATCTACTGCTAGTTATAGGTTACAGGATTACCACTAGATGCGTAGGTGCAGCGGAAGACAACTCGATGTAGTTGTATGCGTTGCAGTAGGCAGTGTAGTTGCATGGTCATCCGTCACCTCAATCCCTTCTCATGGTTCGTCCCAGTGCTCCAGACGCAGCACCTCCATGGAATCCCACACATGCAGGGTAGAAGCGATGCGCCTCTGGACTGCTAGGTCCACGAGGAGCAGTAGGCGGGAGCATGGGGAGGGCGACGGCGGCTACCAAAGGCGTATCTCCTCTGGCCGCGCCCCTACCCCTTGCTTATATAGGCGTCCCCAATGAGCTCACGAGTTGGAGGCCCATTAGAAACCCTAAGCCTTGTCTAATTCAGGTCCAACCCGAATTAGGCTTCCAGCCCCTTAAGCGTGCTACCCTATGGGTTCACGCACACATTGACATGGGCCGAGTACTCCTACTCATCCAATAGTTGATAGCGGCCTCTAGCAAGGCATGAAAACTCCTATTTGCATGCAAAGATCATATCAGACGAACCACTATGACCACATACAAGTTATTCCCTTTGCCACTTGATATATGGTTCAACTCGTGGGTTAACACTTAACCCAATCACGGCCATGCATTTGTTGATCCAATCACTTGAGTCATTTAGGGATATCTCTCTCATGAAGAGAGGGGAAAATTCCATCTTAATTGTATATGTCTCATAGCATGCTTCCCGACCACCCGAAGATCACCTTTATAACTACACAATTACAGAGCAGCGTTTGATAGTCCCTAAGTAGGCCGTTTCATATCTTGAGTACATACCACAATCTTTGGTCCAAGAACATAACGTACATGATGTGAATAGAGACTTTCTCATGTCGGGTTAGTCCAGCCTACATTCTCACATGTGCCCACATTATTAGTTTGACATCTCCATGTCCATGACTTGTGAAACATAACCATCAACTAATACATGTGCTGGTCTAATATTCAAGTGTGTTCTCACAAGAACGCTGACCAAGGACAACTTTAGAATAACCATTTGAGTAATTGAGTTCCACAAACAATTCACATAATCGCCAATCAATACAAGTTGTCTATAATGGATATTCAATGAACACTTTATTAATCATGGATACAATCAAAATATCATCATCTACATGATTAGCTCTAGGGCATATTCCTAAGAGTCTCCCACTTGGACTAGAGTTAATCTCTTAGATGTCTTATCCCCATAGACCTCATGTGTGCCTCATGCTTAGGCTGTGGAAGAGCCTTTGTCAAAGGATCTGCTACATTTAAATTCGTATGTATTTTGCATAATTTGATCTCTTCTCGTTTCATAAACTCTTGAATGAGATGAAACTTCCGGAGTACATGTTTGTTCTTCTGGTGATCCCTAGGCTACTTAGCCTGTGCAATCGCCCCATTGTTATCACAATGTAAATTCAATGGGTCCAACGCATTCGAAAACACACCAAGCTCAATGAGGAACCTCCTCAACCAAACACCTTCCTTTGCAGCGCCTGAGGCTGCAATGTACTCGGCTTCTACTGTAGAATTGGACATCGTCTCCTGCTTAGAACTTTTCTAGCTAACTGCATCACCATTTATTGTGAACACAGAACATGATTGAGATAGTAAGTCATCCCCATCGGTTTGGAAGCTAGCATCGGTGTAACCGTTTACAACGAGCTCCTCCTCACCTCCATGGATTAGGAACACATCCTTAGTCCATCGTAAGTACTTTAGGATGTTCTTAACAAGCGTCCAGTGAGGTTCACCCAGATTAGCTTGGTACCTGCTCGCAACACTTAGAGCATATGAGACATCTAGGCAAGTACATATCATGGCATACATGATGGAACCAACGGCCGAAGCATATGGAACCTTACTCATGTGGTTGCACTCTTCATCTGATGAAGGACACTGCTTGTCACTAAAGCGCATACCATGTGACATAGGCAAGAACCCTTTCTTGGACTGTTCCATGTTGAACCATTTCAACACCTTGTCAATGTACGTGTGGCTTAATCCTATTAGCCTTCTCAGCCTATCCCTATAGATCTTAATTCCCAAGATGTATGCTGCTTCACCTAAATCCTTCATAGAAAAATTATTATTCAGTGAAGTCATTATAGATTGCAACATAGGAATATCATTCCCAATCAATAGTATGTCATCCACATACAAGATCAGAAATACAACAGCGCTCCCACTTACCTTCTAGTAAACACAAGGTTCTTCTTCATTCTGACAGAAGCCAAACCCTTTGACTACCACATCAAAATGAATATTCCAACTCTGAGATGCTTGCTTTAACCCATAAATAGATTTCTTAAGCTTGCATATCTTTCCAGCATTATTAGGATCAACAAAACCTTCGGGTTGTATCATATACACGTCCTCTTCCAAATATCCATTTAGAAAGGCTATTTTAACATCCATCTGCCATATCTCATAATCAAAATACGCAGCAATTGCTAGAATGATCCGGATAGATTTAAGCATCACTACCGGCAAGAATGTCTCATCGTAGTCAACCCCTTGAACTTGCCGAAAACCCTTTGCAACAAGCCGAGCGTTATAGACGTGAACATTTCCGTTCATATCCTTCTTCTTCTTAAAGATCCATTTGCTCTCTATGGGTCTAACCCCATCAGGTGGGTCAACCAAGTTCCAAACTTGATTGTCTCCCATGGAATCTATCTCAGATCTCATGGCACTTTGCCATTTCTCAAAATCTGGATCCATCATAGCTTTCGCATAATTCGTAGGTTCGTCATCGTCTAATAATAACAAATCCACACGCAATGCGTGAAGTCTTGCTAATCTTCATGGTTGTGGTGGTGTCTCCATTGCCACGGGTGTCTCAACTTGCTCTGCTACATTAGCATCACTCGTAGAGTCAGTCCCTACTGGCTGATCTTGAACTTCTTCAAGATACACCTTTTGTCCATTCTTTTCTCTTTTGAGAAACTCTTTTTCTAAGAAAACACCGTTTTGAGTAACAAACACTTTACCCTCTAACCGGTTATAGACATAATACCCTAAAGTTTCCTTCGGATATCCCATGAAAAAGCACTTGTCCAATTTAGGTGTTAGTTTATCTGATATAAGTCATTTGACATAAACTTCACAACCCCAAATTTTCAGAAAAGACAAAATGGGACTCTTACCAGTCCACATCTCATATGGTGTCTTAACTACGGACTTAGATGGTACCCTATTCAATGTGAAAGCGGCTATTTCTAGAGCGTATCCCCAAAATGATGAAGGTAGGTCCAATTGGCTCATCATAGACCGAACCATGTCCAACAAGGTCCGATTATGTCACTCAGACACGCCGTTTCTTTGAGGCGTTTTGGGTGGCGTAAACTGTGGAACAATTCCACAACTCTTAAAATGATTGCTAAACTTGTGACTTAGATATTCGTCTCCACGATCAGATCACAAGGCCTTGATCTTCTTGACACATTGATTCTCTACTTTATTTTAAAATTCTTTGAACTTTTCAAATGTTTTAGACTTATGCTTCATTAGGTAGACATATCCATATCTACTAAAGTCATCAGTAAAAGTTATGAAGTATTGAAATCTTCCTCTAGCTGTCATGCTCATTGGTCCACATACATCAGTATGTACAAGTTCCAACAAGTCAGACATCCTCTCAGGAAATCCTTTGAATGGCGCCTTAGTCATCTTGCCTAGTAGGCAAGCCTCCCATGTCTCGTATGATTCAAAATCAAACGAAGTTAGAAGACCATCATCATGGAGTTTCTTCATGCGATTCTCACTTATATGACCCAAACGACAATGCCACATATAGGTAGGACTTAACTCATTAAGTTGAGGCCATTTAGCACTAACATTACAGACAGTGCATCATCAAGGTTTAAAGTAAATAACCCATTCACAATGGATGCAAAAGCCACAAACACATCATTCTTTGAGATCACACAACCATTGTCTTTACTCACAAATGAATAACCATCCTTCATCAAGCATGAAGGTGACACAATGTTTCGACTTAAACTAGGAACAAAATAACAATTATTCAATTCCAAAATAAATCCTGATGGCAAGGGAAGTTGCATCATCCCGATGTTCAATGCAACAACTCTTGCATTATTGCCTATGCGGAAATCAACTTCTCCTTTCTCCACGCTTCTACTTCTTATCATTCCCTGCATCGTATTGCAAATATGAGCAACCGATCTGGTATCAAATACCCAAAAATTGATATAAGAGTTAGCGAGGAAAATGTCTGTAACATAAACAACAAATGTATGAGCGGGAGTACCTTTACTACCGTCATCCTTCTTTAAGGACGCCAAGTACACCTTGTAGTTCCTCTTCCGGTGACCTTTCCCCTTACAATGAAAGCATTCATCATTCTTTATAGATGGTTCATCCTTGGAAGATGATTGGTTTGGCTTAGAGATCTCATCTTTAGCCTTGCCCTTCTTCTTCCAATTGCCCTTCCTTCTCTTAAAGTTAGGCCTATTTTGAACTGCCAACACTTGGCCACCTCCTGCTTTCTTGATGTCAGCCTCTGCTATTTTCAGCATGCCACATAGTTTATTCAATCCTTTCTCTGCCTCATGCATATGGTAGTTTGAGATAAAGTTTCCATAACTGGGTAGAAGAGACGAAAGAATAAAATTAGTTGCCAACTCTTGGCTAATTGGGAAGCCTAGCTTCTCCAACCTCTGAGTGTAACCAACCATCTTGATTACATGTGGACCAATAGCTGCACCCTCTGCTAGCTTGGTTTCTGCAAGCACCTTAGAGACATTGAACCTTTCAGTCCGCGCTTGAGTTTGGAACATATCTTCAAGCGCCACGATCATATTGTTCGCTGAATGATTGTTGTCGAACTGCATATGCAGATCAGGTTCCATACAAGCAAGCATGAGGCAAGTCACTTGAAAATCTGCATCACATGCTTTCTTGTAAGCATTTTTCTCAGCAGCATGAGTACTCTCCTCAGGCTCATCTGGTAATGGGGTGTCTAGAATATCTTCCTTTTTCTCAGCCCTGAGAACAATTCTCAGGTTGTGGATCCAATCCGCATAATTTGTTCCATTCAACTTATCTTTCTCAAGAATTGTACGCAAAGAAAATGGTTGATTGCGAGCGGCCATCTACAACAAAAGTAATGAAAAATACTAAGACAATGTATCCTTGAAGGAGTAAATTATATCAAAATAAAATCTACTCCCACTAAAATCAATATCCCTCAATTGATACTTAGTGATTCAAGACCCAAAACTAACAAGTCAACTAGTGAGCTTTAGCATCACCGATAGAAGACATGGTAGATCGGTAAGCAACACTTTGCTAATCATATCACATATGACTCTCATTGTTGGGCAGCATCTCTATGCTATGCTCAACCTACCCATGCTCCAAGGTTCCTAACCGTTAAGATGACCATGTTTAAGTAACCAAACCTTCTTGCAGTAAGTATCCGATACGAACATGCCTAGTCGAAGAAAACCAGTGGCACCCTAATTTCATAGACCCACCATCGATTGTACAAGACTTATGACAGTGCAAGGTTTGGGGAAGCATTCAACTTAAACATTGTTGAGGGATCATTCTACTTCACTATCGCACTCATGTAGACAAAACATAATAGCAATCAATAAAAGTAGAACAAATAATGAGAATCACATTCACACATAGTGACATGGTATGTTGAATGAATGGTGATCTCCATCTCCATCATCTTGCCCATCATGGTGATCTCCATCTCCATGATCCATATGTGCCATCCTTCTTGTGATAAGTCCTCCAAGAACTATCTTATCGCAAGCTATACTAATTACATAGTCGCAAGATCACAAGATGGCGCACAGGCCAATACATCAAATGGCAACACATATGGCTCCAACCATGTTGCTTACATGACACGTAGGCCATGAATGAATTGCATACATACACATGGGCCATACGAATCACATCATACCCTGCAAAAACAAGTTAGGCGTAGAACGATTCTATGCGCATACGACAGGTAGCAACGATGGTCTATGGAATCGCATCTATGGAATCGCTATGAAAATCTCATCAGACTGATCTCATCAGCCTAAATCCAAACCATTCGGAGTCCCTCTATTTTCACTAGATTAATAGCATGAAAATAGATTAAGATTCCATCTACCCTCTCTCGCGAAGAGAGAGGCAAATTCCATCTTGATTGTATATGTCTCATAGCATGCTTTCCGACCACCCAAAGACCACCTTTATAACTACCCAGTTATAGAGCAGCGTTTGATAGTCCCGAAGTAGGCCGTTTCACATCTTGAGTATATACCACAATCTTAGGTCTAAGGACATAATGTACATGACGTGAATAGAGACTTTCTCATATCGGGTCAGTCCAGCCTGCATGTCTCACATGTGCCCACATTATTAGTTTGAGATCTCCATGTCCATGACTTGTGAAACATAGACATCAACTAATACATATGCTGGTCTAATATTCAAGTGTGTTCTCACAAGAACGCCGACCAGGGACAACTTTAGAATAACCATTCAAGTAATTGAGTTCCATAAACAATTCACATAATCACCAGTCAATATAAGTTGTCTATAATGGATATTCAATGAACACTTTAGTAATCATGGATACAATCAGAATATCATCATCAATATGATTAGCTCTAGGGCATATTCCCAACACTATGATGTATTACTTTCTACTACTTATCATGCGACACCGGCACTATCACTACTTAACATGTGTTGAGCTTGACCTCATACTTGTCTACTGTCTACTACTTATCTGTACTGTCTACTGTCTATTAACCTTGCTAAGATTACTGAACTAAATTTTGAGCTGTCTAATTATCATGAAATCTATGGTTGAGTCAGTCCCTACTTGTATTATGATGAGCTTGACCTACTCTGCATTAATACAAACTAAACTAAAATGAACTGAACTGAGACCTGGCAATGCCTGTCATTTTTGATAGTAATGAACTGAAATGCTGTTCATTTTGTCCTACTACTACACTGTCCTACTTTCTACTCTTTCTACTGCTATACTGTCTACTACTGTCTAAACTGTTACTACTATTGTCGTGCTGTCATGGATGAACTGTCGAACTGAACTGAACTAAACTGTCGAACTAAACTGAACTGTTACTACTTATCTACTGTCTTGTATCTAACTGAAATGAACTGTCCAGTTGGGCGATGATGTTTTGTCCTCTGTTTCTTTGTTAGCTACTGCCAATGATGAGTTATACTGCCAATGATGTTTCATTCTCTGTTTCTTTTGTCCTTCGCATGAACTGAACTTGACACTCTATGGTTGAGTCAGTCCCTACTTGTATTATGTTGAGCTTGACCTACTGCTTATCTACTATCTACTGCTGAATTGAACTGTCATTTTGACTGTTTCCGGTTAGGCGACGATGTTTCATCCACTGTTTCCAATCTGAACTGTCTACTGTCCACTGTCATTTTGACAGTACTGCTGTTACTACTATTGTCCTACTGTCATGGATGAACTGAACTGTCTACTACTACTATGCTGTCTTACTACTACTTCTCTACTACTACTGTCTAAACTGTCTTCTGCTATATTATTTGAGCTTTTTTCTATGGCATTTGCGATGACGAAGCTTTTTCAACTTCTAAGCTGAGGCAGTGGCATATGCAATGATGTAAACCCTTTTATGCTAAGGCAGCGGCGATGATGATTGAATTGCCCCCACCACTTGTATGCTACTAGACTAGGATGGCTTGTATACCATATACAAGCAACCATTGTAGTAGCAACGTGATGACAATGGGGCAAATCTGAGCCAACTTTTTTCTTGTTCACTTTTTGTTTTCTTGTGCAGTTTGATTCTTATCTTATATAGTTATGTTTATACACAACTAAAATGGTTGTTCTTTGTATCTTTAAAATACGGAGGACGAGGGATGGCACTCACCTACCCCTAGTTCCTCTTCAACCTCATTCATGAGCGATGCTTCCTTTATCCCGAAGCCAAGGAAGCGTTGTCACATAGAGGAGGAGGATGACCCGAACTGGCATCCGAGGCTGGACGAAGCTCAAAGTGCCTTGCAGTCTTCGAACTGAGATAGCATCCCGTCATGCACTTGGCAGTTGGAGTTCGGCCAAGTCGGGGAAGAACAACAAGCATTGCAAGTGACCGAAGCAGAAGCCCCCGCCCCCTTGGGGCTACGCAATGTGAAGAAATCCTGTGGTGCAAGGACGACATCGAGATCATGGCGCCCACGCCGACTCTGACCCTGAACTCGGCTGCAGGATCTTGTCTCCCGGATGGTGGTGATCTAGGCGACGATGACAATGATGACAAAGGCGGCGGGGATGACAATGGCCCAGTGGCGGTGCAGCTCGAGGCAAAAGTCCCTCCCCCTCATTCGAGAAGTCCGCCTCCAAGCCCAACCAACAATGAGGCGTGGGGTTCAGGTGCACCACATGGGGGTAAGACGATGCCGGCAAGCCAGCCGAGCATGAGCGGGCCACATCAACCTCCCCCTCCTCCGAGAAGTCTGCCTCCAGGCACCATCGACGAGGCGGGGGGTGCAGGGTCAGCTTCGGCGGACAAGACGACACTGGCAAGCCAGCCGAGCACGAGCGGGCCACCTCTACCTCCACCTCCACCTCCTCCGAGAAGTTCGCCTCCAGGCCTCACCAACGAGCCGGTGGCCACAACAACGCCGTCAAGCCAAACACCGTATATTGCAGCAAGCCAAGAGGGAGGATTAGAGGCGAGCACGGGCTTGATCATGAAACAAGTCGTGTACTCCTATACTTTTGAAAGGTATGTTACAGTCGAGCATAGCATTCAATTCTCATTTCTACCCCATGAAATGATACTAACACTTGCATCCCTATTCTTCCAGGCCACCGGATCATGATAAGTTAACCTTTTCAGATGACTGCCCCGGCCGCTTCAAAAATGGCAAGTGGATATTAAGTATGCAGCGAGTGCTCAAAGAAAACAAGTGGGCGACAAGGAAGTGGCATCAGTGGTACTTGGAGGCGTCAAAAAGAGGAATGTCAAGATTCCACGTCAAGATTCCCATGCACGAGTTCCATTTGAATGACGAGGATTTTAGTATCCCAGTAGAATTCAAAGACATGTACAGGCTGCTGAACGAAGACAACCTTGACATCGTCCAACTCACCCTGTTCTCTCTGTAAGTGATGTCTTGTGACTTAATTTCATAGATCTCTGCATTGGTATGGGTCAACTCCGTACTTATTATTCCTCGATGACTTGTCCTTGCAGGATGTCGGCCAGCATAAGCGCAAAAAGGCGCAATCCTGTTCTCTACCTCTCTCCAATGCATATTAATGAGAGAGCCATCATGGGCTACAGGCTAGAGAATAAAAACTTGTCAAAGAAGGAGATAGAAAATAAATATCAGGCAGATGCAGGACAGAACAAGAAGGTACTGGCAGATTACTTATACTCTATAATGAAGAAGCTCAGACCGGATGGGCCATGCTATATCATGGGTGCCTATTACTTTGGGTAAGTTAAAAAAATGACCGTAGAGTTAATAAGTGGCTAGGATTACTCTTTCTCATTGACCTAACCTATATTTGGATTCAATGGTGCAGCTCAGGCGACGTGGGACACTGGGTTGCATATCTGATCTTTCCTCAGTATGGAAGGGCTTCTTGAAAGTGTAAGTCAATGAGCTTTGTCATCATTTACATACGTATTCACATCGTCGTTGCTAACGCTAGTACATTTCCTGCAGGGCTTATAGGAAGTACGTGAAGGATCCGGAATGCTGGGATGAAAGATCGGAAAAGCGCAAGGAGAAGCTTAAGGACCACATCAAAATCCGACGCGATTTCCTAGTACGTAGTTCAAAGGTTCAATCATGCTTCTCATACATATATGTTCTAAAGCTTTTTGTATGGTTCGTCCAGTGCGCCAAACAACCTACTGGATCAACTGCAAGTGGCTTGTACACCTGTGAGAGTACCTGAGAGCGTGCAAGGAGTACACCGAAAGCTAGAAGGTGCTCGAGGATGGAATTAAACATTGGAGGTCTAAAATACTGAACGACCAAAGGAGATACTTCAAGAATGTTAAGGCGGACATCTGCAAGTTCATCATGGACAAATGCATGCTCGAGGGACAACCATACTTCGACGAGGATGATACCTTGGCGTACGAACCCAAGTACCAGATCCTCCGGCGTTGGAACACCGAGCTGTGTCCGACAGATTACAGGTCGCTTGTAGACTTTGATTAGTTGTACTTTGACTTGTAACCCAAACAAACTCGTCGGTTTGATGTATGGAGAACTAAGTCTTGGGTTGTGTATGGATGATGCTTTGTATATATGAAGTTCTATTTCATATTTCAAATCTATTTCATATTTGAATTCTATTTCATATTTGAAATCTAGAAATACAAATTCTTTTATTTTTTTAAAAATCTAAAATTATCAACCGCAGTGGGCAACGTAAGGGGCCCGCTGCGCTTAATAGCCTTAACCGCAGCGGGTGACTTAAAGTGCCCGTGCGGTAAATATGTTTACCGCAGCGGGCAACATAAGGCGCCCGCTTCGGTTAATCACCATTAACCGTAGCGGGCGCCTTATGTTGCCCACGGGCGCTGGCGCCCGCTGCGGTGCCGCCTGGATTTCCCGTGGTGTGGTAGCGCAAGCGGACGCTGGTGCCCTCCGCGGGAAACCCGAAACACCGCTGCGGTTATTTGTTACAGATGTAGTGTTGGCACGAATCCTAAAGCAGATAATTAAACAAATTAATTATTTTATTATTTTGCATCTGGGTTCAGCTCGTCCGAGCCCACCGAGGCCAGCCCAGACCCATATAGTGCAAATAACGTGCGTCCGTCTACGCCCCAATTGCACCACGCGCCACCGGCCACCTGCGCCCCACTGCTCGCGCCACCGTGTTTCAGTCGTGCTGGCCGTTCGCCGCGGCACCACGCTCGAACTCGGCGGCCGCGCCACCCGGCGATTGGCCCTGGCAATGCATCGGCGTCCCTTCCTTCGTATTAGACAAAAATCCTTGCATGCATGGCATTGTACCCTTGCATGGCAATGTGACTTGGCATGTACTATTTTAGCAAGTCTGGCCTTGATTAGCGTTTGCCTTTTATCCACCGTACAATGCTTAGCATATACATGTACATAGCAATTGCGGTTGAATATACACAACTATCACTCCGCTTCCTTAGCGCCACGGGCGTGTCGGCGGCCCTCGGCGCCATCGCAGATCGAGCTCCTCGGCGAAGAGCGCGCGATGCGGGCACCTCCGCCTCCTCTTGCTCCCCCTTAATTCTTCCCTGCCCGTCGCCACCGGCGCGGCACCTCACGACGTGGAGGCGCAGCCGCGCGGGTGGCCGCAGCGAAGGGGACGCGCGGCAGCGGCCGAGGCCGACGGCGGGCGGATGGCATGAACTTCTTCACGGAGACTGACGCACGTTACTTCCACTATGGGCCAGGGTTTGGACGGGCTGAGCCCAGGCGGGACCCAAATAATATAACAATTAATTTCTTTAGTTAGATGCTTTTGGATTCGTGCTAATTTTTTTAGAAAGGTGTACTGGAGCAGTTCTCGCGAAAGTTTATTTAGATTAACCGAACAATGAGATTTCAATATTTCTGCAGTTCATCAAAGATAATCCTGGCCATTCTTCATAAAATGTTTGTGAATGTGCAATTACAGAGTCAGATAGATGATAATAATTGATCCAAACAAGAGTACACGACTGATCTCTACTCCTCAGCATGCCAGGTGCTGTAGAGTTTCGATTATCTCAAGTTCTCAACCATTGTAGTATATAACAAAAGAAGAAACCTACAGAAACATTGCGGTAAACCCGGCGCCTTGGTTTGTTGGGTCCATGCATCTCGCCTTATTCATATCCTGACACGCACAATTTCCATGCATATTTCTGGCCTAGAGAAGATTTGTAACACCGGGCCCAACTCCGTGGCCACGCTTTCAGTAAGCGAGTTGTCAAATGTTACCGTCATCTTTTCTATTGCTGTCGCCCAAACGAACAGCTGCTTCACAAAAGTAAATTCATGTTCAGATCCTGTGAAATAACCGATTTGTACTTCTTTGAGGCGGTTCAACAACAGGAGCTCAGTTCTCCAATTTTGTAGTTTGTTACTAGAAAAGGAAACACGTACATCTTACTGGAAGCTTAGCTGATGTTGTTGAATGAAATAAACAGACAGGAATTTTGAAAAATATAATAAGAGTGGCCAAGTAAGATATATATTTTGAAAACGCTGTCTGAGATAAAAATTAGAGGCATTTTCTTGGTTATAAAAAACCTTAACATATTTTTATAAAACAAAAAATGAACCAAACTGTCCTCCTGAGGACCAAACTATCCATTTGTGAAGTTCGAAAACGAAATTACACTATATACGGCAGTGCTTGAACTAAAAGGGGTTGTATTTTTTCCTTCTGATTTTGCGAGTGTGTTCTCTGTTGGCCCATAGAATAGGAGAGGCCAGAGACAATATTTGCTTGGTCGTGCAATGGAAGCATCCAGATGTATGCAGTTTTGAAAAATTCTTCGGCACTTACCAATCAAAAGGTTATAATGCTACCATGCAATTCATCTATTCTTAAAAAAAACATGGAAGTCATCTGTACATAAGCTTGCAACATTATTACAGGAAGGACATGTTATACACGGACATCTGCAGCAGTCAACAACATTATTCAGAAAAGTGGAAACTCAAATGCACTCAGAGTACAGAACAAGGCCACAACGGCACACCACGATTTGAACTTCTGAAGAATCCAAAACAAGAATAAACTGAAGTCTTAAAGCATGCGTGAATAATAATAGTAGAAGGCTCCATTAAACTACACCGGCAGCAGAAGTAGAAGCATCGCCATCCTCGCCAGGCCTGCTGACGATCCCGGCATGGAAGAGCAACACCCAGAGCAGCGTGATCAGCTCGCCTCCCCTGGCGATGGCCTCCTTGTGGCCTTTGAGGTTGTTGGACAGCGCAACATACAAGATCATGTCAGACCAGAATTCAGCCAACAACATCCACGCTGTATCATCACTACCTTCTAGCACTAGCTCTGACAATTCTTTTCCCAGCTTCGCGCCCTCCTTGACTACTCGATGCTTCGCTTTTGTACTCAGTAATTCGACCAGCTGTCGGCATTTGGCTTCCTGCTTCACTGAGGGCGCGTTTGCGACCCTGTACCAAGGCGGCTCGGCCAGCCCAACACGCCCAGGCTTTGGCGAGCCAGCCCCTACTGATGCAACTACTCTTGTTTGCGCCCCATGTGCCAACTGAGCCTGGCTCGAGTGAGATTATGTTTGCTTTGCTTGTACCAGTAGATATGCCCAGCAAATGGTAGCCTTACCACCCACCATTCTCTTCTCTATCCTCATAGTCATTTCATCAAACACTCATGGGGTCTGCCCAAAGCGACGGTGGTGGAGGTCCATGGCCGCCGTGACACGCTCGGCTCTGTCAACACGGCCCACCGCTTGCAGGAGCGGCAGCGGCGGCGCTGCGGCGGAGGAGAGAATGAAGGAGGAGACCAGAGGTGAGATGAGCGCGCCTCTTGCGCTCCAGCGAGCCACTCATGCGCTCGAGCGAGCCGTGTTCCAGAAAAACGGACTTTCTGGGCGTTTCTCGAGGGCCAGGCTCAAGCATCGATTTGGCATGTGGGGAGCCGGGCTGGAACTTGGGCTAGGTCCACAAACACGGCGACCTGGCGCCCGCGGGCGCAATTTGGCCCACGGGCCACCCCCGCAAACGCGCCCTGAGTCTCCTGCTGTGAAGCCGCCAAGGACATGCTCGGCATCCTTCTTGACATCCTCATACCGGCTCCTGCTCCATTCATGGTCTTCAGGAAGCAGCTCAGGGCACAATGTCACGAGGTATGCACAGTACCTTGATAGGTTTGTGGCAACCATCTTATAGTCTGTGTTGGAAAGTGGCTGAGAATCTTGTTTTTCATCATGTAGGAGTGGGTATCTGACCTCGAGGATGCTTGTAGCGATGTGCCATGTAAGTATGATATGAGATGTACTCTTGTTGCTGCAAGCCCATAGGAAGGTTTCCTAACCTAAGTGGCGCAGACATGCTGCGCCATTGTTTAGCTGACCTCCATCGTCTCTAGTTCTTCTTAGGGCTTTGATAATGCAAACCTTCACTGCTGCTGGTACCCTCGCCTTCCTGTTCTGGTCTGGTAAAAGAGGGAAGAAGTACCAGAGAAGACCTAGAGGAGGTGTTCTTGTATGAAGCACCAATACTGAGCATTGGCCAATTTTCTCATCCCAATGCCTCCTCAATAACTTGCATCTGCAGACTGCAGCGGAGCAAAACACCGATACACTTCTGAATGCAAAGAGAATGCTTCGAGGAGGAGGAGGCTTGGTTTAGGAGGCGACAAACGAGGGCTACTTTGGTCCAGTTAGAGCAGATGTAGGAAGCCATGTCCCTCACCTCAGCAATGAAAACTAACACCAAAAGAAAAAATAGTGGCACCAGACCAAAGAGCCAGCTTCCATACCATCTTTGGTCCAGTTGTGTTTGCAATTGATTTTTAGAGCATGTGATGCCACACCAAAGCTGACGTGCACTACCAATTTCTGCTAAAAGGAAGCTGAACCATATTGCAACCAAGATGCAATAAACTATGCTCAAGAGTGAAACAAAGATACTCACGATGGGCAACCAACACATGGAATAGGATATAGGAATGGATGAGCAATAATAGTCAATAACAACAGAAATCTCCTCAGAAATCACCTGAAACACCCTGTTGTGGGTCTCCCTCCTTGAGCAACTAGCTCCAAAAAAAAGTGAACATGTCACTCGAGGCATTAGCAGTGTGGACATGGTACCTGGCAAACCGGCACCGCAACAACTTGAAGAATGGATGGACAGGGTAAGGCAGGCTCAATCTTCTCACACGATTCCCTGTTTCATTGAAGCTGCGATGATAGCATCCTGGGAGCTTTGGAAGCTTCGAAATGATAAGGTCTTTCAGAGATGAGATCCAGCTCCATCCATTTGGATGACAAACTTCAAGCATCAATTTATTTTACAATGTGTTAGATTTCGGGATGACTTAAGGACATCTTTTTGTGTTTGGTTAGATGCTTTCAGTTAATCCCCTATATGTACGTACCCTCCTTATTCCTTAAAATTAATAAAAATGACAATACTGTGGGGACCTCCCCCACAGTCTTTTTGCGTAAAAAAAACAACTTGAAGAATGCAAAGAACAAGCTTAAGTCTTGCTGTCATTTTCCAAACACGGTCAATGGTAACTAGCACTACGGGAAACAGCGGCTTTGCCGACTACCCGTAGCTTTGCTGACTACCAAAGCATGGGCAGTCGGCAAAGAAGACCTTTGCCGACTGCTAGACAGGGTAGTCGCAAATCTAATGCCTGGTAGTCGGCGAAGGTAGGCAGTCGGCAAAGCCGTCTTTGCCGACTGCCCCAGAAGAACCTAACACTCGACAAAGGTGGGCACTCGTCAAAATTTGGCGGGCGTAAACGGCGTCCATTGTCGTACCCTTTGCCGAGTGCCTTGACGTCTGGTAGTCGGCAAAGATAGACTCTTTGCCGACTGCCAGCCGGAGCACTCGGCAAAGCGACACGTGGCAAGTACTAGGCCCGGGCCGGCTTTCTTTGCCGACTGTCGCGCTAGGCAGTCGGCAAAGATAGAATCCTCACTGACTACCTCGCTGGTTGCAGTTGGCAAAGAGCCTCTTTGCCGAGTGCTTTCCTTGGCACTCGGCAAAGATTTTATTTTTTTTGAATTTTGAATCCAAAATTTTTCTGTGGCCCAAGCATATTGTTTACAAGCATATGTTAAAATTTAGGACCATTTTATAACATTTTGCTATATTTCGTTCATTTATTTTGTTTACTTGAATTTTTCCGCTTAATCCAAATTTGAACTGCAGGTGAATGAAATAATGAAATATAGCCATTCGAAAAATGATTTTCATGTTGCAGAGTTTATTTTGAGGCCGTGCCCATAAACTCACCCAAAAGTTCGAATGCCTTGTCCACTAAACATGACCATCCAGGTGCGGCAGAAGTGTTTTTCAATTATATAAAATCCAAACGAAGTCCGAAAATCACGAAACCTGTCGTGGTGTCATTTTATTGCATGTAGAGGCTATGATAAAAAATTGGGAATGTTTGGAGCAAGTTGCGATGTCGGATGTCTAAATCCCAGACATCTCCACATGTGAAAATACACTCTCCAACATGAATATCATTTTTTGAATGGCTACGTTTCACTATTTCATGCACCTGCAGTTTAAATTTAGATTATGCGAAAAAATTCAAATAAATGAAATAATGAACAAAATATAGCAAAATGTTATAAAAAGGTTCAAAATTAAAAAATGAAAAGTTTGGATTCAAAATTAAAAAAATAAAATCTTTGCCGAGTGCCAAGGAAGGCACTCGGCAAAGAGGCTCTTTTCCGACTGCCACCGGCAAGGCAGTTGGCGAAGATTCTATCTTTTTCGACTGCCCAGCTTGGCAGTCGGCAAAGATTTATTTTGCTAAAAAAAATAAAAATGAAAACTATACTAACCCTAACGGGCCGGCACACACACCACACACACTCACGCACACACAGCACACACAGCCCCGCACCCCAGCCGCCGCCAAGCTCGCCGCCGCCGGCCCCGCCCCCATCCCCAGCGAGCCCCGCCCTGGAGCCGCGAGCCTCCTTCACGCCCCGCGCCTCCTCTGCGCCCCGCCCCCTGGAGCCTGGGCCCGTCGTCGCCGCCGCCACCCGCCGCGGCTCCGGCTCCGGTGGGGCTCCACGGCTGGCTAGGAGCCCGAGCCGGCGCTATCGTCCCGTGTCCTCCCCGCCCCCGTGAAGCTGCCCGTCGACGGCTCAGGCCCCTGCCCGCTGGTGGCCGCGTGTCCCACCTTGCCCCCGGCCCCGCGCATGAAGAGGAGAGAAGAGAAGGAGGAGGAAGGGAAAGGAAATAGAAGAGAAGAGAAGGAGGCGGAAGGGGAAGAAAAGAGAGGGAAGGAGGATGAAGAAGAAGGCAGGAGGAGGAAGAAGAAGAAGGAAGAAGAAGGAGAAAGAGAAGGAGGAGGAGGAAGAAGAAGGAGAAAGAGAAGGAGGAGGAAGAAGAAGAAGAAGGAGAAAGAGAAGGAGGAGGAGGAAGAAGAAGGAGAAGGAGGAAGAAGAAGGAGGAGAAGGGAGGTGGACAAGAGGAGGGAGAAGGGAGGGGAAGGACCTTGGTCCGATGACCGTCCACACCGGTCCTTGACAACGTTCGTCCACGCTGCCGTTTTCGCCCGTCGCAGAGAAGAAGGTAAAGCCCTAGGTTGCCAGCCATCGTGCCGCATGTGTCGTTGATGGCCTTCGTGCCGAGTTTGTTGATGTGTGGCCTTCGTGCTGTATATGTGTTGTCGGCCATTGAGCTGGCTTCTTTCTTGCAGGTTTTGGAAACCTCCTTTCTTGTTTTACAGAGTAGGTCTTGTCGGAGGGGACATGAGTAGCTCAACGACGCTGTTCGTCTTCGTTGTCACCGCGGGACTATCGACACCACGTCGCTTTGCCACTGGCCCACTAGCCTGTCTCCACCGCCACCTCTAGGTATAAATCACCTCTCTTCCTTACCCTAGGTCGTGTAACCCAGTTAGGTGTCTCCCGTCTGAAAGAGATAGGTCGAAGGTATGTAGGTCTTTGCATATCTATGACCGTATCAGTTTTGGATTGTCCACATTTTTTGGACAGCCCGTGGATGCGTAGATGGGTTAGTTTCCATGTTCTGCTCCCGTCTAAGTCAGAGTTTTGGTAGCACCTCCCTGTTGTTCTTCGGATACACACTCTCCCTGCAGGGATGTTAGGAACGCCGTGTAGATGCAATTACTGGTTTATTACTCGCTTATGCATGTATATGACAGAGGATGGATAACCGTGAGTGGATGTACATAGGCTTTGCAAGTAAGAGCAATGAATGGATTAGGGGGACCAATTATTTCCTGGAGCAAGCATTTGGCCCGGCTGCTCATGGGTCGATTCAGATGCCGTATCCCTGCAGCCAGTGTAACAACTCAAAAAGGAAAATACAGAAAGCAGTCTGGACCGATCTTTACAAGTATAGATTCATGGCAAACTATACCCGCTGGATCTTCCATGGTGAAGGAAGCCGTGTTAGAGAGGAGGAGTTGAGAGAACGCCTTGAGGAGTATGATGGAGATGTCGGGATGGCTGACATGGTGGTAGACTATAACGAGGCACATGGCAATGAAGGATTGGTGGAGGAGGATCATGAGGAAACCACAAAGGCGTTCTACGAAATGATGTCTTCAGCACAGAAGGCCCTTCACAAGAAGACAATGAGTGGTGAATTGAAACAGGTTGCACAGGGCTTCACCCGTAGGGTCAAGATATTCACCTTTTATGATGTGAATGGCTATCACTTTCGCACGAGAAGCTACGAGGAGAGTTGGCCCACTCGAAAGACCACGTGCACAGGAGTTTGTATGCCCGGCAATGACGATCACTACTATTATGGCATAGTCAAAGAAATATACGAGCTCCACTTTGAGGGCCCCATAGATCTTAAACCAGTGGTATTCAAATGCCATTGGTTTGATCCTAATGACACTAGAAAAGCCAATGACATTGGGCAAGTCAAAATTCAATAGGATTCCGTCTATACTGGAGAAGATGTCTATATTGTGGCTCAACAGGCCACGCAAGTTTATTATCTCCCATGGACGTGCCAAAAAGATGAGAGACTTAAGGGTTGGTACCTTGTGAAATTGGTATCACCATGCGGTAAAGCGCATGTCCCAAATAATGATGATTAAAACTTTGACCCAAAGGCAGATACCGGAGAGTTCTATCAACCTAAGGGGCTAGAAGGGCATTTGTCAATAGACATTCATTTGCTGATGGACATGGAAGTAGACAATGACATCGATGAGGATGAGGGTAAAGTGGTGCAAGATCCTAAGGACATAATGATGCTTGAGCGATGGAGGGCTCAACGCGATAGAGTTGTTGAGGATGATGCAGGTGGTGAGGCCAGTGGAGATGATGAGGACTTAGGTTTTGACAATATTGATAGTGATGATGACATTAGTGATAGTGATGACATGGAGCCAACCACTACCGTTCGTGGAGATAATTTCTAACTCATGTAATACTATATTGTTCTTATTATTAATTTGCAATTATGTTTCATTTATTTTGCATCTCTTTACAAGTACTTATTGATTATTTGTGCTAATTGGTTTAATCTTTGTCATTGCAGTATTAGGACAAAATGTTGGGCAGAAGTAGATGATCGTGATGAACGGGGGTCAACTTGGTCTACCTGAGGACCGGCCTCGGGGAGGAGGTGGAGGAGCCACCATTGGTGGAGTCATTGGGTAGGCCCCGCGGACGTCACACGTCGATGAGGTAGCTGTTTCACACGAACGACGACGAGGAGGAAATGGGCGAGCAGCACGGGGGATCGCAGCATGGGGGTGGGCAAGACGGGGGCGAGCAGGACGGGGGCCACAGGACTAGGACGAGGATGACAGGGGTGAGGTGACACCAGGGGAGACGGCTTCCTTAGGTTTGAAGAAGGTCTACCAGTGCAGGATCACGCGCCTCCTTAAAGCGCCGCTCGCGCTAGACCAGATTCCGGTGATTCAACCCGACGGTGACACGTAAGTAACCATTCATGTTTTCACAACTTATTCATATGACGTGTTTAAAATTGAACTTCAGACTAACACTTTTTCTTAATGTCTCATGCAGTAACTGGAAGCTCGTGCGGGGGGTCAAGTCACACCATCCTAATGGCATGCTGGCCCTCCTGATTCAGAAGCACTACCCTGGCCTTGTCGCCCAGGATGGGACCACAGTGCTGCCCTGGCACTGGTGGGACTTCTTCAATGTCAAGGAAACAAACAATGTCCCCATTGGGACCAAGATCAAGAGGGAGTTCTGGGTGAGTATTCATCGCACCGCTTTGTCAATATTATGCATTCGTGGGACATTCTTGAAATAATGAAATGATAAATGGTATCTGTATGTAGGAGTGGTTCACATGCGAACTAGGGAAAGAGGTTGTGTCACTAGTGCAGGACAAGGTCTGCATGGAGCGACTCAAGGACATGTACTATGAGGCGCACCTCTAGGTCCTCATCACCTACTACGCCAACGTGCATCGCCGGTCGCTGTCGAAGATGGAAGCCAGGGACATGCTCCTCTGGCCCCACACTGACCTCCCCAAGGAGATATACCTCTAGGTAAGCAAGAAATATTAATTCTGATTCCTTCCATGAAAAATAAGTAGAAAACATTAATTCTTATTCATCTTCTAACATATCAAATGCACGTTGTCATGCAGTTTCCTGCTGATTGGTGCAAAATGCACATGGATTGTTGGGAGGCCATTATGGACGAGTGGAGAAAGCCGGTGTCGTACAAGGAGCACAGAAGAAGATAGGGATATGCCAAGGCAAGGATAGGGCTGACACACCACCAAGGGAGCCGCTCCCTCGGAGGGTTCATGGACGCATGGGTACGCTTCTGTTTATTTATTTATTTATTTATTGATTATCATTACATGTAATCATCCTTGTGTTTTCCTCACAGTCCTAGTCGCATGATGGGCAAGTGATCAAGGAGTACACTAGCTACGCCCTGTCTCACAAGGGTAAAGCGACAGATCCGGACAATGTCTACAACCCAGCGGACGGGGCCGATGCGTACAACAACCCAAACGCCTACGAGAAGATGGTCCAGTACACCAAGGTGGCTCGCTTGCACCATGGTGAGAGCTACGATCCTGCCACCTAGCCCCTAGATACAGATGTCCTGATGAGGACAGGAGGAGGGAAGTAACACGGCCGGTAGTTTATTGCCCATAGCGGTCCTTATGGATCATTTATATACCGCCAACTTAGACTAAAAAAGAAGAAAGACAAACATATTCTAGCACATATGCCTTTACTACTAACAAAGTTTTACTTGTACCCCTAGTGTTTATGTTTTACAGGTTTTATGGTGCAACAAGTGGAAATAAGAAATATCGTGAAGAAAGCGCAAAAGGGCAAAAGACGAATTCGGAAAATGCGCAGCAAGGAATACAAAGAAGCCCAACTTTGGAGCATACCTGGGCCTGATCGTAACCACAGGAGAGGTCCAGGCCTAGGGAGGAATCGACCAGCTGAAGGCGGTGGCCAGATGGCCCCACCAGGGGGGCGGCCTGTCCCAGTGGCGGCCGGTCCCCCAGTGGGCCCTCCGGCCCCATCCTTTAGAGGCGGTGCTCTAGGCGGTTCACTCAAAGCGGTTTCACCTCGTTCAGTATTTGTGGAGGTTGAACCGTCCTAGTTTAGCTATAAAAGAGAGCGAGCTCCCCCATTTCCAACACACACATCATTTTGGAGTCATTCACCTCACACCTCTCACTTGTATCTTTAGAATAGTCTTAGTAGTTTGTGAGCAAGGCTAAAGCTATCAAGGAGAGCTTGTCTCCTTGGAAGAAAGGATCTTCTCGATATGAATATAATTTGGTCTTCTTCCATGAGCAAGTTCTTATCATATTTATATGATCATGCATATGAACTAGAGTATAGTTATGATCATGTTATGAGCACAATATATGAACTAGTATATAGTTTATATATCATGTTCTTGACTTGTTCATCATCGTTCTTCATTGTTCATCGAATTAGTATGAATAGAGGAAGAACTAGGGATGAGGTGATGGTTCATCATGCCTTCTTGGCTGCTTTTAACCTAGCCTGTCAATCCAAAGGGTTGGGGTCCGCGAGGGTTAGGAGTTGTTTCCAAATACACGAACATGGTGTTCGGGTATGCGGAGATCGGCGGATATGTCGGTATCCCACAGGCAGAGGGGTAGGAGGGCAGGTGGTGACAGTCCCGTCTATCCCTAGCATTCCCCCATGTTTGGGTATTGAGTAGGAGTTCATAAAGTCTCTATTGGCTAGCAAACCAGCTGTGGGGATCTCCCTATCATCCTCGACTTAGTCCTGATGCTAGACATGCTAGTTAGATGTTTTGATAATAGTTCTTTGCATAGTTATATATGACCCATGCCTGCTCTGTTTAGTTATATTCTTTTATTCTTTATTTCTCTTTTATCCTTGAGGTTGACCCTGATATGTGTCCACTATCTTGAATATCATGTCTTATTCCTATTTACTCTATGCCTACCATTGCACATAATAAGTGATCATGTTTACACCGCGCTTGATGCATATTACCCTCCTACAGGACATTATAAATATGGCACCCTTAAATACTCATGGGTTGAAATGCTACAATGATAGTTCTGTACGCTTGCAAAGTAATTCTTATCTCTTACTAGGCTATCAATTGGAGTACCTAAGTATCGTTACTTAAGGATTGTAATTCTTGTTGCACCCCACGGCGTCGTGCCACAGTTTTGCATATCGTAAGTAATGATGGTTAGGATGGACAATCTGGCACTTCTAACTATTATTACCAGACTGCATTCCCTAGGCCGACGCCATTAAGGGCCAAGGGTTACCTTTCTGAAGTAATGGTGGTTAAGAATGTTAACACGTATTTCTAGTATTATTATTAAGGATGGATTTATAGTCTATCTTTAGTAGTAATGCTAAGAAACGTCAACAATAATTTCTGGCGCCATTGCCGTGGAGGGCAAAACATCTTGTTGGCATAAACATCAATTGCATAATAAGCATTGGTAGTCATAGTTTAGGCAGGCTAACTTTGTTGTTTTCTTCCTCTTTTTGTTGGTATGAAAACAGGATAGTGTATGAGCGGTTTCACTTTGCCAGAAAACTTCCTGAGTAATCCGGACACTCCGCGACTACTCCACTCCCGCTATTGCCAACGTGCCCGTTGGGCCCGCTATCAACGTTGGGAATGGAAACTTTGAGATCTGTATGGGCCTTATCTCGATGGTGCAGGCAAGCCAATTCTGTGGCTTGCCAAGTGAGGATGCAAACGCTCACCTACAATACTTCCTTGAGCTGTGTGACACTATCGTCATCAAAGACGTCGCACAGGACGGTATCAGGCTCCACTTGTTTCCTTTCTCTATCACAGGGAAGGTGAAACAATGGTTCTATCAGAACAAGGAAGCTGTCAATATGTGGGACAAATGTTCCGCGGTGTTCCTCGCTAAGTTCTTCCCCATGAGCACGACCAGTGCTCTACGGGGGAAGATCTCCAACTTCCAGCAATCTTCACTTGAGTCCATCCCCAAAGCATGGGAAAGGCTCCAAGAGTACATACGAGCCTGCCCTCATCATGGAATGGAAGATTGGCTCGTGCTCCAAAACTTCTATGAAGGCCTCATGGCCATGTCAACGGTGCACGTAGATGCCGCAGCTGGAGGTGCATTCCTCTCCCTCACCATCACGGACGCAACTACACTCATCGAGATGATGGTGGCCAACCAAAGTTGGGGAGAAGGAAGGAAAACACAAAAAGGCATGCATACCCTGAAGGAGACGGACTTGCTGGTCGCAAAAATAGAATTGCTGATGCAAAAGCTGGACGATCGTGCCACTAAACCTACCATGAGCACCGTCCAGGCCATGGACTTGCACTTGACATGTGAAGTCTATGGAAATGTTGGCCACTCAGGGAACAGCTGCCCTGAAACCCAAGCAGAAGCTTCCTACGTCAACAATGGGTTTCGGCAACCACAACAAGGTAATAACGGGTGGAATAACCAACACCGCCCGCAAGGTAATAACTTTAACTCAAATTTCAATTCAATTCAGCGTTCCTTAAGAGATCTTATTATAGGACAAGCTAAGATCAATGAGAGTCTTACCAAAAATTGTCCTTCAATGATAAAATGTTTGAAAGTATAAATGCTAAGCTTGAAACTCTTTCTTCATCTGTTAAAAATCAAGCGAGTTTTAATAAAATGATAGAAACACAGATGGCTCAAATAGCTGCTTCTATCCCTATCAACAATGTGGGAAAAATACTGAGGCAACCCAAGACTTCTCCCGAGTTTGTTCATGCAGCTGCAGAGCAATAAAGGAAGGAGAGTCTGGCCAACAGACTATAAACGTTGAGCCCTTTCCGAAGGTCATCGGTAGTTATCTGAAAAAGAAAAAATATATATAAATAATAATATTTATCTAAAGGGGCCCACACCATCATTCAAGCTTGGGGGAGGTGCCCCCACTCAGGTATTGTATCTTATCCTTTTTTAAAAAAATGTTCTTGCATTCAAAAGAGTTTCCCTCTTTCTACTTTTTATGAAACTCTATTTTTAAGTCCAAAAATAAATTTTATTCAAAAATCTTATAAAATCATTTTCTAAAAATTTAGTTTTTATTCTTTCTAATTCTTATTTTTAAATAAATTTTGAAAACCAAAAAGTTTCAAATAAATTTATGGAAAATCAAAATCTGGAGCAAGTTTGCGAATGGGAGTCATGCGTAACCGGCTACCTCATGGGGGTAGCCGTTGGAGGGCGCTGCCAAAAGGCGGGACAGAGCTAGCCCTACCAGGGCACCGGCCGGTCCTAGGGGCGGCCGCCCCCTATGCAAAGGCATGCTGGCCTGGCCTTTTGCCAATGGCTAGTAGCCGTTGCAAGGAGCGTCCCCCAGCCTGCATTCAGCTCTTTAAATACTAGCATCCCAGGGTGGAGCTCCTCACCCCTCTCACACTCACATTTCTTCACCCCCAACATCACTCTCTTGCTCCACCACTCTCCAAATATTTTCCACAAAGCTCAAGTGCAAGAAAACTCAGCAAAAACCTCTTGCACTTCCACCACAAGCAAGCTCAATCTCTTGTGCTTAGCTCACTCACCATGAGTGGGATCGGAGGTCAGATTTCCGGCATGTTCCGGAAGGGTCGTCGCTCTCACGGGGAGTCTAGTCAAAGCACTCCAGCACGGGAAGAGAACTTGCTGCAAGGAGGAGAGGAGGAGGCGCCAAGAGGCCACGCCATTGACGAGGCCGACGCCCCCTTCACCGACTTGAAGAATGAGCGGGAAATGCAAGCGTACAACCTCCTCAAGGAACGCAAGTTCCTACACACCGGCCTTTGACCCAATCCTCCTTTAGCAGACATGTATGGATCATGAATTTAATACCATTTCCGAGAATGTTGGTTGGAGTCGAGTTGCCCCTATGCATGAACTTGGATCCCGTCTTTTGACCATCTAAATTTTGGGCACTCTGCAAATTGAAGATTATGGTATTACTTTTTGCTTCTTTGGGAAAGAGCATAGCCTCTTTTGGAAGGATCTTGCTACACATTTGGGTTTTCATGAGCGATGCTCTGTTGACTTGGGTTTTTCTCTCTCGGGTTATCATCGTCATACTTTTTGGCATTTGATGACTGGACAAAATGTGACTGGGAAATTCCAACCAATGTCAACATCATCCATCATCCCACTCTGAGGCTTACGCACAAGTGGATTGCTTATTCTTTCTTTCCTAGAGAGGATACACATCATGCTTATGATGTTGAGTTGAAGTTGCTTTATGCCATGCTTAAAAAGATTAAGGTTGCTCCTGTTTATGACCTTGTTAAGCATTGGCTTAATTCTTTCAAGACATCCACTCCTATCATGTGCACTTCACTCATCACTCGTCTTGCTGCTAGTGTTGATCCTCATGGTGCTAACACTATTGTTTATCTCTCTACTTCTCGCATTATGCTCAATGAATCTTATTTTGGGCAAGCCCACACTTTGAAACATGATGAATCGGGAAGGAATTTGGTGTTTTATTTTTCGGGATATATAAATGAGATTCTGTTACCTAACCCGGATCTCGCTTTATATACTTCCCCATCTCTCACCTTCGACCTTGTTGAAAAGGAAGAAGCACGCATGAGTTCTATTTCCTGCAGGAGATCACGGAGGAGAGGAGTACATGAGGAGGAGCCAGCACAGCCCACGCAATATACTCCTCCACCAGCCATGCCCACCATGACACCAGGGATGGAGTGGTCTGCTGTCTTCTCTACACCCGGATTCACCCCTGGGTATGGATTTGGCATGGGTCACATTCCTCACCCTCATGAGGCTGGAGGATCAGGATGGCAGCACTCACGTGAGGCAGGAGGATCAAGACAGCACCAGCATGCGCACTCCTCAGATTCAGAAGGCATGCCACCCCTAGTTCACCCACAGCTGGTCACACTAGATGTCCTCAACACACGCATGGGAGGACTAGAGCTGCAGAATAGACAAATCCAAGGTACGCTCAATGCTCACATTCAAACCTCCACTCAGTGGTACGAGCAGTACCAGCAGCACTTCGTGGACCTCAAAGATGCAAACCGGCGATGCCACGAGGCAACGATGGCTTACCTTCGGTCTATGGGATAGTTCCGTAGACCACAGCCTTGAGCTAGCTTAGGGGAGGAGACCCCACAAAGGTAACTTGTATCTTTAAAATTCTTGCACTTTATTTTTAGCATTTTAATTCTGTAATTTTATTTTTCCAAAAAAATTCCACTCCCATGTGTGTTTTTATATGTTAGTTTCTCTTCTGTTGAAATGATGAATAGTGCTCTGTCAATAATTCGTTTGTACCTAAGTTATAACTTAGTATTCCTTAAGATTTAAGTTTGTTGGCTAAAAATGTCTCATTCTAAGAACTTGATATCTTGTGGGTTGCAATTGCATGATCCTTTTCTAAGTTCTTGCGAAACATGAGATGGTACAAATAGACTTTGCTATGACTTTGTTCTAAGAGAAACTTGACATCCGGAGTTTTCTTTTCAAAAATTCAAAAGTCAAAAGTTCCTCAATGATTATGAAATACCTACCCAAGGCCATATGACATGCTCTACATTTATAAACCTTAGTCATATGCTGCTTGTGAAACTTTGAGTTGAGTCAAATCCCTGTGACTTAAGTGAGATTATGGTCATGTGCCCATGATTGAGATTTACATGCACCCACCAAATAAAGCTGACTCTCACCCTGAGAGTTGTAGACAACATGCACCCTTTAATCCACCAAAATATGCCAACTCTTACCCTGAGGGTTGCGCCCCAGTTTTTCACCAAATAAAAATGCCGACTCTCACCCTGAGAGCCACACATTCTTCATACAAAAATTTCACTCCTTGCATTCACCATCATGACATCTCTCAAGAAATTTTCATACATCAAGATATGGGCTATGCTAAAAAGAGAGAGAGAGAGAGAAAGCCAAGGGGCATGAGAAAACAAACTGGAAAGAAAAATCAAATACCCGTTCAAAAAATATGTGTTTCTATAGCCCATATCTTTCCAAAGAGTTTGTGTTCCATCCAATAAAAGGGAGACATGATGCATGGAGTGCCAAAAAAATATTAGAGATAGGTTCCACCATACTTATATTCCACACACTTGCACGTCTCAATCAAGGTGTATGACTTGTATCTCCTTATGGTCCGGTCTTTGACTTAGCAATATAGGAGACGTAAGTATGCCCACCTTTATACCTACCCAAAGCTCCACTCTCAACCTTAGTGGTAGGACATAAAGTCAAACACTACAATGCCTTTGGTGAGGTAATCATACACATTGAGCGATTGAGAGAACCATTTGAGGAACTTGTTTTACTTTGCAAAAATTCATAAAACCTCCAGATTGATGGTCTATCAAAGAATGAATGAATGGTGAGTTTGTTATAACCATACTGTCTTGCAACTGCCTAAGAACTTGGAGAAGCTACAAGCCCCATGAGAAATCAAGGTAAAGAGTGGATAGAATGCCAACTTATTTAAATTGCGAATGAATGCTTTGTTATAGGCATGACACTTATGAATTATATCGGCATTGTAGCAACTCCTGATCAACAACCATACTTAGCTGTTTGCTTGGGATGAGCAAAGGTTAAGCTTGGGAGTCTTGTTGGCGGTACTTATGGATCATTTATATACTGCCAACTTAGACTAAAAAGAAGAAAGACAAACATATTCTAGCACATATGCCTTTACTACTAACAAAGTTCCACTTGTACCCCTAGTGTTTATATTTTACAGGTTTTATGATGCAACAAGTGGAAATACGCAATATCGTGAAGAAAGCGCAAAAGGGCAAAAGACGAATTCGGAAAATGCGCAACAAGGAATACAAAGAAGCCCAACTTCGGAGCATACCTGGGCCTGATCGTACCCACAGGAGAGGTCCAGGACCAGGGAGGAACCGACCACCCGAAGGTGGTGGCCAGATGGCTGTTGGCGCTTCTTAGCGTCAGCAGAAAAATCCGCAAGCGCACGGAAGTACCGTTGTAGCACTTCACCCAGAAGTATATCAGGGTATTGTATTTTCCCAAAGGAACGGTAATTGTTAGTAGACTCTTAGCTAGTTGGCCCTAGAAAAGATAGGAGGGATAACTTGGGTGGAGAGGATACACTAAGGCAGAAAACACTAAGTGCAGTTAACCTTCCTACTACTCGTTTGCTTTAGGCCCACTGACACACTTGGTCTGCCAAGCGATACCAGTATCAGCGCTATTCCGTGGCCGAACATGGGGGAATGCTGGTACGAGTGGACAAGGCTGTCACCACCTGCCACCTACCCCTCTGCCCTTGGGCGTGTGCAACATATGAAGGTAGACCCCAACTTAGACACAACGTCTATGAAGGTGACTACTACTCTAGAGATGGCTAGGAACTTTCGTCTCCATCAAGAGTCCTCTAACTAGAGCACCCATCCAAAAGACAAGCGACGATCCCACAAACGAATACCTTTATGAAAGTAACTTACTTAATGAATTAAAACCTGAATGTAACACAAACCACTTACTTCAAGTAGCAAGATGGTTGTAGAGGTTCAAGTTGGAGCGAGAGCCGACAGGTCTGGCACTTCGTCCACCCTAGGGTAGAACTGCTTCGACCCCTCTTCTACTTCTCCAACTCTTGCCTCTATCTCTCTAACCCTAGAGTAGTCTAGCTAAAAGCTAAGCTAATGGAAAATGTGGCACCACACCTTCTTCTTCTCTATTGTATCAAGTTATGTTGGTGAAGGAGTGGGGGCACCAATTTATAGCTCCATAGGATGCTTCGGGCGTCTCCTCAATTGGAAGGAGGTGAAACCGCCTTGGACTGACCGACCTATGAACCACCTGAGAAGGCTGGGCCTGAGAGGCCCCACCAGGGGGACGGCTGGTCCCGGGGGTGGCCGGTCCCCTGGCTGGGCCTGATGGCCACCGCTTTCGGGTGGTCGGTTGCCTCCTGGGCTTGGACCTCTCTCGTGGTTACGAATGGGCCCAGTTCTGTGTTTGAGGTGGGCTTCCTTCTTTATCTTTGGTTTGCACCTTTTTTGAATGTGTTTTCTAAAATTCGCTTTTCTTGTATCTTTCGTGCCTTTCCACATATCAGACCTGCATGTCATATATACAACAAAACTCATGAAAAGATTAAATAAAGGCCCTACCTCTACTTGTTTTAGTATTTAAAATGATGTTGTAAATTAGTTGCTAAAGAGCGCCAACAACTCCCCCACACTTGGTCCTTTGCTCATCCACGAGTAAAGTGCTAAGGACCAAATGGGTTCATCCTCCTTATTCAAAAAGAATCTGCATACAGGTTATTCCAAGCTTAACCTGGATTTATGAACTTTAAAGTGTTTACCAAGTCATCTTGGGTAATTGAAAAATGGAATAGCCAGGATTCAAATCCTCTTACTATGTTCCTGCGCAGAAATTTGGGTTTTTGCAAGATTCTTGAAGATAAAACAAATATCTTGTGTTCCTTGAGTGATTCTCTCAAGTCGCTCATATATGTAAGTGGTTCCTTACCAAGGCATAAAGAGGTGATGCCTTCACTTGATCATCCTACCTCTAAAAGGCTTATCTGGAGCTTTAGGTAGGAATGAGAATGATGAGGCATACTTACCCTGCATATGTTTGTCAAGTCAAACCCTAGACCATACCGGAGGAAGTGCGCCATACTCCTAGATCAGAATGTGCATGTGTGTGGAAGAATATGAAAGTGGAAACCTAATTCTAATTCTTTTTGATACTCCATGCATCATGATTCTCCTTTGATCAAAACTTAGGAGGATATGGGCTATAGAAATTCTCCTTCTTTTTTGAATGGGTATTTGAATTTTCTTTCCCGTTTATTTCTTATGCCCCTTGGCATAGTTTTTTTTAGCACAGCCCCATATCCTTATTGGCATATGAAAAACTTTTGAAGGAGATATCATGATGATAGATGGATGGAGTAAACTTTGTAAAAGGAATGCATGGTTTGTCAGGGTGAGAACCAGCATTTTTATTTGGTGGAGAAAGCTGTGCAACTCTCAGTGTAAGAGTTGGCATATTTTTGGTGGGTGCAAGTGAATTTTGATCTTGGGAGCATGAAACATCTCTCAATAGTTGTTGCAAAATTTGACCAAACTCAACACAAAGTAAGCGGAATATGTGGAAGGTTTCATCATATAGAATCATATGCGGCCTTTGGTAGATAATTGCTAATCATTCAAGGAACATATATTGAATTTTTTTTTGTAAAATAAATCCTAAGTACTTTGCAAGAACGAGCAAGCATCATGTCATCCTACTATATCTCATTCATCAATCACTTAGATAAACATGGGGTCCCTAAACAGTGTTCATAAATCTGTAGGAATATCAGCAGGGAATAAAAAGTATGCAAACATTTCGAACATAGGAAGACATGTTTGATGGAATATGACAGACACATCATTTTAAACTTTATTTTATAAATTTTTGTAAAATGAGAGGAGAGAGAAAGTTGCACAAACCAAATTTTGGAGTTTGTTTTTGTGCAATTTGAATTGGAGAGTCCTCCCCCACACTTGTTTTCTTTCCTTTCTTTGGTTAGTCCACAGTACATATATATGTATGAAGAAAACAAGTGCTCAACAGAAAGAATTTATTCCATTGATAAATCAAATAGGCACATTACATTGGATGGGAAATGATTTGGAAACAAAAGACCGTGAAAGGAAAAAATGTGTGCCTAGTTATTAGCAGGAGCGTTCTAGAGATAACTAGAGAACATGCTCAACTCCTACTGCCTTAGCGATCCTGCGCAGCTGATCTCCATAGCCGTGGTGCATCTCATCTATTTCATCCCTAAATCCTTTTGCACTGAGATGAGGCTCGGCTATGCGAGTTTGAGCCTTTTCGACATTCATGCGTGTGCTCCTATTGCTAGCGTTGAGTGAGGTGATGGTTGGCCCCTTGGGAGGCTTCTCATCCTCACTATCGCTAAAGAAACCTTTAGGCTTCCCCCTAATAACTTTTCTCACAAACTTTTGTTTGGCGCCTAAGGTTTCAGTAGAGGGTGCGGGCTTGTTAGCCGGTGTGTCACCCTTGCAGAAAAGACCCTTAGCGTACCCTTCATCAGGTTTTTGTACTCCCCTAATGGTGTAAGAGCGACTATCCTTAGTGGGAGATGACAGAGAAGGTACACTAGATGAGGAGGGCATCACGGTAGCATGTTTTCTAAGCCCGCTACTACTAGGGATCTTCTTCTTGAGGCCTAGAGTGCCAGTAGTCAGATGGGCAGCGGTGGTCTTCTTCTTGGTGCCACCTTCGGGTGCATGGGAGCGTGCCATGGACTTCAAGCTTGACACATTGCTGAAGTCATTGCTAGGTGGTGGTAGAAAGGCTAGAGGCATCTCCACTATGGCATGAGCTTCATCTCTCACAAAGGAGCTCTCTTGGTAAGGGGCTATGTCCAGGTTGGCTATGGAACCAAGAGCTTGGATCAGCAAGAGAGCATAGCTAGACATGGTCAAAACTTATAGGTGGGAGAGCTTAGCTGAAACATCCTCAATTTTTCACGAAGGGAAAATACACAGAATGGCAAATAATACAATAGTTCGAAGCTCAAACCATCATATTATTCAGCAATAGTTGATACAGAAATCCATACTTCAAACAAAAGAATACATTTAGAAGGGATTACATAAAAAGTTTGTGGCCACACTGGCGGAATCATCAGAGTAGCTGCAGCATCTGGAGTAGCTGCGAAAGCCGAAAGCACAATAAATCTCCAAAAAGAAGCCTGAGCATAGGAACGAGACGTCTACTCCTCATCGGTGAAGTCATAGTCGGGTTCACCTGCCAAATAATTTTCACTATGGTTTGTACTGGCCACATCTTCCACCCTATGCTTTGCTTTCGCTATGTAGTATTTGGTGGGATGCAAAGGATATAATCAAGCAACCTAATATATGGCTGTGGTTTCCTATGCAAGTGGTGACCAATCATATATATAGTATAATTCATCAAGTTTTAACCCATCTCATCCACATATCCATCCCATTCCATCACCATCACACACATCTCACCCTCTCGCACTCAGTCGACAGGTCTAACTCCCTCTCGAAGCCTGTCTCAGCGGCTCACAGCCGGAAGGGTAACACCAGGGGAGAATAGAAGGACTCATCTCACTACTCCCGAGAAGCGTGGGTCTTAGGAAAAAGCCATACCAGTGGCCCGCGGACTATATATATAGATTCATAAACTCTCCAGAGCGTGTACTCCCGTAACCACAAGATCACCATCATCGGCGGTGCCCCACCTAAGCTGATTCCGGCTGCTTTCTAACCGGTGCGATGCCACCCTACCACTCAGTGCTAGGACATCCCGGATAGGTACCACCGGCACACTATGACTGTGAGACATAGTACTGGGCCCCCGAGGTCACTATGCAATCTAAGAAGTAGTGGCACCATCCTAGCTAGTTAGACATCCGTCTCCTGCCCATACAAGAGCGAGTGGTGAGCACGTAAGTCCCAAGGTTCTGGTCCTCAAGAGATATCAGGTCCTAGGGGGATCAGACATGATTATCTTCTCTTAGGGACTACAACAGTCCGTGCTACAATAGCACCTCCTACCCGTGGCTTCGCTCCATGAAGGTTCTCACCCCCGGGATCACCATATACCTCACAATGTGCCTGCCACAAGCACCTCACACGGGAATGCCCAGAACACATCCCCGGCAAGACTCGCCCACATGGCTCGTCGTGGAATCCTGTCCGATCGACTCAACCCTTACCACACACCCAAGACGCACGCAGCACTCTCCCCGAGTAAAGTGGCACCACGTGCCTTAACCATATAACCATACTCTCCACCACGCATCACATCACACAGATATAAGCATAGTAGAAGTAAAGCATCATAAGTAAATAAGCATGCGTTTAGCCTATGAGCGGGTGTGCAGGAGTAAGGTTGTGACAAGGTAAAGGCTCATCAAGCAATTCTACCATGCAACCTATCATCAGGTGATATTCATAAATAAAGCACTAGCAAACTAGATATTATGCCATACGTAATAGGATCTACAAGGTTGGGTGGGATGTGGCACCTGCGAAGTTGTCACTGAGCTCCTCCTCGTACTTGTAGTCCTCCTCAAACTGCTCCTCCTCTGAAACGGGACATAATAGCTGCGTTAGCGGCTCCTATAGGGTCAACACAAAGAAGCAATAAAATTCAATAACTGCAAATGCACTCATACATAAGCCTATGATGTAGAGCTCATTTTTATGAAAATTTGGACACTTGATTCATATTTTCGGAGTTCGTATGAATTAGTTATGAATTTCTAAAGTTTATTCTATTTTTTGAAAAAGAAAAGAGGCAGATTAACCTGACGTGACATGTGGCGTGTTCTGATTGGTCCACATGGCATACGGGTCAGCAGAGGTGGCGTGGGGCTGACGTCATGCTGACGTCAGCACTGACACGGGTCTGGCGGCTCGCTGACGTCATGCTGACATCAGCACTGACGGTGGACTCGGTCAGCGGTTGACAGGTGGGACCCACGGCTCTCGTCACTAACATGTGGGGCCAGGTCAATGGTCAACGTTGACCGGTCAACGGTCAACACCGACCGGGCCTCGACTGGGCCTCGGCGGGCCTAGGTAGGGCTGGATCTGGGCCGAGCTAGGCCGGGCTGGCCCAGACATGTGTCGAGCAAGGAGGTAGGCTGCGTGACAGGTCTGGGCTCCTAATGGGCCAAGTCCATGGCCTGGTCCGACTGGTGCTGCGTGGACCTAGTTCACGGTGGACTGTAGACACAGGGGTTGAGTGGCGTGCGGTGGTTGGTCCAGCTGGCCATGTGGGCTTGGTGGACTCGGTCCACTCGGGCACAGGGGAGATTCCCCCTTCTTCTACTCCTTCACGCGTGCGCGAGCGGCCACGGTGGCGGTCGGTCGGCGACAGGCGGCGCTGTGCCTCCATTTGGCCCAGGTGGCCAAGGCAGTGGCAGCAGCTCCACGTAGGCTAGGCTAGCGTGGCCGTGGGCTAAAGCAGGCGTGCGGGGCTCCTACTCACCGATGCACGCACAATGTTGGTGGTGGGTGGTGTGGCCATGACAGCAGGCGCTATGGTGTGCGAGACGCATCGTTAGCAAGTGCAAAGGATACGCGAGGTCGAGCTGAGTGTGACACGGTGTGTAATCAAACCGAGGCTCCTCAAGGGACCGGCGACGATGGCGACGGCGAATATCGATGGTGGCCGGTGAATCTTCAAATTGGCGCAACATCGTGCTTCATCCCCTCCATCTCCTACCATGTAGAGCAGTAGGGAGCTCCAAGTGGCTACTGGCGCGACTACGAGGGCTCACGGGGGCACGCACGATGGCGGGGTTACAGTGGCGCACTGACGGCTGGGAACCAAGGTGACCAGGGCTGACAAAGATGCCAGGCCCCACTCTGGTCTACCCCTCATCCCAAGAAGTTGCCAAAGAGGCGTCCTAGGATGTCGCGGTTCCAACCATGGGGTTGATGAGGTATATGGTGGCCGGGACGGCGGGAATGTGGCGGTGCTCTGGGCGGCGACCATGGCACGGGCGGAGGTGAGCTCACCTCGAGCAGATGAGGTGACAGCATGACGAAGCAGTTGTAGCAGCTCAGGGAAGGAGAAGCAGAGCTCGTGGTGTCACGGTTGAGCGGGGATGCTGGGTCCTCCACCGACGAGCAGCAATGGCGGCGGCACGCGCGGGTCTGGCCTCGGCAGCGGTAGCTCTTTCCTGCCTCCCTCTTCCTTTTTGGCTTGGCAGTGAGTGAGCAAGGTGGACAGAAGGCTACGCGGTGGGGGTAAACCCTAGCGGCACCGGGGACGGTCCCTTTTATAGGTGGCGCGGCGATGGCCATGGCGGCTTGGGCGGCCCCGATGGTAGATGCCGATCGGGCAGCCGAGGCGTGCACGCGGTTACGGTTAGGGCACTCGGGGTCACGCGGTGCTGGCGGACGGCACTGATGCAGCGGCGCACGCATGGGCGAGGATCAATGGCAGGCGTCAGCGTTGCAATATTTGGCGCGGTGGACATGACACGCCGATGGATAGAAATGGGAGGGGGAGGAAGCTGACAGCTAGGTCCCATGCGTTAGCGAGATGGAGCGGGCGAGCGGCGGAAACAGGACCATGTTGGGCTGACTCAGCCAACTAGGCCACAGCTGAGCGGTGTGCGCGGGCGAGCGGGCAGGCCAGCGTGTAGGCGAGCGCGGGCGAGGCAGGCCGAGGCGCGCGGTGGCTTGCTGGGCCGATGCGGGTGGGCCAGCGTCGGCAGGCGTATGCACTGCTAGGCCGCGAAGCAGGTCGGCACGCATAGTGAAAGCAGGCCGAGCCCGACGGCCTTGCTGGGCTGCTGCTACTGCTGGGCTGCTTTGGCATTTTCCAATTCTTTCTATTTTCCCTCCCTTTTCTATTTCTTTTCTATTTGTTTCCAAGCCATGTCATGACTAGTTAGCAAAAGGGTTAGTGCTAATGGGTTAGTGTCATGGCACAAGGGCTTGATGGGTCCCCTAGGGTCTCATGGTCAAGTTGGAAGCCATGTCCGTGGTTAGTAGACTTGCATATATATGTGTTAATGATTATCTGATTTTATTAGACATTGCATAAAATCAAATAAGAGGCAAATCATACTCATGTAAAATAAAATGCAAATGCTCCAACTAACTTTGGTGCTACTTGTGGAACCTATCGGGTGTTCTCCTACATGACACTCACCAACATTGATATACTTTGGCAAAATTTTTGAAAGTTCATATTTTTGGTGTTTGGATTTTCAGGGTTGTTACAGTCCTACCCCCTTATGAGAATCTCGTCCTCGAGATTCAAGAGTGTAACTTACTCTTCAAACAGGTAGGGGTAGAGCTTCCTCATTTCTGACTCTTTCTCCCAAGTTGCTTCTCGTTTTGTTTGATTGCTCCACTAAATCTTCAAGTATGGCGTGCTGGTGTTTCTGGTCTCCTTGGTTGTTCTATCCATAATGCGGGTGGGGTGCTCTCTGTATTCCAAGGTGTCCTGAATATCAAGTGCCTCTGCGGGTATTGGATGCTCTGGCGGCTGCAAACACTTGCGTAGTTGCGACACATGGAACACTGGGTGCACTCCTGCTAGTTGCGCGGGTAGCTCAATTCTATAGGAAAGCTTGCCAATTCTTTCACAGATTCTGTTCGGTCCCACGTACCTTGGTGCTAGCTTTCCTTTCACATGGAATCTGACGGTCCCTCGAAGCGGGGAGACCTTAAGATAGACATAGTCCTTGAATTTGAACTCGAGGTCTCTACGTCTCTTGTCGGCATAGCTCTTCTGATAGCTCTGGGTAATTCTCAGATTCTCTCATACTTGGGTGACTCCTTCTTCGGCCTCCTTGATGGTGGCAGGGCCGAAGAATGATCTTTCACCTGTTTCAGACCACATCAGGGGTGTTTTGCATGGTCTTCCATACATAGCCTTGAATGGTGACATCTTGAGACTAGCCTGGTAACTGTTGTTGTAGGAGAACTCTGCAAAGGGCAAACTCTTCTCCCAACCAGTTCCATATTTTAGAACACAAGCTCAGAGCATATCTTTAAGGATCTGGTTCACTCTCTCTGTCTGACCATCTGTCTGAGGGTGGTAAGCGGTACTATAGTCTAGCTTGCTCCCTATTGATTTGTTCAGGGCCTTCCAAAACTTGGACGTATACTGTGGCCCACGATCAGATATTATGCTCTTAGGGGCTCCATGCAGCTTGAGAATGTTCTCAACATACAAATCCTCTAGCTGGCTAACTCAGGCGTCATTCTTGATGGCTAGGAAGTGAGCTACCTTAGTCAAGCAGTCGACTATCACCCATATAGCATCATGGCCCTTCGAGGTTTGAGGCCAACCCACAATGAAGTCCATAGAAATGCTATCCCATTTCCATTCAGGTATATCAAGTGGTTTTAGTAGTCCTGCAGGTCTCTTGTGTTCAGCCTTGACGCGTTTACAAATGTCGCATCTAGCAACATGACCTGCAATATCTGACTTCATGTTCTTCCACCAGATTTTCTTCTTCAAATCAGCATACATCTTAGTACTGTCCAGGTGGATACAATACTTGGAGTCATGTCCTTCTGATAGAATCTCATTGCGGATAGCTAGGTCTGCAGGTACACAAATTCTATCCTTGTACCAATAGGTACCTTGCTCATCTTCACTAAACTCTGGGCACTTGCCTTGCATCAAGAGCTCGTGTATCTCCCAAATCTCTAGACCATGGCGCTGGGCCTCCCAGATCCTATCCATGAGGGTGTAGTGTACACGAAGCTCATTCAGCAGGCCATGGGTTATCACATCCATCTATAACTCATTAATGCCCTCTTGCAACTCCTTAGACAAGGTGGTAGTAAATAGAGCATGACAATGGCTTTTGCAGCTAACAGCATCTGCGACCACATTGGCCTTCCCAGGGTGATAGAGAATATCCACATTGTAGTCATTAATCAACTCAAGCCAATGACGCTATCTCATGTTCAGATTTTCCTGGGTGAAAAAGTACTTTAGGCTCTTTTGATCGGTGTAGATTTCACACTTGTTCCCAATCAGATAGTGCCTCCATATCTTCAATGTGTGGATCATGGCTGCAAGCTCGAGATCATGGGTGGGGTAATGCTGTTCGTGCTCTTTAAGCTGACGGGAAACGTAAGCAATGACTTTCCCTTTTTGCATAAGAACACAACCGAGCCCGAGGCGAGATGCATCGCAATAGACCACAAAGTCCTGGTGGATATCAGGCAAGGCAAGAACAGGCATTGTGGTGAGCTTCTCCTTCAGGGTCTAGAAACTTTGTTCACATTGGGGCGTCCATTCAAACTCATTGGTCTTTTTCAAGAGGTTGGTCATGGGGCGAGCTATCTTGGAAAAGTTCTCGATGAATCGGCAATAATAACTAGCCAATCCCAAGAAACTTCTCACATCGATCACATTCTATGACTGCTTCCATCCCTTCACTGCTCAATCTTGGACAGGTCAACAGCTACTCCGTCAGCATTGAGTACATGGCCTAGGAAAGCGACCTCTTCAAGCCAGAACTCACACTTGTTGAACTTGGCGTAGAGCTGATGCTTTCTCAATTTCTCCAACACTATCCTCAGATGTTGTTCATGCACCTTGGCGGTGGCAGAATAGAAAAGAATGTCATCAATGAAGACCACCATGAACTTATCCAGCTCCTGCATGAACACTTTATTCATCATGTTCATAAAATAAGCCGGTGCATTTGTAAGACCGAAGGACACGACGGTGTACTCATACTGCCCATATATGGTGACAAATGTTGTCTTAGGAATGTCCTCTTCTCTGACCTTCATCTGATGGTAGCCTGATCTAAGGTCAGCCTTGCAGAAATACTTGGCATTGCACAGCTGGTCTAGCAGTTCATCTATTCTTGGCAGGGGGTACTTGTTCTTTATGGTCACGGCATTTAGGTTCCTGTAATCAATGCACATCCTTTGCGTACCATCCTTCTTCTTAACAAACAGAATAGGAGATCCCCAGGGTGAGGCACTAGGCCTAATGAACCCTTTCTCGGATAGCTCCTCAAGCTGTTTCTTAAGCTCCTTAAGCTCATCAACTGCCATACGGTAGGGTCGCTTATAAATAGGACTCGTACCAGGCAATAGGTTGATCACAAACTCAACATCCCTGTCCGGTGGCATCCCTGGTAGCTCTTTAGGAAATACATTGGGGTACTCACGAACTACAAGCACTTCCTCAAGTGACCTTCCTTCAAGGGCACACAACATAGAAACATCTGTCCCTTCGTTCGGCTCACATCTGATCTGGCGACCACTTGGATGGGTTATAACCACAAATCTAGGCGAGCATGATATCACTCCCTTGTTCTAGGTTAACCAACCATCCCTAGAATGACGGCTAGGCCTTCAAAGGGTAGCAAGGTAAGATTAGGAAGAAAGGTAAGACCCTCGATCATGATACTCACTCCCTTACAGTTTTTGGTACAACAAATGTTGCCCAAGGGTGAACTGATGTATAAGGCTTCTTTTTGTGGAGTGACAGGTATATGGTGCTCTTGTGCAAACTTGGAGGATATGTAAGAACATGTAGCACCTAAATCAAACAACATGGATGCCTTAATTCCATGCACTAAAAACATACCTTACACCACGTCAGGGGCACTCTAGGTAGCCTCTGCTGTAATGTGGGCGAGGTGATCACGGGGTGCTCCAGATGGCACCTGCTTGTGCGGGGTGCCCTGGTTTTGCATGGCAGGGCTGGTGTAGCCGGTGCAGCCTTGTTTGGGCAATCGGCGGCCTTGTAACCCAGTTGGCCACAAGCAAAGCATGTGTAGGTCACACCGCCTGTGGGGGTTGGCATGACGGCCCTCCACGTGCTACCCCCTGGTGCGGCACGAGCGTACACCTGGCAGTCCTGAGTAGGGCGGGGGTAGTTTTTAGTGTGGGTGCCACCGCCCCGGCTCGAACCGTGTACAGCTCCCTGGGCGAAGTGAGAGCGGGGAGGCTAAGACGCCTCACCACGCGACCTCCGTGGGGCAGGTGCGTGGGAGGTGCCCTCAGCATGGCACTTCTTGGTCTTGCCAAGCGCTTCCCTTTCCATGAAAACCTCATCGTGGTCCTTCTCAATCTCCATGCACCTATCGATCAAGTCACGCAGGGTGTGGCTCTTGGTGCCTGAGAGGGAGAGCCTGATGCGACTAGACAAGCCCTTGTGGTAGTAGTACATCTTCTCCTTCTCAGAATTCACCATCGAGGCAGGTGCATAGCACAGGAGGTTTGTGAAGCGGGTGGTGTACTCATGCACCTTGTCACCTCCCATGGAGATGTTGCGGAACTCGTTCTCCTTCTTCTCCAGCGTGCCCTCGTGAATGAAGAATGCATGGAATTCCTCCACGAACTCATCCTAGGAGATGTTAGCGGGGTCCTGGTGGGTCTCACAGAGGCTGTCCCACCAAGAACGCCCAGCACCCAGAAGCTAGTGAGTTGCCAAGCCAACACACTCCTCGTCAGTGTAAGTGGTCAAGTCCAGCTTCTTCTCAATCTCTCTCAGCCAGTCATCAGCAGCGATGGGGTTGATGCTGGTGCCATCGAACGTTGGGGGCCTCCGCTTGAGAAAGAACTCTAGCTTCTTGTAGTAGTCATCGCGTGGCTCCCTGTGGTGGGGGTGCAGCACGCTCTCAGCTAAGACTTGAAGAAGCTCAGTCTGCTGAGCCATCACATCCGCCAAAAGTGGCACAGGGGGTGGTGGTGGAGCTACATCTCCTCCAGCGACAAGCTCGGGCTCAGGCTCAGCAACAGGCTATGGCGGTCCTCTAGCCACTCCTACAGCAGCTGGCTCTGGCTCAACAACCGGCGGTGGTGGGTGCACAGGCTGTGGGGTGGCAGCGCGGGGTGGCTCCTCAAGGTCGAGGGGTATGTGACCAACGTGTCCACGACCACGACCATGTCCACAGCCCCTGGCGGGCATGGGTGAAGGGGAGCGGTTGCTCAGGTGGCTGGCACGACGAGTGGACATCCTGCTTAACACAACCTCAGATTAGGGCACATGTGCGTGTGATATAACTTCGATATTAATGATGTAATAATTAGACTAGCTTAAATGATTTAAAAACATTTAAATCTATCCAACACTCATGCAAAGAAGCATGATGATCCAAAAAGATGCGATAAAATCTGAATCATCCATTACATCAAGTGAGTACATGGCGATATCTATAGCAGCTACGCTAGGAGAGTCATGAGAAATGCACTACACGCAGGTAGCTCTAGCAAAAGGGTGGACAAACTACTCAACAACATGGTGAGTCTGGTCATTTCGCCACGCAGGGCCCATCATCACCTAATCCTATGCTACGCTAAACCATCCTTAGGGGCTAGTCCAAACTGTAAGCTGTGGGGGGAATACCGATGCCAGAAGCTTGGATCTGCTCATCAGTCATCCGAAGGTGAGAGACGTAACAACGGGCCTCCATGAGCTGAGGGGTGGACACTGACTGTCCGTTGAGTCTAGTAGTGGGGCACCCACTCAAGTTAAGGCGAGATTGCCCTAGCTTGAATGTCTCAACTCTGAACTTGTTACGGGCTTGTAAGGGATCTCATCCTGCAACTCCTCGTACTCTCTTACGATCTCACCTCTTCCAAGCCTCCATGGTGTGTTTGAGCTTGTCCATGAGGTATGCTGTCTTGTGGACGTAGTTGATCAGGTGTCCCTAGTTGTAACCGGCAAGGGTGCATGCCTCCATCAACCTCTCACGGAGTGCACTACACTGCTCATGAAGTTTGTCCCTGTAGAGGGCATCATCACTCTGCTTCTAGAACATTTTCGCGTAGTCCTTGTTCTTTTCTGCTAGAGTGGTCCTCCCAGATCTTCCTGTTGAGTCGACTGTCATGGAGCTAAAGCTTCTCCATTTCATTCGTCATCCTGGCGATCTGGTCCTGGTGAGTGTGCTCCTTGCACGCTAACTCACGCTCTAGGTCCGCAATCTTCTGCTTCCATGCTGCTTCCTTGCTCTCAGACTCATGGATTCTCTTGTCGACCTCCATCAGGTAGTTGCTGTCATGGCATCCCTTTCGCTCCAGTTCGGCAATGTACATTTTCTGGCACTACAGGTACATCACAGAGGTGCGGTGGCAAGGTTTGCAATCAACTCTGGCATTCTGCTCGGTGGAGGTGATCTCCTCCCAAGTACCCTGCTGAACGTCGAGGGCACGAGGAAGCAGACAAAAGCGACTCTCCTTCAGGTAGTCAGCCCCGTTGCACAGCACAGTGCGAAGTGCCTGGCGCAAAACAGTCTGAACACACACGCTGGTGTTGTTGTCAAAGGCGAAGTCAGTGAAGGCAGCAACTCCAGGTAGGTTCATGCTTGTAGGCACGCTGATGTGGACTGCCTTATAGCCCTCGATGCCTCCATCAAGGGTGGGCTTGCCGTGGCAAAGGTACTCGACGTTCTCCACGGGAACACCAAGCTCAGTGAGAACCTCGCGAAGCACGTGAGCATAGCCTCCATACTCCATCCTGTTGAGTCTGTACTCAACGACATCCATCAGCGGCAACGAACCAAGCAGCAAGTTGGAGTCCATCTACAAGTTGACACAAAAGTGGGATTAGAAATCTTTTGTAGAAAGAGGTAAGCCATGCATAAAAGCGCTATGCATGGTCGGTATATAACCGAAAGAGATCAAGGTTTTCCTAATTCTATCATCTAATCCTAGGGTCTCATCCTAAGGTCAAGCATGGCTCTAGTACCAACTGAAACATCCTCAATTTTCCACAAAGGGAAAATACACAGAATGGCGAATAATACAATAGTTCGAAGCTCAAACCGTCACATTATCTAGCAATAGTTGATACAGAAATTCATACTTTGAACAAAAGAATACATTTAGAAGGGATTACATAAATAGTTTATCACCACACTGGTGCAATCATCAGAGTAGCTACAGCATCTGGAGTAGCTGCGGAAGGCGAAAGTACAATAAATCTCCAAAAAGAAGCCTGAGCGTAGGAATGAGACGTCTACTCCTCATCGGTGAAGTCGTAGTCAAGTTCACCTACCAAATAATTTTCAGTACGGTTTGTACTGGCCACATCTCCCACCCTATGCTTTGCTTTCGCTATGTAGTATTTGGTGGGATGCAAAGGATATAATCAAGTGACCTAATATATGGCTGTGGTTTCCTATGCAAGTAGGGACCAATCATATATATATAGTATAATTCATCAAGTTTTAACCCATCTCATCCACATGTCCATCCCATTCCATCGCCATCACACACATCTCACCGTCTCGCACTCAGTCAACAGGTCCAACTCCCTCTCGGAGCCTGTCTCAGCGGCTCACAGCCAAAAGGGTAACACCAGGGGAAGAATAGAAGGACTCATCTCACTACTCCCAAGAAGCGTGCGTCTTAGGAAAAAGCCATACCAGTGGCCCGTGGACTATATATATAGATTCATAAACTCTGCAGAGTGTGTACTCCCACAACCACAAGATCACCATCATCAGCGGTGCCCCGCCTAAGCTGATTCCTGCTACTTTCTAACCGGTCGATGCCACCCTACCACTCAATACTGGGACATCCCGGATAGGTACCACTGGCACACTGAGACTATGAGACATAGTATCGGGCCCTCGAGGTCACTATGCTGTCTAAGGAGGGTGTGGGTCTCCATGCCCGTACCTCCCGACACTATCTGCTAACAACCTAGTAGTAGTGGCACCGTCCTAGCTAGTCAGACATCTGTCTCCTGCCCATACAAGAGCGAGTGGTGAGCATGTAAGTCCCAAGGTTCTGGTCCTTAAGACATATCAGGTCCTAGGGGGATCGGACAGGATTATCTTCTCTTAGGGACTACAACTGTCCGTGCTATAATAGCACCTCCTACCCGGGGCTTCGCTCCATAAAGGTTCTCACCCCCGGGATCACCATATACCTCACAATGTGCCCGCCACAAGCACTCACACGGGAATGCCCATAACACATCCCCCGACAAGACTCGCCCACATGGCTCATCGTAGAATCCTGTCTGATCGACTCAACCCTCACCACACACCCAAGACGCACGCAGCACTCTCCCCGAGTAAAGTGGCACCACGTGCCTTAACCATATAACCATACTCTCCACCACGCATCACATCACATAGATATAAGCATAGTAGAAGTAAAGCATCATAAGTAAATAAGCATGCGTCTAGCCTATGAGCAGGTGTGCAGGAGTAAGGTTGTGACAAGGTAAAGGCTCATCAAGCAATTCTACCATGCAACCTATCATCAGGTGATATTCATAAATAAAGCACTAGCAAATTAGATATTATGCCATGCGTAATCGGATCTACGAGGTTGGGTGGGGTGTGGCACCTGCGAAGTCATCACCGAGCTCCTCCTTGTACTCGTAGTCCTCCTCCTCAAACTGCTCCTCCTCTGAAACGTGACATAATAGCCGCGTTAGCGGCTCCTATAGAGTCAACACAACGAAGCAATAAAATTCAATAACTGCAAATGCACTCATACATAAGCCTATGACGTAGAGCTCATTTTTATGAAAATTTGGACACTTGGTTCATATTTTCGGAGTTCGTATGAATTAGTTATGAATTTCCAAAGTTTATTCTATTTTCTAAAAAAGAAAAGGGGCAGATTAACCTAACGCGACACGTGGCGTGTTCTGATTGGTCAAGGCAGCGGGTGGCGCTGCTCCCCCGTTCGGCCCGGGTGGCCAAGGCAGCGGCAGCAGCTCCGCGTAGGCTAGGCTAGCGTGGCTGCGGGCTAAAGTGTAACATCCCAGATATTAGTAAGTAATTAAAATTATAATCAAGTGCATTATCAAGCATAATCATTGAGCACCATGGCATAAATGCATTCATGTTTTAATAATGTCTTTTATGTGGTGCTTTGTTTTATACATGAAATGATGAGTTGATTGCTACTTCAAAAACTATTTTCAAAACCTTATTTTATCCCTTTTTCTATATTTTAAAATCTATAAGAAATTTTGAGTTACTCTCAAACTATGGTTTGTATATCTTGACAAGAGCTACAATATTGGTATTCAAAGCTTTTCAAGTTTCCAAAAATAATTTCGAATGAATTTGAAAATACAGTTTTCCAACATTTGCTTCCATTTGATTTTAGACCCATGATTCAAAAATTATGCATAATTTAGGAAAACTTTGTATATGAAAAATGTTTGGTTTGAAAAGTTAAGAATTTCATAGATTTGAATATTTTCAAGTTTTATTAAAAATCAAAAGTAATTTTAAATATTTGTTTCTAGGGGTTTGTTTCCTTTTTGAATTTAAATTCATATTTCAAAAACTAAGCAAAATTTGAAAATATTTTTTAAATGAAGATTGTAGCTCTTGAAAAGTTATGCAAATAATATTTTTGGAGATTTTCATGTTCCTATATAAATTTTAGAGTAATTTGCAATTTTCGACCAGTGGCAATCTTGTAATTTTTTGTGAACAGTACCCCGACGGGGCTATTCCTCTACCTGGCTGCCGTGTCGTCACCGTGCTTGATTTGGCCGTGACTTCATGGTGATTCCCGAGCGTGGGCGCGTGGTCGAGTTCGCGAAGGCTCTGGCCAAGCCCAAGTTGGCTTCTCATCCTTTAAAACGTCCAACGCCGGCCGCCGTTCCTTTTTTCTCCTTTCTCTGCTTAGCTGCGCACCATGGCCGGCCCATGCTCCATGGCCATCCCGTTCCTCCACACCACCCTTCCTCAGCCCTTGCCTATGCCTGCGTCATCTTTATCTCTCCGCGTCGCACCTCTAGCAACCCTCCTCCACGGTTCTCCGTCACCGTAGTCCACCGCCGCCATGAAGTTGTCGTCGTACTCCGCTGGCGCGCCCTGTCACGGGCTACGTTGCGGGTGTTTGCAGGTGCGCACAAGTTCAGGCGAGCTCCTGCACCGCTCAGCTACCGCCGACGAGCACCCCATCGTCGTTACCACCATGCCCGGCCATCTCCTCTTATCTTCATTTGCGTCAAGGACTTTGTACGAGAATTCGACAAAAGTGAGGGCACCTTTCTGCGAAGTCCATGACTCAGGCGAATAGTGCCCCGAGGACCTGTTTGTAATAGTTTTTCTCAAATTTTAGAAATTCATATCTGGAGTTTGGTAACTCCGTTTTTGGTGAACCAAATTTTGTTGTGTTCCTTGTGATGCCTAGTTTTTATTAAAAATATGAAATATGCCATGTTTTGTAGAAAAATAATTAGCTATATTTTATGCCTTTATTTTATAATATAAAAGAAGAAAATTCATATATCATGCTGTGTAGCTCCGTTTCACTTGAAATTTTTATGACATATTCCTGATGCCATGTTTGTGTTATGGTAAAAATATTGTGGTCATTGGATGCACTATGTTTTATCTTTTGATTTATCTTATTTGTTGCTTATTAAATAGTTTATAATTATAATAGAAATGTATAAATGGAAAATGCGGTTTATTTACCATTGTATGATGCTGCTATGTCATATTAACACCTAATATGGCTATATGATTTTAGAATATATGGAGTTTTATATTTATCTTGTGTAATGCTTTTAAAATAGTTTATAATTAGCTAGTTGTTTAATCTTGTTATGCTTTCACCAATGCATTGCCGTGCATCATGTCACACATTCCATCATGCTAAAGCATGCATCTTTTATATACGTGTAGTGTATACGAGAGTGAGAAGGTTCATGTTGAACAAGTATTGGAAATGGTCATCCATCCATGGTGTCGATATCGTCGATCCACGGAGTTGATGTCAAATCTGACATTTGGAATCTAACTTCTCTACAACACAGGCAAGCCCTGGATGCATTTAAACCCTATCCTTGTTTTATAGAAGTTTTTATCACTTCAGTTATGAAATGTTGCATTAAGTAATAGGAGTTGAGTGAAAACCCTCCAATTGCATTACCTGTCTTACTTCCATATTCCTTGTTATCTATTTTTGGAAAATGCGTAGTAATGCTTAGCCCTGCCTAATTAGTTAGGTTTTCAAAAAGTAAAAGAATGAAAATGATGAGTATGGCTTTATCTGTGAAATCATGATGATAGTTAATAAATCGAGTCCGGATGGGTTTGCATAGGGAATGGAGTCCCTCTGTAGTGTTTTCGTCTGTTGATGCCCTAGGTCCCGTGTCGTTGGTGAACTGGTGATATCGAGAAACTAGAAAATCCACATGCATAAAGTGATATACTGAGGGTTGGAGCCTAGTTATGTCATGGAGTGATATATAGTGGGGCCAGAGTCTCCACATATGTCATAGTGTGGTATACTATGGGTTTAAGTTCCCATGTTTATCGGTACACTAGATCGAAGTACTCATGTGTATCATGTGGTGATATATAGCTGTGGTTGTTATCCTAGTATATCGGTTCATCTGATATGCTTAAGAGTTAGAGTCTCCTGTATATCAGTGACCTAGGTCCCAGCTGGGTATATGAAAATGGATTCGAATCGCTGTTGCTTCTCGGAGAAGAAGACTCGATCGGTGTTCATCATCATAGTAACAACTTGAATGATGGCTAAGGTTTAAGAATGATTTTGGTTGGTAATCTTGAGCTAGAGCAAGACAACCTTACTTTCTATCAAGCTTTTCTACAAAAACTCTTATCTCTTGCAAGCCTTACCTTGTCCCTCTAGCCTGCATTACCTGAATCTTCACCCTCTTTTTCGTCGGGTCAGTCTTGTTGAGTACTTTTGTACTCGGGGTTTGTTGAACCCCTGTTGCAAGTGCTAATTGGTGTTCAAATCAAGTTCATGTCGGTGGGCTCGACGTGATCTGGTTGTCCTCTCTCGACTTAGGCGCTCTACCTAAGTTGTCTTCTGTAGTTCTACTCTGTTTCCACAATTGAAGTTAAGTTTGTAAAAATTTAACTTAGTCATATATTTTGTAAATTTAATTTTATTATTCTTCCACACTCTGATATATATTTTATAATAAATATTGTAATGTTGCAGCTACTCCTTTGTTGATCCTGGTATGAGTCAAATATGGTTTAATCGGGGTCCTTTCAGGGCACCCGACAGGGCTTTCTAGGTTGTATGGAACACATGCATGGCTGTCAGAGGTCTTGGGGACAATGGTAGGTGTGTGTGAGCCATATAATTTAGGAGGTTCTACCACATAAAGTGGGCGCGCGGGGGCTCCTACTCGCCAGTGCGCGCACAACAGCGGCGGCGTGTGGTGTGGCCACAGCAGCAGGGCACTATGGCGTGCGAGATGCTTCGTTAGCAAGTGCAAAGGATACACGAGGTCGAGGCGAGTGCGACATGGTGCGTAATCGAACCGAGGCTCCTCGAGGGAAAAGCGACGGCGGCGATGGCGAAGGTCGACGGTGGCCAGTGAATCTTCAAATTGGCATAGCGTCGAGCTTCATCCACTCCATCTCCTACCGTGTGGAGCAGCTAGGAGCTCCAAGTGGCTACTGGCACGGCTACGAGGGCTCGCGGGGGCGCGCACGACGGCGGGGTCACAGCGGCGCACCAGCGGCCGGGAACCGAGGTGACCAGGGCCGGCAAAGGTGCCAGGCCCCACTGTGGTCTACCCCTCATCCCAAGAAGTTGCCATAGAGACATCCTAGGATGTCATGGTTCCAACCATGGGGTTGATGAGGTATATGGTGGCCGGGACGGCGGGAACGTGGCGGCGCTCTGGGCGGCGACCATGGCATGGGCGGAGGTGAGCTCACCTCGGGTGGACGAGGCGACGGCGTGATGAAGCGGCTATAGCAGCTCGCGGAAGGAGAAGCAGAGCTCGCGGTGTCACGGTTGAGCGGGGCCGCTGGGTCCTTCTACGGCGAGCAGCAACGGCGGCGGCGCACATGGGTCTGGCCTCGGCAGTGGTAGCTCTTTCCCGCCTCCCTCTTCCTTTCTGGCTTGGCAGCGAGTGAGCGATGTGGACAGAAGGCTACGCGATGGAAGTAAACCCTAGCGGCACCGGGGATGGTCCCTTTTATAGGTGGCGCGGCGGCGGCCATGGCTGCTTGGCCGGCCCCGATGGTAGATGCCGATCGGGCGGCCGAGGCACGCGTGGGGTTAGGGTTAGGGCACCCGAGGTCACGCGGCATGGGCGGACGACACTAATGCGGCGGCACACGCACGGGCGAGGATCAACGGCGGGCGTCGGCGTTGCCATATTTGGCGCGGCGGACATGACGCGCCGGTGGGCAGAAATGGGAGGGGGAGGAAGCTGACAGCTTGGTCCCATGCGTCAGCAAGATGGACCGGGCAAGCGGCAGAGATAGGCCCATGTTGGGCCGACTCGGCCAAATAGGCCGCGGTTGCGCAGTGCGCGCGGGCGAGCGGGCAGGCCGGCGTGCAGGCAGGCACGGGCGAGGCAGGCCGAGGCACGCGGTGGCTTGCTGTCCTGATGCGGGCGGGCCAGCATGGGCAGGCGCATGCACTGCTGGGCCGCGAAGCAGGCCGACACGCGTGGTGAAAGCAGGCCGAGCCCGGCGGCCTTGCTGGGCTGCTGCTACTGCTGGGCAGCTTTGGCCTTTTCTAATTCTTTCTATTTTCCCTCCCATTTCTATTTCTTTCTATTTGTTTCCAAGCCATGTTATGACTAGTTAGCAAAAGGGTTAGTGCTAATGGGTTAGTGTCATGGAACAAGGGCTTGATGGGTCTCCTAGGGTCTCATGGTCAAGTTGGAAGCCATGTCCATGGTTAGTAGACTTGCATATATATGTGTTAAATGATTATGTGATTTTATTAGACATTGCATAAAATCAAATAAGAGGCAAATCATACTCTTGTAAAATAAAATGCAAATGCTCCAACTAACTTTGGTGCTACTTGTGGAACTTATCGGGTGTTCTCCTACATGACACTCACCAACATTGGTATACTTTGGCAAAATTTTTGAAAGTTCATGTTTTTGGTGTTTGGATTTTCAGGTTTGTTACATTAGCAACCTTTGCAAGAGGGAGAGGAGAATGGTTTGGTGTGAAGAGAGGAGAGGCCTATGGGGGGTTTATATAGGTTCTACCATGGTCTCTGTTGAGGAAACAACTTGATCGTATCCTGGGACGTGATACTAGAGCGATCAGAGGGAGGTACAAAAAAGATCGGATCCGATCGGTCCAGCCAGGGGGCGGCCGGTCCCGGGGGCAGTCGGTCCCCTGGGTCCACCTGCCGGCCTCTGGTTTTTGGCCAGACGTGTTGCTGATTATGTAGATCCCTATCCCGGTTACAATCAGGCTTGATGCGCGGGTGATCAGAGAGATAGTGTATGGGATAGAGAGTGATATGAGTGATATTTATACAAAAATGCTCAAGATTTCACTATCATGCATTTATGACAGAATAAACCTATGATCAACTAGATTTTGGTATATGAAAGGAAAGAGCATAGGGGCATTTTGGACGTATCATAAATGCAACACTAAAACATACAAGTAAATATTTAAAAACAACAAGGAAACATAAGATGCAAGAAAATATATGTATTTTATTATTATTTTTTTATAAATTTTTAGTAAATTCTTTAAAAGATACTAAATTTATTTCATCAATGAAATTGGGTTCGGGTTCAGGAAATACCTTGAGACGCTGACCATTTACTTTATGGATGTTACCACCATTGTCTTCTATCGTGATTGCTCCATGTGATGACACGTCGACGACTATGTACGGCCCATCCCATTTACTTCTGAGTTTGCCCTTCCCGAACAATTTGACTCTTGAGTTAAAGAGCAGAACTTTGTTGCCTGATTTGAATTCTTTATGCTAGATTCTTCTATCGTGCCATCTCTTTGTTCTTTCTTTGTAGAGCTTGGCACTATGATAAGCCTTTTCTCTCCATTCCTCCAGCTCTGTGACTTTCTTCTGCCTATTTTTACCAGCGGCCTTGAGGTCCATATTTTAGGTTTTGATTGCCCAGTGAGCTCCATGTCCAAGTTCAACAGGAAAATGGTAACTTTTTCCATAGGCCAGCTGATAGGGTGACATCCCGATGGGGGTCTTGGAAGTTGTTCTGTATGCCCAGAGTGCATCAGGTAGCTTATCTTTCCATCCTTTTCCCATCTCGTTCACCATCTTCTGAAGGATATTTTTTATTTGCTTGTTTGAAGTCTCGGCTTGTCCACTGGTTTAGGGATGATAAGGTGTAGCTACATTGTGCTTGGCTCCTAGCTCTAACAGGAATGCTCTAAAAGCCTTGTCTATGAAGTGTGAGCCCCATTCACTTATCACCATCCTTGGTGTTCCAAAGCAAGGGAAGATCACTTCATGGAACATCTTCCTTGCATGTTTTGTATCTGCTGCTCGGCAGGGTAGCGCTTCGACCCATTTTGACACATAGTCGATTACTACGAGGATGTGCTCACAGTCTGCCAACTTCTGGAATGGCCCCATGAAGTCAATGCCCTAGACATCAAAGACTTCAATCTGTAGGTTGAAATGAAGGGGCATGGCGTTGCGGGAGCTGATGTTGCCTTGCAGTTGACATTGTTGACACCTTCGGATGAATTCTTTGGTGTCGTTATACATTGTCGGCCAGTAGAATCTGCATTGCTAGAGGCACATATCTTCTCAATAGTCCATCAGCACAAACCTAGTACAGGTAGGGCTCATCCCATAGGTGGCGTCGGCTTTCATATTCTAGCTTCTTTTTAGATTCGCCTAGAGGTACGTACCCTGAAACCACATAGTTCACAATGTTTGCATATAATGGGTTCATGTTGGTGACCATGAGGAGCATGTCATCGCGTAAGAAGTCGTTGATCTCCTGTTCGTCCATGTTAGTGACTTGCATATGCGAAAGATGGTCGACAATAGTATTTTCTACTCCTTTTTTATCTTTTATTTCAAGATCAAATTCTTGTAACAACAAGATCCAGCGGATCAACCGAGGTTTAGCATCTTTCTTGGTGAGCAGATATTTTAAAGCAGCATGATCCATATAAATAATTATCTTTGCTCCCACCAAGTAAGATCTAAACTTATTGATAGCAAAGACTACTATGAGGAGCTCTTTCTCGGTGGTGGCATAGTTAAGCTAAGGCCCTGTTAGAGTCTTGCTAGCGTATGCGATCGCAGGATGCTTCTTATCTTTGGTTTGGCCAAGGACCGCACCAACAGCATAGTCACTAGCATCACACATGATCTCGAAAGGTAGCGTCCAATCCAGAGGTTGGATGATGGGCACAGAGATGAGTGCTTTCTTGATAGTTTCAAAATCTTTTAAACACTCATCCATGAACTCAAAAGTGCATCTTTTGCTAACATGCTAGTTAGGGTCTAGTGATTTGCGAAAAATCCTTGATGAATCACCTGTAGAACCCAGCATGGCCTAGGAAGCTACGGACTCCTTTGACGTTCACAGGGGGAGGTAGTTGCTCAATAACCTCTATCTTCACTTTGTCTACCTCTATTCCCCTTTTGCACACTAAGTGTCCAAGAACAATGCCTTCCTGGACCATGAAATGGCACTTTTCCCAGTTAAGTACCAGGTCCTTCTCTCAGCATCTTTGCAAAACTTTGTCCAAATTCTCAAGGCAGTGATCAAAGGTTTATCCATAGACTAAAAAGTCATCTATGAAAACTTCTATGATTTCCTCAATCATTTCTAAGAAAATGGACATCATGCATCGTTGGAACAAAGCGGGCGCATTACACAAACCAAATGACATTCTTCTATATGCATACGTTCCATATGGGCATGTGAAGGTAGTTTTGCTTTGATCATCGGGATGGATGGGAATTTTGTGATAGCCAGAATACCCATCAATGAAGCAAAATAAAGAATGTTTCACCAATCGCTCCAACATTTCATCAATGAAGGGCAATGGGAAATGATCCTTCCTAGTTGCGGCATTGAGTTTTCTGTAATCAATGCACATTCTCCATCCCATGATGGTACGTTGTGGGATAAGCTCATTCTTAGCATTCTCAACTACCGTCATTCCTCCTTTTCTTGGGAACCACCTGGACGGGGCTAACCTAGTCACTGTGTGGTATGGGATAAATGATCCCAGTGTGAAGAAGTTTGAGGACCACCTTCTTCATAACTTCCCATATCGCGTTATTGAGCCTACACTGTGGTTCACGTGAGGGTGTGCTCATAGGGACAATAGGGATGCGATGGGTACAGAGTGTTAGGCTAATCCCCTTAAGATCTCACAACGAATACCCAAAGATCGATCTATGTTTCTCTAGAACGGCAATAAGTCTGGTCATCTCCTCGTCAGGGAGCTTGTCGCTAATGATGACAGGAGTGCTTTTGTTGCCATTTAGAAAGACATAACATAATCCCTTAGGTAGGGTTTTTAGCTCAACGGGGGGTGGAGTCGGCACTTCCTCTTTAGGAAGATCGAAGGTTTCTCCTAGGTCGTCCTCTTCTTCTACAAAGAAGTTGGCATCTTTTTCTAAGGACGACTTAGGGGGTTCAAAAGGGGATACCGACATAACCTCCCTAGGCAGGATATGATAGGAGAGAGTTTTTGCTACCGAGTTTTTAGCTCGGGAGAAAGGAATGGAATAACTATTCCTCCCCAGCTTGACGTTCAATTCCCCTGTGCTGGTTGCATTGGAGAGAAATTTCTCCAGGGGATGCCCGATCAGCACGCTAAAGTTTATGTCATCAAAGATGTGAAAGTCTAAAGTTAAGGCGATGCCTTGGTGCTGGATATTCATGTTGTGAACCAACCCTTGTCCTAGTTGATAGGTACATAGGCTATCTCTTAGGGACAGGGTTGTAGGAGCAAAGTGCTTGTCACTCAGATGAGTGCATGCAAAGGTTGTGGACATCAGGTTTACTCCTACCATTGGGTTATACAAGGTTTCCACCTAATCATCCTGGATTTTGCAACGGATGGGTCACGAAGGGGAGCAAATCTAAATTACTTCAGATGAAGACTCCCTCTCATTTGTCCATTTGTAAGTAACCATTCATGTTTTCATGACTTATTCATATGACATGTTTAAAATTGAGCTCCAGACTAACACTTTTTCTTAATGTCTCGTGCAGTAACTAGAAGCTCGTGCGGGGGGTCAAGTCATGCCATCCTAATGGCATGCTGGCCCTCCTGATTAAGAAGCACTACCCTAGCCTTGTCACCCACGACGGGACCACAGTACTGCCCTGGCACTGCCGGGACTTCTTCAATGTCAAGGACACAAATGATGTCCCCATTGGGACCAAGATCAAGAGGGAGTTCTGGGTGAGTATTCATTGCACCACTTTATGAATACTACGCATTCGTGGGACGTTCTTGAAATAATGAAATGATACATGATATCCGTATGTAGGAGTGGTTCACGTGCGAGCCGGGGAAAGTGGTTGAGGCGTCGCTAGTGTAGGACAAGGTCTGCATGGAGCGACTCAAGGACATGTACTATGAGGCACACCTCCAGGTCCTCATCACCTACTACACCGACGTGCGTCGCCAGTCGCTGCCGAAGACAGAAGCCAGGGACATGCTCCTCTGGCCCCACACTGACCTTCCTAAGGAGATATACCTCTTGGTAAGCAGGAAACATTAATTCTGATTCCTTCCATGAAAAATAAGTAGAAAACATTATTTTTGATTCATCTTCTGACATATCAAATGCACGTTGTCATGCAGTTTCTTGCTGATTGATGCAAAATGCACATGGACTGCTGGGAGGCCATTGTGGACGAGTGCAAAAAGTTGGCATCATACAAGGAGCACAGAAGAAGATGGGGATATGCCAAGTTGAGGACAGGGCCGGCACACCACCAAGGGAGCCGCTCCCTCGGAGGGTTTATGGACGCATGGGTACGCTTCTATTGATTTATTTATTTATTTATTTATTTATTCCTTCTCATTACGTCTAATCATCCTTGTGTTTTTCTCGTAGTCCTAGTTGCATGATGGGCAGGTGATCAACGAGTACACTGGCTACACCCTATCTCACAAGGGCAAAGCGACAGATCCAGAAAAAGCCTACAACCTAGCGGACGGGGCCAACGCGTACACCAACCCAAACGCCTACGAGAAGATGGTCCAGTACACTGAGGTGGCTCGCCAGCGCCATGGTGAGAGCTATGATCCTGCCACTCAGCCCCTGGATATAGACATCTTGATGAGGATGGGAGGAGGGAAGCAGCACAACCAGTAGTTTATTTCCCACAGCGCAATCGACCCGACCACCGTTCACACTGTTGGTGGTCCTTATGGATCATTTATATACCGCCAACTTAGACTAAAAAGAAGAAAGACAAACATATTCTAGCACATATGCCTTTACTACTAACAAAGTTCTACTTGTATCCCTAGTGTTTATGTTTTACAGGTTTTATGGTGCAACAAGTGGAAATACGCAATGTCATGAAGAAAGCGCAAAAGGGCAAAAGACGAATTTGGAAAATGCGAACAAGGAATACAAAGAAGCCCAACTTCGAAACATACCTAGGCTTGATCGTAACCTCAGGAGAGGTACAAGCCCAGGGAAGATCCGACCACCCGAAGGCGGTGGCCAGATAGCCCCACCAGGGGGCGGCCGATCCAGGGGGCGGCCGATCCCGGGGGCGGCCGGTCCCCCAATGGGCCCTCCCAACCCCATCATTCGGAGGCGGTGCTCTAGGCAGTTCCCTCAAGGCGGTTTTACTTCCTTCCATATTTGTGGAGGACAAACTGTCCTACTGTAGTTATAAAAGAAAGGGAGCTCCCCTATTTCTAACATACACATCATTTTGGAGTCATTCACCTCACACCTCTCACTTGTATCTTTAGAATAGTCTTAGTAGTTTGTGAGCAAGGCAAAAGCTAGCAAGGAGAGCTTGTCTCCTTGGAAGAAAGGATCTTCTCGATATGAATACAATTCGGTCTTCTTCCATGAGCAAGTTCTTATCATATTAATATGATCATGCATGTGAACTAGAGTATAGTTATGATCATGTTATGAGCACAATATATGGGCCAATATATAGTTTATATATCATGTTCTTGACTTGTTCATCATCGTTCTTCAATGTTCATCAAATTAGTATGAATAGAAGAAGAACTAGGGATGAGGTGATGGTTCGTCGTGCCTTCTTGGTTGCTCTTAACCTAGCCTATCAATCCGAAGGGTTGGGGTCCGCGGGGGTTAGGAGTTGTTTCCAAATACACGAACATGGTGTTCGGGTATGCGGAGATCGGTGGATATGTCGGTATCCCATTGGCAGAGGGGTAGGTGGGCAGGTAGTGACAGCCCTGTCCATCCCTAGCATTCCCCCAAGTTTGGGTATGGAGTAGGAGTTCGTAAAGTCTCTATCGGCTGGCAGACCAGCTACGGGGATCTCCCTATCATCCTAGACTTAGTCCTGATGCTAGATATGCTAGTTAGATATTTTTCTAACAGTTCTTTGCATAGTTATATATGACCCATGCCTGCTCTATTTAATTATATTTTTTATTCTTTATTTCTCTTTTATCCTTGAGGTTGACCCCAATATGTGTCCACTATCTTGAATATCATGTCTTATTTCTGTTTACTCTATGCCTACCATTGCACTTAATAAGTGATCATGTTTACACCACGCTTGATGCATATTATCCTCCTATGGGAAATTATAAATACGACACCTTGAATACTCACCGGTTGAAATGCTACAATGATAGTTCTGTACGCTTGCAGAGTAATTCTTATCTCTTACTGAGCTATCAATTGGCGTACCTAAGTACCGTTACTTAAGGATTATAATTCTTGTTGCACCCCACGGCGCCGTGCCACAGTTTTGCATATCGTAAGTAATGACGGTTAGGATGGCCAATCCGGTACTTCTAACTATTATTACCAGACTGCATGGCGCCAAGGGTTACCTTTCTGAAGTAATTGTGGTTAAGAATATCAACACGCGTTTCTAGTATTATTATTAAGGATGGATTTATAGTCGTAGTAATGCTAAGAAACGCCAACACCCACCCTTCGTCAGGTTCGTCGATTAGGCAGCACGACCTCCGACGACGTCCCCATACGACTTCGGCAGCCGAGCTCCACGCAGATCTTGGCAGCGGTTCAGGTAACTATAGTTTCATTCGTCCTTCATTAGTTTTACATATGTACCAACTCTTTTGCATTGTTTAAACATCGCGGGTGTAATATTGCAGTCCCAGCTGCCCGAGTTGTGGGCCGCATAGGAGGCCGCGCAGGAGGCCCATCGGCAGGAGATGGCGGCCTAGCTGGCGGCCCAACAGAAGGCCCATCGGCGGGAGATGGCACGCCAGATGGAGGCTGTCCAGCAGCACTCGCAGTGTCAGATGCAAGACATTGCCAGCTATTTTCAAAGAATTCAAATCCTTGTTGTCCTGCTTCAGTTGCCTGCCTCGATGTTTGCTCCACCCCTCTTCTTGGCCCTTTAGGGACTCCGATGTAAATATATGTTTGTCTATTATTTTGGCTTGTGCGATCATCCCGCAAGAACTAATGAGATCGCTTCTCCTTTGTGCAGGCACAGTCGGCGGGTTCGAACCTGACTCCTCCAGCTGGCCCTTCTCCAACCCATGAGTGGCCGTTTGGCGCTCCTCCTCTGCCTCTGCAGCATGGGTGGTCTCCGTGGTCAGGTGATGCAACTCCTCAGCCTCAGCAGGACGGGTGGGTAGGTGGCGCTCCTGAGCCTCAGCTTAGGCCTGGACATACTCCTCGGCGCCGCCGCCTGCCTCGGCGCCACAGGAGTGGCAAGGTGGGGGCTCTGCACACTCTCGTGGCCATTGGAGTGGTCGTCGTAGGTACCTCTTGTTTCGCTTGCGATGGACTTTTTGATAGATGTTGGACATGATAAACTTGTTATATATGTTGGACTTGGATGTGGATGGACTTAGACATGATGAATTTATTGGACGTGTGATATATATGTGAATTTGTGCTTTATATATATGTATGTATGTACATACATGTATATATATATATATGCGCTATTTAGTCCCCATCAGTCCCCGAGCCCTTCCACCTGCGCGGCCTGCTGACGGTAGGTTGGTTCCACCACACGCAACCCCTGATCTCCTGTAGCAAGTCTGTACGTACACCTTCGTTGACCATCTTTGTTTTTCTTTTTTTTTCATGCAAATAATTTCGTCTGTGTTTCTTTTTTTAATTTTTCATTTTTTTTTGTTTTTTTAACGATGCTCGGGTGGTAATTTTTTACGTGGTTTTTTCAGGATAGCCGGGCGGTCAATTTTTTATTTTGTGTGGTTATTACATTTACATATAAATGTAAACACTCCACGACAAGGAAATTTGGATCTGTTGAAGGTGCAGATGATGCACAGTGATATAAGTGCTTCATTCTGACAAACTGAAATCTGCATCATTGAGGTCTCTTTGGATGTCATTTGTAGCTTGCAACAATGGGGGGCAGATGATGCACCTTCATCGAAGTGTTTCATTCTGACAAACTGAAATCTGCATCATTGAGGTCTCTTTGGATGTCATTTGTAGCTTGCAACGATGCAACACAGCTTTTCTGGATGATGGTATGTTATCATAGATATTCTGTTTCCTATCTTATTATAGGTCCCATTCACCAAACACCAATGTACAGAAAATAAACTAAACTAAACAGGAATGGTACTTTTATGCACATGAATATTGAGGCTTGCACCACATCCTTTATTCCATTTGCCAAAAAATATCCTTTGATGTCGTTCTACCTAGTCTTCAATTACTCAAGGATAAAATAGCATTGGTGAGTGCACTGTGCACTTCCAGTGATATGCTTTCTATTCACATGATCGATTGTCAATTATTGCCCTTACCTGGGCTTCCACCCTGAATAAAGTTCATAGCGAATATTTGGTTAATATCATCATGGTGTTGTCTATCAGAATGCATAATGACATATAAAACTCAGCAGTTAGACATGACAAAAACAGATTGCAAAGATGATTTTTTTAGGCTGAGTGGAAATGGACACATAAAGCTCAATGGGGGATACTACAATGCTAGGCAAGATTAAGATGAAGGCATAATTTGTAAGTAAATAAGCTGCTAATTTGCTTCAGTGGGATAGGATAGATAGTTGCAAGGAGAAACAACTATGAATTTGCAAGTAGAAGAGACTGCATAATCGACATGTTTAGGCAAGTGGCATATCAGGTTTAGTTCTAAATAAATGTATGTAGCAAATTAGCAATTTTCAGCATAGAAATCTTTTCAAGAGTTTGAACAATAAAATACACGCAGAGGCAGTGTAAACTAAAAGCCTAAAGGGTACATGTTGGTGTGACAGTGCTTACAATGATTTACAACATATCTGCTTGGAGATCATCCAAAAATTAAGCCAAATGCCATAGGACACATGAACCAAGGCAGATGTTGCATTCAGTCACGAGGCAATCCACAAAAGTGATGTGCTAACATCAAGGTAACAAGCGAGGTTACTCTAATGGCCTTGCTATGTTTGCTACTCCATAAGCTCCGTTTTGCAGGCATACTTGCCTCAGATGAGCTACTACACTACAAGCGCACTGCCCAGGTACTAGTGATGGGAAAATTTGAACTGAACTATTTATTCGTGTGATGCACAAACATGCATACAAGGAGCAAAAGATGGAACTGCAGCTTGCCGACTGCCGAAATTTCCTAATGGAATGCATGTACACTCTCTCACGTCGACCTAGGTACCAAAGAAGCAGATACACATGATCTGCTATTTGTGCTCGTAAATTTAATGCCAAATCCAAGACAATGGGATCAGATTGCAACAGAAAAATGGGCCCAAAAATGCAGAAACAAATCAGCTTGTGGATCGTCCCATATATATATTTGTCAAATACACTGTAGGTGCCATTTGTGAACTTAAAAAATAAAGCCAAATTCATGAGTTGACATATATTTATACTTGAAATGTCAATATAGTTTCTTGTCCACAAATAACTTCGTATGTGAACCAATGTTATCAAATTGTCTGATAGATCCTAGTCGCCATGGATCAGCCCAGCTAATAGTGATTAGTCACAATTAATTATGACTAATCATAGGGCGTAGCTGATAGCCATGGCACCGATCAGCCCGACTAATAGTGACAATGCCAAACCATGGAAAGAATATGATAATTGTCCAAATTTCTATCAAATTTGAGTTTTGTGGGCAATTAGCAATGCTGTGCATCCACAAAAGGTTATTGAATCGCAGCTATAAAAAATGTCATAAGTATTAAATGGAAGCGGTGCCAAAACTCAGGTAAGCATCACCAATGGTTTGAAGGAGCCTAAATTTTGTCGAATTACAAACACATGTTACTGACACACGAACTTTACCAATTCAGTACAACCCCATTCTAAATTGTACAAATAACGGACCATATCTCCAAATCACAGAATGAAGTGGAACAAAACGGAGATGGAATTAGGCGCAGGAATTCAGCTCACTCACCAATCATTGAGGACTCTGCACCACTTGCACCTGAAGGTAGTCAGCCTAAAGCAAACCGTGCAGACACCTGTTGCCCCCCACAGTCGAGCCCTACAGATAAAAAAAGAACGAAAAGACATCAAAGAGAGAAGGAAACACTAAGTTTAATATAATTTATTGCCAGCTTCTCTGACTTGATGAAATATGGCTCAACTGTTTGCTGTAGCATGTCCTATTTCATATAACACATCAGAAATACATCTAATGAGCAAGGAGTAAATAATCTTTGTCTGAAGACATTAACTGAGTATAACAGGAATGTTCAACCACATCTCCCGAAATGGCACAAGTCAGCCTTATCAAAGTGATTCTGGCCTTAAATCACTTTATTATTTACTGGACTTTCAGAACAACATGATAATCACTGGCAATTTACAAATTATGAATACAAATTCAAAAAAGAAGGTACGTTCATTACAAGCTGAACAACATTAAATTAATATCTTTAATTTTGTAAATGATACACACCTACTGATTTAGATTGTATATTAGCTAAAAATACTAGGTCACATGAACAAAATTAGCAAGAGAAGAAAAAGAATCCACATATGCCCAGAACTAGAACATCCAAGCATGCAAAGCCTTTTATCTAAAGTATCAACCTTCTAGTTCAAAAAGCAAAAAAGAGTTGGGACCGAAATGGATTTCCCCGTATTATTGTTGGGATCATGCACCCTAACTACTGGTATTAGGCATATAATAGTCAATAGTCAATGAATATTCTTTTAACTAATCTAGCTCCATAGAGCCTTGTCTTGCAGCAGCATCCATAGAGCTCTATGTTTTCTAAAATTTGAATCATGCTTTACCTAAGAGTAAATCCTAAGAAACTAATTCTACATTACAAATCTTACGTAACACTCCTGGCAAGTATACATGTTCAATCAAGTTTCAGAAACTAATTCAATTGTAGTAAAAGGTAAGTAACAGGAAGTTCCAAAAATTCTTACCAGCGTATGTTTTCATTTTCCTCGTCTATGTTCTCATTATCCTATTTACTGTGTTGGGATCTTTTCGTCCAAACAAGTGGAAATCATTCTCCATCATACATTTTCGTCCTAGCTGCACGCCACTGCTGCAGATGGAGTGCAGATGAAGTCTGCGTCTCCTGTAGGTGGAAGTGGAAGGCTAACTAAAATTAGCAAAATCAGCCATAACTAGTGCTTATGATTTGGAAGCCAAAGCTGCCATAACTTATACATGTGTAAAACTGGAAAATAGTAAACTGAAAAGGAAGCTAATTTTGAATGGAAACAAATGCAAAATTTATATTCTTGTAATTTTTCAAACATAATTAGCCAGAAAAACAAAATAAGTATTAGTAGAAGAAACTACCAATGTGAGCAATCATGGAGAGTAGATGGATGAGGATACTTTGATGGCTTGTGCTTGTGATCTGCACCAAAAAACAAAGAGAGAGAAAAGAGGATAAATAACTAAACGCAATAGCAGGAGCTTTGCCTTTCAATTAAGTAGGGGAGCATAAATAACATTGATGAAACTATTAGCTCGAACCAGGAAGCATTACTCATAAATATTCGGATCAGAGTAAAGTGGATTTCGAAAATAGGATGAAGATCATTGGTATCTGACAAAGATAACATGCAAATAGAATTTATAGATATGAGAACACAAAAAGAATTGATTTTATACTATAATCTCTAATGGAACTAAAATAGGAAGCAAGAGCGTGTCGAGACAAGCGAAGAAAAGAAAACAAATAGGAAGACAATGTTCCAAATATGTCAGTAACATTCACGGCTTCGCATTGTACAGTAACATAAGTTAGTTATCATTGCATGAGCTTGACAGATTGATTTCAGGGCTGCTATAGGCACATATCTTTATAGTGAAAAACACAGAAGTATGAAATCGCATAAATAACCTGGAACTAGCAAGCATTGCCGCATGCGTGACTATTTAATTTACAAAACATTCTTATAGAAAGAAATTGATCATAAATATTTGGTGCTCTTTAGTATTATAATTGCCATCGGGAATTAAGATGAGGGTGCCCCCGTTGTAATAACACATAATTGTTAATTCTTTCTCAGACCAAAACAAAATCGTCATATCTGTGTGCAAAATCGAATAGTGGAATAAATAAAGAACCTTCTAGCTGAGCAATCATGTGGTTCTGTTGGCCAACTCCTTTGGCAGATACAATCTCCAATCTACACACACAGTTCGTAAGAGGAGTAAACTTATGAATCACAAAATCAAAGAGGAAAACAGCTAACGAAAATCAGTACCTGAAGCCCAATTAATCAGCATGGTTAAATGGAAACCACATGGCATGTAATAGACATTAGTACTGGAACAATTAATAGCATACGCAGGACGATAAAAACGAATCCCGGATATGGATCATATAGCTACCAATTATAATATTCCATGATGTATGAAACCCTAATTGAAGCAATCAATTGTGTACCTAAACCTCCCTAAAATTGATGAAACACCTGATAGATAAAGACTAAATACGCTGATGAAAGCACACCTTACGCCTCCATAGATGTACCGAGCGCTTGGTGCCAATAGCATGGAACGGGGATGACTAAATCCTTGCCCATGATGACTAGGGGATGGTGCAAACAACGAGCTGGGGAGGGGATCTGGATGAGCAGCACCTGGATCTGCCAGTATTGTTGCAGGAGCAAACGCATGGCGACAGCGCCCTATGCCATCACTACGGGAAACGGTGGCTTTGCCAAGTGCCGCATCCTTTGCCGAGTGATAAACCACGGACACTCGGCAAAGAGGCTCTTTGCAGAGTGCCAGAACCAGCACTCGGCAAAGACCTCTTTGCCGAGTGTCTAGCACTCGGCAAAATCAAGCGCTCAGTAAAGGGGCTCTTTTCCGAGTGCCTGGCACTCGGCAAAGGGTTGCCTGGACAAACGGCATCCGTGGCCGTCCCCTTTGCCGAGTGCCCTGCCGTTAGGCACTAGGCAAAGAAGCCACCATTGCCGAGTGCTAGGTGTGCCAGCACTCAGCAAAGGCCTCTTTGCCGACTGCCACCGCTGGCATTCGGCAAACAATATTTTTTTTGTTTTTTTCTTCCCAATTTTTTTCTGGGACCTTGATATAGTAAATACATCACAACTTCAAAAGTTGGGACAATTTTGACTTTTTGTGCTATATTTCTTTAATTATTTTTGTTTCTTTGAATTTTTTCGACAACTCCAAATTTGAACTATAGGTACATAAAATAATGGAATTTGGTCATTCAAAAAATGGTATTCATGATGTTCGGAGTATGTTGAGGCCGTATCCAGGACCACGCATGAAGTTACGACCATGTTGGTGTCGTAACATGACGAGTTACATGCGAGAAAAGTATTTTTAAATTATATAAAATCCAAACGAAGTTCGAAAATAACGAACCTTGTCAAGGTGTATTGTCATCGCATGTGGAGGCTGTGATAAAAAATTAAGAAAGTTTCGAGCAAGTTGTGACGTCGGATGCCTAAAACCCAGACATCTCAACATGTGATGAGCTTGTGATCATATGTGGAGATGTCTGGGTTTTAGGCACCCGACGTTGTAACTTGCTCTGAACATTTTCAAATTTTTATCATAGCCTCTACATGCGATAACATGACACCTCGACAAGTTTTATGATTTTTGGACTTTGTTTGGATTTTGTATAATTAAAAAACACTTCTACCACACCTGGATGGTCGTGTTTCATGGACAAGGCGTTCAAACTTTTGGGTGAGTTTATGGACACGACCTCAAAATATACTCTCCAACATGAATATCATTTTTTAAATGGCTATGTTTCATTATTTCATGCACCTGCAGTTCAAATTTACTTTTTTGAGGAAAATACATGGAAACAAAATTAATTTAGGAAATATAGCAAAATATTATAAAAAGGTCTCAAATTCAAACATGTGCTTGAATACAATACACTTGGGTTACAGAAAAAATTTAAAGTCAAAATTCAAAAAAAATGAAAACTGTGCCGAGTGCCATAACTGGCACTCGCAAACAGGCTCTTTGCCGAGTGCCACGCTAGACACTCGGCAAAGATGGCCTTTGCCGAGTGCCAGTTGTGGCACTCAGCAAAGGCGCATCATGGAATAAGGGCCCAAGGCCCATCTCTCCAACCCTATCTCCTCAGACACCCCACCCGCGCGTGCGCCTCTCCCCTTGATCCGCCGTAGCCGCCACCTCCATCGGAGGTACGCCGCCGCCCCGGCCGCCGCGTCAGTGCGCCTCGCCACCACCTCCCAACCGCCCGCGCACCTTACCACCGTCCGTGCCCCTCCCTACGCCGCCGTCGACCCCACCTCTCCCCTCGATCCGCCGCCGCCACCACCTCCGCCGGAGGAGCTGCGGCAGCGGCAGGCCAACGAGAACTCCTTCCTCCTCGCCTGGCTAAGCCTCGACATCATCATCCTTGTTGAGGGCATCGTGCTCGCCGCCTCCGGTAATATCTACAGTCACCAATTTGGTCTCCGATTTACAGTTCTGCTCTCATTTGGTCTTCGCTCTGGTGTTCATCGATTTGGGCTGCTAATCCTCCTTCTATGGATCTGAGGAGCCGTATATAGGCAAGTGATTTGTCCCTCTTCTACCTCCCTTGTCTTGATTTCAAAACCCTAACTCACCATTTCTTCTCAATCTGTCAACGGGCTGACCAGATCTGAGTTCTTGACTTTAACGTGTGCATGGAAAATTCCATTTTTGTTGTTGTACACTTGCAGATCTGCCTTCCCTTGATTGTTCATGTGCTTTTGCTTGGGGTCCTGCTAATGTGTACTGGTATATGAGATCTAATCCCCTCTCTCTTCCACCCCCTTAATGTGTGCTGGTGCATCTACGATTAAGATGAATGTGCTCATGTCCTAGTTTATGATGGTGGCAATTATAATATGAGCTGATGCTGCAAAATTTAATCTAAGCATATGTCTAAATCAATGATGATTGCAATTTTAATCTGAGCATTTGTCCATTTCTGTGTTGTTTTGTGCAGATCTTGAGCATATATCCCTTCTGTGTAATTGAATTATTATTTCTTTCTTAAACCTCTCTATGTTTCTGGGCATATGCAATGATGTTTATTTATTCATGCTCTTGATCTGAGATATTAGACAAATGTGATGATGATTATTATTATTGAAAGATACTATACTAGGACTGAGACTATGGACATATGCAATGATGATTATTCTTTCTGTTTTCTACTGAGGCATGAGGCTTGTTCAATGATGTTTTACTCTTTATGCTCTATAAACCTAAGCCAGAAGCATGTGCGATGATGTTTATTTTTTATGCTACTGAAAATATGAGACATGGGTTGTTGTTTCCTGCTAAAAATATAGGTCTTCTTGTGTTTTCTGGACCTAATGATCTTCTTGTGTTTCCTGTTTTTGAGAGTGTTGCTGCTATTCAGGTGCTTGCTGATTAAGCAGCAGCTACTGCTGGTGGTCAGCAAGATGAACTGAAACTGCATTCTTTACCTAGTTGTTGCATCTCTTTTTCTTATGATGACATTGATGTCAACTTGATGAACTGAGCTCATGCCTTGTGCCAATGATGATTTTTTTAATATACTGAGCACATGCCTTATGCCAATGATGTTTTTGCTGCAACTACTTTTTATAAACTTGTTTGATCAAAATGCTTTATGAACTTTTTTAATATACTTGTGAGCTGCTAAACTAGGATGGCTTGTATACCATATACCAGCAACCAGTTTAGACGCGATGATAATGGGGCAAATTTGAACCAAATTTGTCCTCACTTTTTGTTCTAAAGATATTTTTGCTTGGATGAAATGTTCACTTGGTTCACTTACTGTGAAGGGTTAAAGAACTTTGAATGATTATGCTTAGCACTTTGAACAGTTTGAAAAAAAATGAAATTACAGTAGCCGTTAGCATTGGAGTATTCATTTTCGTCATCAATTACATTACTGAAGCCAATAGTAGTCCATGCACAATATTTCCATAGGTGTTGGATCAATTTGACTTGCCTTATACAACACTACAAATGTCAGACTTGGTTTGTTGTTGAACTGAACCCTTTCTCAGTTCTTGAGGCACTTTTCAATGAT